>QPKB01000003.1:21758472-22141196 GCA_003546025.1 Camphora micrantha | reverse complement strand
GCAAAGAGAAAGAAAAAAAGCTACTGCAGACAGCTGAAGAGAGAAACGTTAAAAAAAGTTCTTTGACTATTGTTCTCTCGACTGCTTGAATGGGAAGCTAAATAAAGATGGTACCTGTCACTGCTTCGACTTCAATTGACCGCTGCTGCTTCTTCACTCGACGGCTACCGTACGTAGGGCACTGCTGTTTTTCTTCTTCTCCTCCTTTCTTTCTTTTCTTCCCTTCCTGCTTCACCAGTCGAGTGGCTATGGAGGTGGATGTACAATCTCTGGTCGGAATAAGCCTTCCTCTGCCATTCCAACCGGAACTAGCTGGAACCAGCCGGAATTTTGACCGGAATTTTTTTATGAAGTATTCCGTTCCTCCCAAAGCCAAATCCAGCACGTTCCGGCCAAGATTGGCCGGAACGGAACGGAATTGACAACTATGCATTCTACCAAAGCTGCACTAATTTCCTCTTCCTCAAAATCTCGTTCAAGCCGAACTTTTAAATCAAAAGAGATAGCAAGAAACGATAAATCATCTAATATTCTCAAATTCCACCCAGATTTCAATAAAGCTGTGATTTCTTCGAATCTTGACATGAAATTTCTTCTATTTCCCATACCTGCCATCCAGTGGAAAAACTTTGTATTCTAGTCGCCCTCTTTAACCCATACAAGCTCTAGATTTTTGCCTCCACAAAACCTCATCCCTACGACTAATATCCCACAACTTCCGTTCCACCGACCATCTAGCCTCTTCTTCCAGATTAAGCCCCCTCCTTTCTTCCACGAATCCCACTCCTCTAATTCCTTCAACAAAGTAATCCTAAAATGATCTCACTCTCAATTGGGAAGTTTGTATGACTTGTGGCATTAGCAAGAGAAGCAAATCAGTTTCTTGGACACACTAGCGCCTGAAGTTATAAAATTTAATGTTGATGGAGCCTCTAGAGGTAAGTGGTGGCCGGTTGGTGTTGGAGGTGTCCCGAGTAATAGCAATGGGAAAGTTCCACTTATGTTCACTAAACATGTGAGGATTGGGAAGGTTTTGGCCATTTTGGAAGCCCCTCAGCTATTTTTGAAGTCTTTCCAAGGTTTGCTGGTGGTGGAGAGCTATTCTTCTAATGCAGTTGGTAGGACGTTGATGGGCAACGTTAGGCTTTGGAAGTTTTAGTTTCATTTTAATGAATCAAGGAGCTATCAACTAGATTGATTGTAAGTTGTGTATCATAATGTTTATTAGATTGACAAACAAGAAGGTGGATTCTCTAGCAAAACAGGTGGTTGATAGAATTTATCCTTTTGGGTGGGCTTCATTTTGTAATTGTAGAGAGGTAGTGATGGCCGTGGGGTAAAATGCTCTTATGCCCATGCGGCGCCCCTCTTCCCTTTTGTCATTGCTTTGTAAAAGATTTATTTATTAATAAATTGTTTTGTTACCAACATAAAAAAGTAATCCTAAAATGCTACTCTGAACCCTCTTTGTTTCTTGAAAGTTGGCTACAATAAATTGAACTTACCTGATGAATGCATCCACTATTGGCAATTTTTCCATTTCATTGCTCTTTTTTTTCTCCAAAATAGATGGAAACTTAAACTGAGATAAAGAAGCTTACTTGGTTCTAAAAATTAAAAAGAAAAAATTCTTCTTGTTTTTTTGCTCATTTTACTTGGTTCTGTAAAACAATTAATTTTTAATTACAAGTAAATGTGAGGCAAGCTTTCCTAGTAAAGTTAAGGTAATGACACACTCATGAATCTTAAAGTGATTTTCAAAACACAAAATTAAAAGCATCACAAAAACCAATATGAAAAGGATATGTAAAATTCCAATTGCTAGTTTAAGGGTTCAGATAGCTTGATGGGGAAACAACTATTCCGAGGATTCAAAACTCTAGATGTGAAAGGATGGAAAAAACACAGAGTTCAACTTTTTGAGGGCCCATCACAGATCCAAGTCAAACCAATGCCACCGGTCACAATTTTTTCACCTATCACAGCTGATGCATAACCGCTGCATGAGAATCATAGGGTAAGGTTACTGATAGGGGTGGCAAACCTTGTCCGGCAGGCCAGAATTTTAACCTAATCACATCAGACCTATTCAAAATGTAGGTTCCACCATGCCCACGACTGCCAATTGACAGCCCTATGCAGTGTGTCAAAGGTGTGGATGACAGCAGGAATGTTCTACACCAGTAAGGCTCTAAAGTGTACAGTTTGCCCAGGTTTACTCTGGTCGTTTTGGTCCTTTTCAATTCATTTTAACTATTCAAGTGGGCATTCCTCAGCTTGTTAGTGCTGGTCAAGTGACATTAAGATACCATATAAACAATGCTATCATTAATAAGAAACAACTGACAAGCCATTTTGCTAGAGGAAGAAACTGAACAAGAAACCAACCAGAGGCAAACTTACAGAATATAAGTATTCAATGGCCCTTTCTGGATTGTTATACGCAGCACGTAGAGCACGGACAATGGTGTCCCTGTCCCAACTTCCTCCACCAATGTCAAGTATCTGCTGAATGGCTTCCTCAAAGTTGTTGCCTGCAACAAGAGTTGAAGCTGCTTGGCCATAGACATCTGGTTCTGTGCTGCTACCATAAAATATTCAGAAGAGAACAAAAATAAGGGCCTATTTGGCAAATCTTATCTATATGAAATAGATCTGTGGATAATAGATCTATGTAAAATAGACATTTTATATTTAGACCGTTTGGTAAGGCCATTTCCCAGTTTGAAATAGCAGTTATAGGATCCTACGGTTCTATATTTTTTCATGAATTTCTCAAGATCTACAAGAAATTAAGGACTGAAATTTGGCCCCATGAATGCTCTTGGGATTAGAAAGATGATCCACTGTTTAGATCTTGAGATTTAGGCCCACAAAGTTCAGAAATTCAAATCATATGTTCCATGATTTTTCACATATATCTCAAGATTGACAAAGAATCAACGGTTGAGATTTCATACCATAGTCATGCCTAAGATAATAACAAAGAGGGCCAACAGTTTTGGTTGAAGTTGAGAACCCAACAATTAAAAAGAAAAGAAAATGGTCAAATTGTGTGAAAACCAGTTAGCTTAAAGGCATTGGCATCAACGGCCCCATGGGTTTTCTTGATTTTCTCGAGATTCACAAGGGATCTAAGGCTGAAATTTGACCCAACAGTTGTTCTCAGGCTTCTAAAGAAGATCAACAGTTTTGATCTTGATAGAGGGCCCCACAGATGGCCATAAATGTAGATCCAATGGCTCACTGTTTTTTTGAAAATATCTCGAGATTTGTGCAACATCAACGGTTCAAACTTGACGTCATAGCCGTTCTTAAGGTTTTTAAGACATCCAACGATATGGATTATCACCTAGGAGCTTATAATTAAAAAAAATGAAAAAAACACGGGCTGCCTTAATTGGGCACTGTAGCACTGCATCTTTTTGCTTTTGACAAATACATCTGTCCGAAAAAGCTTCATTATTGTGCCTTCCTGTTACAGACATAAAAGGTCTTCTTATCTGTTTGAAACAAACTATTATTTGCACCATCCAAACAGTCTTAATATCTGAATATCTCTTTCAAAACTCATTAAGAGAAATAGAGGTGAGGATATAGTCATGCCAAACAGCCCCTAAGTCATCCAACCAACAGTATGGCTGTTTGCATTTGTAAGTAATCTAACCAACATTATGGCTGTTTCCAATTGAGAATATTGAAGAATTAATATGGAACAAAAAGAGTCAGAAACAGATACTATCACTGAAGAATAAGGGAGATTGTGAGGTACTAGGGTAACTCGGTCCCCCTGAGGGTGATGGATTCGCCACCCAAGTCCCAAGTTATAAAACCTTGCCCACTCTTCTGTTTTTTTAGCAGTACAATGATTTTGATATATCTATATGGGAAGCCTTTTTCCTCAACATCTGCCAAATTAACTGCTTCAATATCACTAGCATTCTCCAATTCAATAAAGACAATATATAAAGTTTTCCTCTTTGCTATAAACTTTCCTGAGTTGTCTCAATATCGCTTTTGTAGTAGAACTTCCTTACATAAACCCAAAGGGTTTCTCTGAAATATTTTATTCCTGAGAAAGGTGTTGCTCGTAACTCTCCCAAAAATTTTCGTATAGCTCAGAAGTATTATAGTTCAATGCTTTGCACAGTAATGAATATCTTAGTTCTCATAGAAAGGGACCATAGTTGAGCACTTTCTCCATTCATCATCCTTATCTAGTAATCAAGATCGTGTTAAACAATCAGGTGAAGCAGATCATTCCAATTTCACTCAATAATATCTACAACCTATGACTAATCTGTTGAGTCCTAATGATCTATTTGAATTCCTCCTGTCCAATGCAGTCTTTATTTCCATTCTAGATACTTGGGTGAGAATCTGTGATTTTGTATGGTTTTTTTTTTTTTTTTTTTATCTATGTTCCAGCCTTTCTATTCTTTTTCTAGGGCGCTTGAATTTCATCCTTAATGCACCTTATATGATCCAGGGTCTCAACTTTCCCGCTCAAATCTTAGAAAGCTTATAAATTTCCTTTCCCCACCTCAGTTCCCAGCTGCATATACAAGTTATTATAGGCATTCTACTTAGGAGCATTCTTGGCCCCCTTTTACCTTTCTAAGTCCCCTGTACTTCATATTTTTGTCATCCGAATGGTTTTAACCTTTGGACTTTCTGGATCCCAAGAAGACACCTAATGCATAATTCTTTTTTTTTTTTCAAAATTTTAATCATGCATAATTATCTTCCCCTTTCCCTTGGACTCCTCAGGAACCTCTTTGTTTACCCAACTACGTTGCTTCAACACTAACTTGATCGCCCTCCCCCTCTTTAAATTACTACAGCCTTATTCTTGGGCACTTCCTCAAATTCTTGTTGGTCATTCTACAGTTGACAGTGACATCAAAATTAGTCTACCTTGTCCTTAAATTCCTTCTTGGAGACAATCCATCTATAACTAGCATTCCCAAAGACAATGACGTTGACAAAATCCACAAGTGACGAAAACTCATGCTTAAATACTCCACTGTTCCTTCCCTCCCAAACAGTTTGGAGAATTCTAATGGGAACATTGGCCCTTGATAGCTTGCCTCGATCACAAAGGACCCAAAACCCAAGATTGAATGAACCCCAGAAGATTTCTGCCCATAACCGTCATCATTTTAACTATTTGGGAAAGATGCCCACATGCTTCCATGAACACAATGAATGAAGAGATGACTGATACCTTTATCTTTGATGCCATGCAATCAGAGGCAGCTCTCTGGCAGAGACAAACACCTCTTTTGGAGATGTTGTTCTTAGTCAAGATCTTCCACAGTGCCCTTCCCCATCTTTATTTCTCCAGTACGTCTCTGATAATGCAGTATTGATCTTTTCTTCTTCTTCCCACAACCTTGTGGTTGCAATATTGAGCACCTTTTAACTGAGCTACAGGTTCTAGTCAGTATCTCTCTATTCCTTCTAATGAATTTTTCATTTCCGATTTAAAAGACAATATTTATAATACTTTCTCAAATAGGAATATCTTGAACTAGCCAATCCAACAGGCTCCAAAAAAAAAAAATTCCTTGTTCACGTCATCTCAATTAAGATCTTTCTATCAAATACAATCTTAACCATTATCATTAATTTTCTAAACCTCTACAATATTCTCCTATAGGTCACCAACAACTACAATAGCTGAAAGGCTGAAACCCTTTCCAAGGGTCTATAGCCTTCCCCCACTTTCAGTTAGTCTCCCGTACACAGACTAACTTACATTCCTCTTTATCACAATATCGACCAGTTCCGGACTTTCCTGTCAAAGTGCCCACATTACAGTAGGCCGATCTTAATTTAATTATCTATTTATTGGCCACAAATTGAAGAAGTTAAGCATACCTGACAGGTGACGAGTGCCCTGAACTTCATATGCATTTTATTGGTGATCCTTGATTGCTTACCAAGATTTTATTTTTATTTTATTTTTAATGGTAAATACTAAATTGTATTGAACAAAAAGGCCAGCACAAAAGGAATGTACAGAAAAGCAGCACAAGAAAAAAAAAAAAAAAAAAGAAACAAGAAACCAAAAGGCAACAACAAAAAGGGAAAAAATAGACCCCCAATGACCCCAAAAAGGAAGAAGAAACCACCCCAACAACTAAGAGAAGACCTTTCAAATTAAAATTCAAAAGCTGAGAAAATATGGCCACCCCAACACCACTTCATCTACTGCTCAATAAAAAAGTTAAAAGTTTTAACTCACAATGACATAACAATCTACCAGTCCAAGGATTCGCATTATTCACTCATGCAAGTAGTGCTAACAAACCTCCAGTGTCATACAACTCCATCTAAAATTGCAGGGATGTACACTCAGAAACCTAACTGGGTCTACACAGATCTTTCAACTTGCATCTATTCAAGGTTTCAGAAATCAGACGCGAGGAGTCACTAGGTCACCCTTGAGCTGGTCGATTTGCACCTTAGAGCTCAAAACTCTTCAACTATTGAAATATATGATAAAAAATCTAAAAATTGAAAAATAAGGTCCTACAAGTATAGAATCTTAATACTCGTCATGTTTTAGTTAGAATAAACGAATTTAAGTATATAAATAGGTGTTTTCATTTGCTTTCACTCAATCAAATAAACAATGCATCAATGCATCTTTGATTGCTTAGGTCTTCCACAAAATGTAGTTCTAATCATCTAAAATTGGTGTAAAAGATCAAAAAAAGCCTCACAAAGCTTCTTCTAACAAGAAAATAGGGAAAAAGATATGTTGAAATCCTTTTCTTCTTTAACAAAAACCAGTAGAAGGGAGACTCGAATAGGGAAGAGAACACCGAGGGGAGGGGGGGCTCTACTTGGACTCATGCATCTATAGCTTAACAAATATTCCATGCCAGTCTTGTAGTATGTACTGTCAAACAGAGACAGAATCAAAGCGTCAGCAATGTTTAAATATTAAAAAAAATCTTAAGCACTAAATTAAATTGGGGACAATCACTAAATAATACAAGAAAATCTAAGGCTGCGAAAGAATAATGTAAAAAAGTAGCACTAAACATAGTTGTTAAAATCTTACAAGTCAAATCCTAAATCCTACGATTTGTATCGAACCCAAGAAAAAAGATTCACATTTATGCATGGAATCCAATTTACAAATGAATCTTAGGACTCAGGTGTATGTTTCTGTACTTATATTATTGAATCTTATGATTTAGGTAATTCATCTAGGCGGAATAACCACAACTGAATGGCTAGCATTAATAATGTTTAAATTTCTTTTCTTTTCTCTGAGTGTTTCTATTTGTGGGATTTTAAGAAGGTTTTAGAGATAAATAAGGAACAGGCATGTGATTGGAGCATTTGACTATATGTATAAGCTTCGTCCTACATTCTTTCTTTATTTTCTCGGTTTCTTCATAAGCACTTCTTTAACTTTAAGAAAATCCTACCACGTAGTATTGATGATTTAGATTTTCTTTTTATATTATGATTTAAAGAGAAAAAAAAAATTGCAGCTTTTTTTTTTCCCTAGTAACATTGATATCTTAAATATATCCAACTATTCACACATATATCACTAATGTTCTTCATATGATCTATGGATGGATTATGAATCGCTACAAGTTTTTTTCATTTTATACTAAAAACAAATAATACTACGACTCACGATGCGACCTAATTCAACTTGTTGAACAATCTGCGATAAGATTTCAGCTTTCAAAACAATGGTACTAAAGATAATTTGATGCATGGATCAAAATTGAAAAAAAAATCTAAGGTACTAAAAGCAAGGGTGTATCTTGTTGTTCTTGAGTCAACAGGCATTTGACATGATTTTCTCATTCAAACACAATGTGCAACTGATAAATCTGATACTAACACTCCGATCAAAAATATATATCTAATACTAATTTCACCAAGGGGTCTGCACATGGATCCACAAAAATTAAGCTGAAATTGCCACTTAAGATTAAGGACAGCAGAAGAAACAGTTAAAACTTCAGGTGTCCATATAACAAGTGTACATTCCCCTTGGATATTTAAAATCATGAAACCAATTCACTATGTTGAGCATCGAGAACTTCTTACGATGCAGGAACAGTAGTAGAAGCTGGTGCAGCTATGGAAGCTGGAGGTGGTGCAGCTGTGGAAGCTGGAGGCGGTGCAGCTGTGGAAGCTGGAGGAGGTGCGACTGCAGAAGACCTGCTCAACAGAAAAGTAACCAAACAATATACCTCACTTCAAATACAACAGTAGCAAACAAAAAAATTTGGAAAAGTATGGCACAGCCACAAGTAGGTAAAGTATTTCCAAAAATTGGTCTGAAAGCATTCCAAAAAAAAAAAAAACTCACGGAGCAACAGTTGCTGCAGGAGCTCGAGGTGCTATTGCTGGAGTTGTAGTAGGAGGTGAAGATACTTTTGGTGGGGCCTACATACAGAAACAGAGGCCTTACATAAATTTCAATTGATGACTAATATGAATAGGGCTACAACATGGGTAGGGCTCAACCCGAATCCGACTGACCCAACCCAAGTTGTTGTCAGGTTGGTTACAGACCTAAATAGTTTCAACCAAAACGAATTCAGGCGGGCAAGAGCCCATGGCACAACGGAAAGTGCTCACTATTGCAACCTTGAGGTTGTGGTTCAAGTCACATTACCAATAAAAATATAAATAAAAAAATGAATTCATGTTGAGATTGACTTGAAGCATGTTGGGCAATACATAAATTCAGAAAGAGGTTCCAAGCCAAGCCCAACATGAATTCAATTATGAAAGAACCCCAATTATGAAATCCGGAGCAACAAATAAGAGAAATGTGAAGAATTACCTGAAAGAGATAAAAGAGGGTTTTGACAGATAAAGGAGTGGAAGGAATAAAAGAAAATGAAACCTGAATGTTTAAAAGAGGAAAGCTAGGGCTTTCTGTTTCAATTTTGAAAAAGAGCAAAAATGTAATGTAATATGTAGTACTTAGGGCCCGTTTGGATATTTAAAAATTTAAATATTACAAGAATAAACCTTTACAGAATAGGATAGAGTAATATTTATATATTGTAATATTTTTGTTGTTTGGCAATTTTTGAAGAATATTACAGATTTTATATTTAGTTGTTTGGAAGGCACTATGATTTTAACATATATTAAAAATATCCAAAATAACAAGAAGTCAATGGTATTGATTGTAGTAAAGTTCATTATTAGAATATTTTTTTTATTAAATACTTAATTTATATTTAATTTTGGATGAAAAAGTAGTGTGGTAAAGTAAAGTTCAACTGCCAATTTTTTTATCATCAGCCAATTTTCTTTATCAAATAAAACTATGATAGTTTTGCTTTTCCACTCAACCATGTTAGAGAACATGAGTGAGTCTATGTGTTTTTCTTTTTCTATTTTTTCTTAGCGCCAACCCCACCCTTGGCGCAGCCCCGGAACCTCAATCAAAATTTTAGACCAATCTCCAAGAGATTGACCGAATCCAAAGGATTCTAGCCCTAGGGCACAGAAAACACCATACCAGGAAAGAACTCACGATAGCTTGAAATAATTGAATAAAGCATAACCTTATAATGAGGGGCTTCTCTATATATAGAGTAGCATTGTTCTCAATAAACAAGACATTCTAAAATAAGAATATATTTAATCTTAATCAAAATAGGATTTAGGAAGCAAATATATTAAGCAACTCTACTAATTTAGAGACTAACTAAACTAATGATAGGGATCTCAAAATCGGAGATCATGTGGACCCCATCAAGCGGGTCCATCAAGGCCTACGGGTCCTAGTCTTGGACCGGCCTGCATCAACTCTCCCCGACTTGAAAGAACTCAACTCCGGCGAGTTGACAACTTGATAATGCTGGAAAGAATTCGACCACAAGTTCAGGAAATTTCCTCCTGGGTCGAAAATCAAGCATACAAACTTCCGTCTTTTCTTTTGATCTGCATTCGCATGACATAGCTTAGAAGCTTGATCCAATCGTTTCCTCCATGTAGAAGTACGTTGGAGGTGTCTTTGCTGCTGATGTATAGAGTGAATTCGGATGTGTGATCTGACTATTAGATGCTTCAGGTGTTGCCTTTGTACCAATACATCATGATCATTGCATATCCATCGTGGCTTCCCGAAAATGAAGTCAAAGTGAGTAACTTTAACAACTTGATCTTATGGTGAAACTACTAGGACAATTGATTTTATTTCCGATGACGCAATTGGATTTTCTAGAAGTGGCATGACAATGAAATCTACCGCTAACCTGGTCAGAGTCTTCAATATTTGCTTGACCTTGTACTTCCTCAACCCTTTGAGGCTCTTGAGTGGCACTACCTTGATCAATATTGTTTGTTCGATGTTATCCTTGATGTCTTTTGTCTTCGCCTTTGGGTCAACCATAATTTCTCTTTCAACACTTTGCTCATTCTGTGGATTGTCTGTCGAAGGTGATGATGTAGATGAAGATGGGGCTATTGAATTCATTGGAATGAGTCTAATCCTTTTTCCATTCCATGAAAGGGTATACGTATTCACCTCTTTATCATTGTGCACTTTTCGATCAAAAAGCCACAGACATCCAAAAAGAATATGAGCGATATTCATATGGATAAGATCACACCAAATTTTGTCCTCATAATGGCCAATCTTGAATGATACCAAACATCTATGAGTCACGAGATGACATGACCATTAGACCATGTGACTTGATAGGGCTCAGGCAGCTTCTCAGTTGGCAAATTAAGGTTGTCAATAACCTCTTGTGCGACAAAATTCATTGCACTACCATTGTCAATAATCACATTAACCGACTTGTCTTTGACTCTTATCCGTGTGTGAAATTTTTGAGCCTATCTCCATTCTTCTTCCTCCTTTTCATTTATATTGAGGAGTTTGCGAATTACAAGAGTCTCCTTCAAAAAGTCTCTCCTCAACATGAGCTCTTAGTCGACATTGTTGCATGCGAGACTGTCGAAGCATGCGGTCAACACGAAAGGCTTCTAAGTACACATCTTGACTGGTTTTGCAATTATTCATTATTTCCACAATGTTTGGTCTCAAGCCTTTGATATAACGAGCTAAATCATGTGACTCACCTTCCTCTAGTTTGCACATGTCTTGCAACTCCCGAAATTGGCGGGTATATTCATCAACCGCCAGATGTTCTTGCTTCAAAGTAAGAAACTGCTCAAAGTAAAACTCATTCTCGAAATACCAATCACCCTATGTAAAATTCGTTGAATTTCAATTGAGTGTGCAAAAATTCTCATGATGATTTGGATTCAAAAGGACTTACTTTATATGTGGATCTTCTTGATTGAAGAAAGCTGGCGAAGATGGATTGTTGATCAGACCGCGGATGACCCAAATATCACTAACCAAAGAATGACAGCTGAAAGTTGGTGGGAGTGTAGAATAAGTTGGGCTGATTATACCCTAAAAGGGTCGGATTGGAATCAGGCCCACCTTCCTCAGGGTCCAAAATTCTGCACTTTTTTTTCTTAATTCACTCTGGGTCGGGTTGAGTCCAGACTCAGATCAGGCCCAGACTGGAAGGCCCACTTTAGTTTCTACCTGATGAAGCCACGTGTGAAGACAGAATACCCTGCTACAGTGCAGGTTATGCATTGAACTTCATGCAGAGAAAGAATTAAAAGAGGCAGGGCTCGCTCTTGGTATATTCAACTGCAATGAAAACAGAGGGTTGAAGGAGTTGACAATGACAATGACAATGCGGGGAAGACAAGGATGGCTGGAGACGAGGTGCTCTAGCGAGGCAATGGAGGCTGCTGGCTGCTGTTTCCTGATGGAAGGTGCTGGCTGCTGGCAACAAACATCGATTGTGCAAGGTACGCTCTCAACTCAGATCTCCTTCTCTTCTCTTCTTCTTTCTTCTGCTGTTACTTTTTTTCTTTTTTTTTCTGTTTTGTTCTTCTCCTTTCTGGGTTTTTTTTCCCCCTTTCTGCTTCTCTTTCGTTTTGTTCTGCTGGGGTTGGGGTTCCAACGAAGGATGGGGTGGTTTCAGGGATGTGGGATGGGTTTTGGTTTTTACTGGATTAGGTTCAGATGAGGGTTTTGGCGATGCTGGATTCTGTAGGCAGCAAGACGGGATGGCCTGCAAGGGAAGGAAATTTTTTTATTTTTTTTTACTGTTCTGTAGTGGAGTTGGAATACCTGGGGCGTCTGGGTTTGGTGGATTAGAGTTCTAGATGATCGTGGATGGGTTTCTGGTTGGGCTAAGGGAGATGGGTTGGACGGTGAAAGAGAATATCGATGGGTAAAGAGGAGATGGGTGGACGATGACAAACCGGTGAAGACAATCGTTTCTCCGGCGACTGGATCTCGGCTTTGATACTAATTTGGCGCAGCCCCAGAACCTCAATCGAAATTGTAGACCAATCTCCAAGAGATTGACCGAATCCAAAGGATTCTAGCCCTAGGGCATAGAACACACCATAACAGGAGAGAACTCACGATAGCTTGAATTAATTGAATAAAGCATAACCTTACAATGAGGAGCTTCTCTATATATAGAGTAGCATTGTTCTAAATAAACAAGACATTCTAAAATAAGAATATACCTAATCTTAATCAAAAATAGGATTTAGGAAGCAAATATATTAAGCAACTCTACTAATTTAGAGACTAACTAAACTAATGATAGTGATCTCAAAATCAGATATCACGTTGACTCCATCAAGCAGGTCCATCAGGGCCTGCGGGTCCTAGTCTTGGATCGGCCTGCATCAACCCCACACCACCCCCACCCCGCCGCGCTCTTCTCTTAGATCCTTGAAAATCATTCTTCTATGCACACGCCTAAACCATCTCAAATGGCATTCCTTGATCTTGTTTTAGACTATTGACACTACCCAAAGGTTTCCTGTTATGTATTTATTATTTCTAATTCTACCCTTTCTAAAATTATAGTAACTCCACACATCCATCTAAGTGCTTCCCAGAGCAGATGCATTTAGTAATCCCGAAGACTCAGCTCCATCATAAAAAATAAAATAAAAACGAGGCTAAAAGACTCTTATCCTCTTGTTCAAGCCTTAAAAGGAAGGTTAAAATGTGAAAACAAAGAAAAAAGAAACGAAAATTAATAGCTACTGTTCAAACGAAAACTACAAAACACGCTAAAATGGACCAGAATAGACCAAACTCAAGCAGAAATCTCAAGGAGGTATTTCCAATTTCGTTCTACATACATCAAAACAGAACATGACAACCATGGATGGAGCACTCCAGGGTCAACATGGAAGGCCCATCCAACGAATGGTCAAACAATACACCATCCCTCGTGCCAAGTATGTGGTAAACTGGAGCAGTGCTGGACTAATCAGTGCCAGTTACAGCGGTTAAGAATTTTGATTGATAAACACACATACAGATCTAGGCCAATAATTAATCTCCTCCATGAAATCCAAAACAGGAACAAAGGACAAAATTTCTATAATTCGGTTGGAGAGGTCAGAGACAGATAACTATTGAAAAAAAGGTAAAAAAGACTAGAGACATTTGGTTGTTTAAATAGACAACCAAATTCAAGAGCATTGTTAAAAGAAAAATGGCAAACAAGGATATGTTTATGAAAGTAAATAAACAAATTCAATGGATCAAAATAAATTCAATGAACAACCAAGTACCTGACTAGGAGTAGATGTGGTTGAAGATTCACTTGAAGAGCCTTTAGCCTAAATATATTAGCATGACAAAGAAAGAAATCAATACAAGAAAAACTAAATGGTATTATGTAAATATATTGTTTCAATTTACTGAATAGGAAAAGAGAATGTTACAAACATAGAGAAACCAAAAAATGATGTTAAAATAAATTGCCAAAATCAAAATACAAAGCAAGAACGAAATCTTCATTTTTCTCAACAAAAAAAAAAAAAAAAATCCTATTCATCTGTAGCTCAGACTCACAAGCTCGTGAGGCTCCTCGGAGGGGGACATCTAACAAAAATCTACTGCTGAAAGTAAATGGTCCCACCTCGAATGGCCCTAGAGGCCTGGACAAATTTCACCCCAATAGAATTTGGATAGAATTTGGCCAGGCCCAAACAAGATAAGCATGTACATTGAGTGGTTTAGTGAGGGAATTTACGTTGAACGATTTAGAATTTTAACAGATGGACCCCACCAAGGCAAGGAGCCTCACGAAACTCTCCTGTCTGAGCCTTGGAGGATCCAAACTCATTTTATGGATCCCAATCCACCTCCAAATCCCTACCTACTCGTCTAATAGGACATGTGGCAGCAATTGTAGGGCCCGTTGATCTTAAGGAATTGAAAGTCAATTATCACAATTAGCCCCCTGCACTTTCTCTAAAAGGAACCATCTCCCGCCTGCACTTCCTTGAACCGCACAACTCTGCAATGACTTCCACATCTACCTTTGTAGCTTTTAGGAATAGTTACGGAAATTACCATTTAAGCTAACTATTATAAGGAGACTTCAGGATTAGCAAGTTCAGATTGAATGAATGTCTCTTCCTTGGGCAAGATAAGGGTTTTTTTTTTTTTCTTTTTCTTTTTCTTTTTTTTTTTAAATGTAGACAAGGGGTTTCTCAGAGTCTTGTCAGAATGTGCTTACATAGGACAAAGACATGTGGTTAACTTAGAGCTTTTTCTAATAATATAACATCTTTTTTAATGATATTTTTCTCATATTCAAACTGGACTCTTTATTTTTATCAGTAGCTTTCAGGCCTACATGGTTCAAACAGTTACATCAGCATAGAGTAAAAATGAACATGAACGACATGCTCTTGTTGTGCCATAAACACAAAATATAAATACTTTTATGGTAAAATAAGTAAGAAGTGAAGTGCATCTAAATACAAAATGATGCAGCTTGAAACTAAAACAAATGCAATAAAAAATACAGAATAATCGCACAAGTTGTTTGTCTACCTGTACATCAACAAAGAAATAACAAAGGCACTTAACAAGTACTTTCTGCAATAGAGAGTCTCTCACCTTGGTCAACATAATAACAAGAAAACTATTTTCTGTAACATTGTTTTCTTCCAAAGTCATGGAATCTTTGAGAACTTTTCCCTGATGTATAAGCATCTGTTGTGCACTTGGGTAAACATCTTGGCCCTGGGATTTTTCTATCTGCAATTTTACATCAGCAATCTGCAAAGAACACATAAAAAAGTTTAAATAGCATAGCTCATTAAAGTAAATATAAAATAAAACAAAGATAAATTGGAATTGCACCCACCCAACCCCCCCCCCCCTCCCCCCCCTAGTACATATTGGTGTGTCATATTATTAATTAAAAAAGAAAATAAAATCAGACACCTCGTAGAACTAAAATGGGAAAACTTCTAATATTCACCACAAACTCTAGTATTTATAGGCACTAAAAAGTGAAGCAAAAATACGATTTACCACAAGCCTCGGTGCTATATGACATAGAAATGGAAATTTGACAAATACAATAAGCAGTTATAGACTAATAAATAATGAGAGAGCACTGAACAGATAAATTTTGCACCATTTGCACCATTGAAGTCAAACATAATACAACATTCAGAAGGCATGCCACATCCAATCCAATTTAAAAAAAGGTCCCACTGCATATCAAAATTATATTTTATGGTGAAAAGGAATAAAATTCCATTTTCACATATATATATATAGAGAGAGAGAGAGAGAGTAATTCTCTAAAATGCCCTTCTTCCGCCCCTCTTTTTCTCTGTCATGGGACCCACTTGAGTCAATCTAATCTAGTCTTTTCGCAGACAGTACCTTCCCCCCCCCCCCCCCCCCCCCAAAAAAAAAAAAAAACAAGGCCGTGCGAGAGATTCACTAGTCACATTCCAAATTTGACACTCATCCAACTTTTCCACACCATTGGATTGAAACATTAAGAAAATAGGGTTAAGGATCAAAGGGTTAGGATGATCTTATGGAGTCAAAATTTGCACAAGTAGTTCTCATATAGATCTTTTCATCCAATGGACTTCCATGATCATGCATCACAGTGGGTCAAACTAGGAGGGGCATTTTTATTCTAAAAACGCCCTAGGCATTTTACTGCAAAAATGCACCATTCCACTAACCAATGAGTATATGAGTTATTCTTTTTATTTGGTGTCATGTTTATCTCCTTTGTTAGACTTTAGGAAGAGAAGTCCAAGTAATTTAAACCTCCAAAGAATTCTTGAGACTCCAATGAGATATTTATCTCGTAAAAAGGTAATGAGACATTTCCCTGATTTTTCTCTTTTATCATTATGATTGCAACGATATTTACTACTTTGAATCTCTACACCCCTTTCTTCTTCCAATCAATTCAATCTTACCTGCATGTAGCCCACTACATGCAGAATCTAAACCACTTTTGATTGGTACTAATTGAATTCCAATCTAGTAGGACGTAGGCCCAACAATAGATTATGAGAAACTACTCAATCTTAGAATAATGAGTATTAAAAACGTGACAATTTTTTATCTCATTGTGGGCCCACCTATTGGAGTAAAATCAGATATAGATAGAGTAATTTGAAATCTGATGGAGATTGATTAATTTGAGTCTTTTATTTTATAGGTGGGTCCCTCAAAAGGAGGACCATGTTTCTTATAAAATGAACTTGATATTCTCACTATTTCATAGTGTGCCCCACTTTAATGTAGAGTCAGGACACTAAAAAAGGAATGTCTATGAAAAGAATCTCCAAAGGACCCGGTTCCATTACATTTCTTGGTTTCTCTTTTTAACACCGTTCCTATTTTCTCTCCCAACTCCTCAAAAACTACAATGTGAACTGGCATCATTTAATTGGACAAGTAAAAAGGGGCATAAAGTCCTCTTTTGAAATGGGGGAGTTTTGGAGAATTCCTATATATATATATATATATATAGAGAGAGAGAGAGAGAGAGTACCACAAGGGAAAGGCAATAGCTTGTAAAACATTAACATGACAAGGACTATCAATTAATGACTTGGGTTTGAGGACTTGATCAGTCGCTGGGTCAGGTCAATCAAACTAATTGGGGTGTTGTCAGCCAATGTTTCTTATCACCGTATATGATGGTCTTGACCAGGATAAACGTAAATACTACGTTTTATAAAGTTTTACAAGAAGGGAACCAGGTCTGTCTAGGAAAAAACAAATTGATCCAGGAAACCTATGTTTGAACCATGTCTAAACTTAGAAATTAGCTTCAACATGAACTAAGCCTAACCAATAGACCTAGTGAGGCAGCTACCAACTGAATCAGTATATTTGTTGTGAGAATATCCCCAGTAAATCAGCTAGATTTCCAAATATTGAGAAGCACTAAACGAAGAAGAATAAATGACAAATATTACAGTCAGAGAGGGGAACTAATCAATTACCCTAAGAGCACATATGGCATACTTAACAAGATCGTTTCTTACTTGCTTTACACTTTAAAATCATAAGTTTATCATATTTCACCAAAAGAACCACCAATAAGGGAAGACGTAAGGGTCCGTCTCCAAATAATATATTAAATAATATTTGGTTAATTAGGTTGATTTAGTTAATTCAATGTGTAGAATTCAGCCACTTTGAAGTAGTGCACAATTAAGACTGGATTTGGGCGTTATTAATAAGCAGTTAAATTAAGTAATTAATTGAATTAGGCCAATGTGGAAATAATTAATTAATTAAGAAAGCTTGGGAGGTAAATTCGAATTCAATAAATAATTAAATAGGATATGATGGGGCCCACTTGGTAGTGACTGGGTGCCATCAGTTGATGGTAGCCATAATTAGTTGGTGGCATGCCATTTATGGAAGATCTGGTAGAGATGCAAATCAAATTGTAGCCAATGGTAATGGGCAACACAAGTTGTGGCTAATGGCATGATGTCAGGAGGAAACGAGGGCTCACAATTGTAATAGGATTAATTGAGCCTTAACCTGATCAGAGAAGGCTCCTGAAGTTCCAAGTTAAGTATAGAAATAGAAGAGAGATATCAGCACAACTAAGAATTCTAAGCCAACACAAAGTGGGAGCCCATAAATCAATAAAAGGAGATGTGTGCCCCTTGCATTCGCACAATCCCATGCCAAAATCCCTCTCGCTCTCTCAGGCATTCTCTCTCTCTCTCTCTCTCTCTCTCTCTCTCTCTCTCTCTCTCTCTTATCCCACGCCCAACCTCTCTATCTCTCTCAATTAGGGTTGCAACTAGAAACCCTAGATAGCTATCTGGAATTGGGGCAAAACAAGAAGAAAGAAGGGACCATCCTAGGGATTCAATCAAATGCGAAGAAACACGACGAACTCAACTCAAGGGCAAGTAAACGGACCTAAAATTTATTGCACATGGATGTTTTTTTTTCCTTTGATTCTAGTTACTCTAATCTAGAGACCCAACTAAAGCCTTAATTCTAGTATAGGTAATGGGGTATTGAGTATGGTTGATTTCATTGTACCATTCGAGTTGATAAATGCCTTTTGGGCTTCTATCAAGTTGAATGGGTATTATCTTTATTGTTTAGTTTTCTCCCAACTCATCTCAAAAGGTGCCAATAGGGCTCAATAGCTCATCTTAGAACATGTGGCTTAGAGGAAGAATGCATTTTAGGGTCCCTATAAAAAGAAAAAATATATCTAAATATATATATTTTTTAATGGTTACTTTCATTAAAAAAGAAGCAAGCAGTACAAGTTGAGATATAACTTAAAAAGAAAAAAATATATATCAAACTTATTCTTTTAGTTTTCTAACCTAGTTGAGATTTAAGGCATAAGGGATGAACCCAAAACATGATGTGGGAACCGAAAAACCCAAATATGCAAAGAAAGAATGGGCTAGGACTTGGCCGAGAACGATGTTGGCTGAACTCTAATGGGGTGTGATCTGTGGTCTTAGAGACCCTAGGGCATCATGGTTAGTGTGAATTTAGGTGTTTCTCACATATAGGATTGCTAGGGTTTGATGATTTGGCTTTGTAATTTAGGGATTTGGAATTGAATTTTGGATTTGTAACTAGATTGATTATGAATATGAATGGACCAGCAATAGGTGTACGTTTGGCTTGACGTCCACCTATAGATTTCCAAGTGGCATGTGTAAGATGATGCTAAACCTAAAGGTATGATGCCATGTGACTTGTAGTCACTAAAGTAAACTTCATATGTGCCAAGAGAAATTGACCTAAACCTAATTTGGAAGTCTTTGTGATCATCAAATGTGGTTTGAGGCAATTCAATGGTGTCTCAAGTTCTATAGCATCATAGGGTTGCATTGGCATATCTATATATAGAAGAGGGGGGGGGGGGGGGGGGGGGGGGTGGTGTGAATGTTCATGTGCATCCATCCCTCACCATAGAATGAAGGACACTTACATATTTTTTTTTTTTTTAAAGGTGACTGTATTAATAGGAGAAAACTATACAGTATAGGAGGGGGGCACTTAATTGGAAATATTCGTCTGCAAAAGTGGAAAAGCCATATATGGTCATATGCAGAAGAGGAATGTTCATATGCAAAGAGGGAAAGCCACGTAAATGTCCCTCACCCTATGGTGAGGGATGGATGCACATGAAATATATATATATAGAGAGAGAGAGAGAGCGCAAGGCTCTCCCAAGCTCAAGCTTAGGAGATAATTCCGTAAGCTTACGCTTGTGGAGCCCACCCTTGGTCCATCCAAATCGACCAAACAACACCCCCCCCCCCCCCCCCAAGTGCACATGTCTACCAATTTTCGGTCAAATCCAAATTTATTGGACCGTTGGATCGACTGTGTACCGATCCAAATGGACTTTTGACCATTAAAATTTTGGGGCCCATATAGAGATGATAGAAATCACGGTTGGGGCTGATTTTTTGCAGAGATAAGGGTTCACAGGGAGTCCTTGAAATTCCCCCATCCCCATGTAGGTCCCCAAGTGGGCCCCACCAAATACTTGAGCTTAGGAGAGCCTTTCCCCATGTGGGCCCCACTATATATAGATATATATAGTAGGGCCAACTCTATGATACATCCGAACCATCTACGCTCATGGAACCCCCTAAATTACATTGGATCCATTGAGTTTTCACCTATCCAAATGGATTTGACCGTTGGATCGAGGGTCAAATTTTTTCTTTAATATAAAGTGTTAAATTTGTGGGCCACGGATGAAGGGGTTTAGAGGTGTGGGATTGACACCAAACTTGATACATGGGCTCATCCAAGATGTCTCTTTCCATCCCCCACAAGTCCCATGATCAGTGAGGCCTTAGGTGGGCGCCATTAAGTTTGTCCCTCACTATATAGTTAGGGATGGATGCACACAAATGTCCTATAAATATATATATATATATGGTGCGATGAAAATAATTAGATGCGATGACGAATCCCGTAACTCTTGAGGAAGCCCGACGGTTGAGATTGGAAGTTAATTCAAATCCCTCCGAAAAAATCTAAAAGAGGCTGCCTGTGAAATATCCCGAAACTGACGGACCTTAGCTTTAATCTTTCTCGACCCATATTTCTGTCTCTCTCATTCTCACTAGGAAACCACCCAACTCTCTCAATTTATCTCTAATCTTCATATGTAATGCTCTCTCCTCCATGCAACCTTTCATTCAAAAACCTGATACAGACATGGCTCCCTTCTCTATCACCATTCCAACATTTCTGATCCATTCTACTCAGATGTATGTTTCACATATTTTAAAAAAAAAAAAAAAAATTAAGCAACAACCCAGCATATGAGCAGGGTTCTTTCAGTAAAAGATTAACTTTTGGGTTTTTATAGTGTTAAGAATTCATGTTATCTATGGCTGTATAGTACTATGAAAAACTAACTATATATTTATAAATCACAGTTCCATGACCCATTAGTTGGATGCAAAAATTATTACAGAGCAAGTCAACTTAGAGCAATGGGTTCATCTTTGTGAACATCCAGTCATGTAACGTTTAAGTCTTATTAGAACCTTGATTTAATCGACATTATTTTCTTTTGGAATGTTCGAATAAAATAGTCTTGTTAAATAAAAATAGCAATGTGGCAGAGATTCCCGAGCATTACGGTGTCTCCTCATATTTTTGCCAATTTCATACATATATATACTCACCACGTTCATTGTAGAAATAGTGTAGAGTTATAGGAAGATAGTGACGGAGAAATGGATGTGTTGAACGAGAAGACAGATGAGAGATGGATGGCTGCCTCTAGGCATGGATGAAAATATCGACGTAGCGGCCGATTTATCGCCCGTTGCGGCCGCTACGGGGCCGCTACAGGGTGAGAAAATTTCCTGCTTTCCAAAATTTTTTAAAATGCATAATAAGACTCATTTCTTTTATTCTTCTCTCCAAATAACATATCTACACAACTTTTCTACCCTTTTATGTTTAAAAGAACACCAAAAGGCACAAGATCTTGCCAAATCACAGTCGATACAGAGAGTTCTTCTCAAGGATTCTTCTCTAAGTATATCCTATTAGACACCTCCTTTGGTAGATGTATTTTTTTCTCTAGATACTCTTAAGTCTTGACTTTATGACATAGTTTTTTCTTTTATGAGCCTTTCATTAATTTCTAAATTAGCATAACTAAGCAACATAAACACATGTGAAAAAAAATAATCATTACTATTCTTTTCTATTTATATTATACAGCGATACAGGACCTCATACAATGAGGGGACCGCTACGCTGCTACGTAGCGTTTGGGCAACGGGCCTACTGCTATTTTCATCCTTGGCTCTACGAGATGAGGGATTGATTGAGAGAAATTAGCAAAAAAGGCAAGGAAGAAGAAATGACATGTTTTTTTTAATGGAAAGGTAAGAAAGAAGTGTGAAGAAAACTCTGCAGTTTCGGGATACTTCAACCTCTTTTAGATTTTTTTGGAGGGATTTGAATTAATTTCCCATCTCAACCGTTGGGCTTCCTCAAGAGTTATGAGATTTGTCATTGCATCTGATTATTATCATCGCACCATCGTGAGAGAAGGTGACTCTATGTATATATATTACATATAACAATAAACTTTTATTTCACCAAAAAGGAAGAAGACAAATCCAAAAAAGAAAAACTGGAAAACAACAGACAGACAACTAGTTAAAAGGAAAAACAGCAAACAAACAACATTAGACATCAAAAAGGATATTATCTCGAAAACGTCCTTCCCTCCCAAACCATCAACTATCACATTGGCCTCTCTAAGGATATGATGAAACAAAACATGAAGCTGCTTGAAAATATCCTGCACCTCTTCCACCCAATCAGCCATACATGTGAAAAGTAATCCTAAACGTAGGATTTGGGATATTTGGTAATTCGATGTGTGACTCTCGATTCAATTTGACATTGTTTTAGTGTATTTAATTTGATCTCTTGTTTCACAATTGTTTTACATATATTCAACTATGTCTAGTATGTTAAATTTGAATTTATGCAATTCAGGTGGAAAATTGTTTAAACCTTAGGGATGATCTAGGAAACCTAGTTTTTGGTAAAATTGTAATTCCATACGTGATTAGGGACTAATTAGGATAGATGGATGTCCAAGGATGGTAAAACTGTAATTTCAAAAAAAAAAAAAAAAAAGGCAGGAAGCATTCAGCTCACTTTTCAAGCATCAAATGATGTCAAAATTCAAAGATCTTTGATCATATGGCTATCTAATCAAGTAGTACGAGATCCATATGTGGATCATCGAATTCAGACATTGTATGCAAAAGTTAGAAGCAACCTAAGGTCGCCATTAAGTTCTGCCTAGTTCGGTAAATTTACATTGTAGTCCTTAATTATTGCGTTGGAGATGTAAGCAGACAGATATGATGTAATCTGAATTTGTGAATGGAACCTAGTATCCCTAATAAATTCTAACATGCGAATGGAGCCGTAATAGATCAAATCTAGGCACCCTAGTATTAGTCTTGTTTAGATATTTGTGAGATGTTTGAGATTTGTAAGGGCTACTCAAAATGAGAAATGATGGAATTTGTTTGTAATTGGACTAGTTTCCTCAAGGGTCTCGCTTGCTTATATCTATGTCTTGTCCATCACCTTTGATTGATTGATGAGAAGGCACTACTGAGCTATTTTCGAGCGTCACATCTACCACAAACTTCCAACTAGAATAACTAAATGAACAAATAACAACAATAGCTACCATTGTACAATCCACGTGCGCACAGACGAACAAACACAAAAATAAGGAGACAAACACACACACACACACACAGAGAGTTTGTAGTAAAAACACAATACATAATGAAAGTTTCAAGAAAAACCAAGAAAGATGCTAATGACTGCTAAAACAGCACATTTTCTCTTCTGTGCTCCAAAGAGAGACAATGACAAACAAAAACCCTAATTCAAACATGGGCATAAGAAACCAAGAAAACAACAATTGGCCACGAAAACCCACTAAAGACCCTAACTTTGGAGACCAAAGCACGCAATTAGCCTTCACAATCCAAGAAGAAGAAGGAAAAAAAAACAGAGAACAACAATCAAAACCCCTACTCCAAACCCGCACAAGACATATAACAACAACAGCAACAACTAGCCAAGAAAGACTCCTAAAATACCATCCAAGTACGCAATTAGCCTTCAAAATTCAAGAAAAATCAAAAGGAACATAAATGACAAACATAAACCCTAATTCTCCACACTAGAAACGTAGATAAAAAAAAAAAAAAACGATGAATCGATTGAAGGAGAAAGAAAGAAAGAAAGAAGAGAGAGAGTTACGGTGTGCTTGGGCTCCACATCGATTTCGAAGTGGGTTCCCTTGAGCGTCTTCACGAAGATCTTCATTCCCGATCGATCTAAAACTGATCTAGAGGAATCTCGATCTATTGCTTGTGAGTAGAGGCAAAGAGAAGAAGAAGAAGAAGAAGAAAAAAACAAAAGAAAAGCAGAAACGGTGCAGAAGGTGTGTTGTGCTTGTGCAGCCCAACTCCCCCGATCAGATTTTATAGTGTGGGGTATATTTGAGAGAGAGACATAGAGAGAGAGAGTGAGAGAGATTGGACTTTTGGAGGGTAGATAAGGAGAATTGCTTTAAAATGCCTGCTGTGCGGCACGAGCTGATAGCGCACACGTGTGACATGCAGAGAAAAGTGGGGCCCTTTAAGATGAGATTTGGTTGGGAGAGCTCAGATGGTCTAGTAATAGTAATGAAGCGGGTGGGGCCCTATCACGATGGGTATTGGGTAGCGTGGGAAATGTAAAATAGCAAGGAGTCCGCTGGGTTTAGAATAAGCAACTTTCCTTCCCTCCCACGTAAAGGCGGCAATTCCTAGTTCGAGTGGGTTTGGGTTGATCAGGTCGTGGTGTTTGACCCGCGGTTCTAAACTAAATACAACAGGACATGATAAACATGAGTGGTGCCCAAGTCAAGTTAGAAGTATCATTTCTGTATAGTAGTCCAACTATAGGAAGAAAAACAGTGATAAGACTATATATGATTTGCCTCGGATTAATTTGTTTAGCAAGTGTTAAAGATAGAGTTAAAATAAAATATAAAAATTATAGGGCTACCCCTGTGAATAGAGCGCCCACTCCCACAGCTCCACTAATCTCTAGATGGGCAGGTTTACTCATGACTCTCTAGTAACGACGGCCAACTGGCAAAAACAATTGACCTGGGCGTAACTTATTGTAGCTGTCATGCTTGGATGAAAGAGTAGTACGGCAAAATAAAGTCAAGTCATTATTTTTTGGGATTTTTACAAAAAAAATTGATTTAAAATCTTCATTCAACGATCTTATGATGAAAAATAATAAAATGACAAGAGAGTTGTTCGTACATCCTTTTTTTTTTTTTTTAAAACAAAACTACCATAATTGACGATATCATCAATCCAATTAATGATATCGTCAACTTCCATTACAAAAAACTATGTGTTGCTTTATCTTTCTCTATCTAGTAATGGAAAAGTTGTGAAAACTATTGTATTTTGCATCCCGGTTGTCTTATTTAGGTGGTCTTGGCAATCTTCCTCAGGTGTGTAGGTCCCATGCTTGGTTTGCATGCATTTCTCGCGCCCTTTTTAAAGTGTATTCCCATGAGTTTTGAGGGTGTGGATTTAGAGTATAAGGTGTTCGATAAAAATGTCGAAATGAGGATTTTCTTTCGCTTTAGTTGGTGGCTTTTAGAGAGGTTGAAGGGGATGTATATGGGTATGCTTTGTGAAAATTTAGGATCTTATGGCCATTTGTTTAGGGAGAATTTTATAGGTCTTGATATTTGTGAGCAACGTGTGGGTAGCCATGTTGTGCAGTTTCTTACCAGTGAAAGTATTATTAACTATTATAAAAATCATTGCATTTTGTGGGGAAGATTGAGCTTACTTTGGCCCTTAGTTGATTCTTTATCATATTGCTCATGTTCTTTTTGCATTTGTAGTGGAAGGATATAAAGTGCAAGGTTTGAAAAAATGAGTTTTGGATTTGTTTCGTGTAAGAGGGATATTGACGATATCATCAATTAGGTTGACAGTATCATCAACTAGGGTAATTTCGTCAAAAAAAAATATACTAACAACCTATTTGTCATTTTATACTTTTTTTTCTTCGTAAAGTCGTTTAATTAAAATTTAAGCTTAATTTTTTTCATAAAAATCCCTTATTTTTTTACCACTTTTTTCTTTACCATATAAAGTCATGATAAAATCTATAAAGTCAATACAAAATGTAATTACTTAACCGCTTTATCTCGCATTTTACTTCACTAGATAATCTATCTCACCTTGACTATAATGTAACTTTTATCTTATTTTTACTTTATCACATATATATATATATATATATATATATATATATATATATACAAACATGTGTTATATGCCTGAAATCAAACACATAGCAAGCAAAAGGAACCAATATTCATAGGTGTATTGAAAAGGAGAGAGCAATATCAATTAGTGGATTAAAAAAAAAAAAAGTAGCTAAAACATTTACTTATAATAGTTCATTATTAATTTTAATGCAAAATGAAGGCTGGCTTTCAATGAGCTGAATTGACATGTAGAGAGGTTGGGACCCTGTCAGATGAGATTTGGTTGGAAAACCAGGATGGTCCATTCATCAAGTGGGTCAATCACAACGGATGGTTAGGAAAAGTAAATACCATGGAGTACAGCTTTCCTTGACTCTCAAGCAAAGGTGAAAACTTGTGACCCAACTTGCCAACTGACCCCTAATTCCTGGTTAAGTCCAGTTGGCTTGGGTTGAAAAGTTCCTGCTGTCTGACACATCAATACAAGCCAAAACCAACCTGACCTGATTAATAGCACTGTAATTAACACCTTGTTGTCATGAGGGATGAAGCAGGTTAAATGTAACTCATTCTCCATCACACCGATCTTCTTGAAGACAAAACAAGGGACATCATGAGTTGGGCGGTTTTCAAGTTTTAGTCTTGGCAATCAAAACTTTTCTGTTATTCACCATCAGCTTCACCACCTATTATTATATTATATTATAGACGTACGCATCGATTTTGAAATTGAGCTTTGATTTCGTAATTAATTGCAAAATTGGAGCTCAATTTCGATTTCAGTTTTAATTTAAGGAGAGATTTTAGGGATTTTGGAGAAATTTTCGATTTTAGTCATCTAAGTATAGAGTCCAACGCATTCAACACATCTATCTACACATTAGACTTTTAGATAAAGATGGTTTCTCATGTAATCTCAAAATATTATTTCTAACTTCTAAGGATACACGTTGTATGGTATAGAGCTATGGTCATAAATTATAAATCTATGGTTAAATAATTAATTTTAAATTAATTATTTTAAATTATTAATTACTTTTTAATATTATAAATTATTTTGCCCACGATAAGCGCGGGCGTGTTTTGCTAGTTAATATTAATATATATTATAGACGTAGGATTTAATTTTGAAATTGAGTTCCAATTTTGCAATTGATTGAGAAATTGGAGTTTGATTTTGTCCGAATTCGCAATTGATTGTGAAATTGGAGCTTGATTTTGCAATTGATTTGATCTGATTTCGATTTAGCGAGAAACCTTAATATTTTAGATTTTTATTGCAATTTGAATTATTGTGGACTCTCTCTTAGATCTTATCTTATCAATTCATAATTCATCCATCCAAAGTCTCTTATACTTTGAATCTTTTAAAAATTCAAATTTCAATACTCAATTCAAATTTGATTTGGAGATTATTACTATACATTCTCATTTTAAATAAACTTTGATATATAGTATCTAAAAACCGATAAATGAAATATTCTTCGATTTTAATTTACTTTCTTCTCATCAATTAATATCAAAAAATAGCTCCAAATTGGATATAGCTTAGCACGGGGCCTGTCTTGCTAGTAAGTTTTATGCATCATAACTTATTAAGCAACATATAATTATATAAAATAAGAGGCCAAAGTCAGACCAATAAAAACTTCAACACATCCTAATATAATTTGGGTCAAAGATCCGCTTTGCACCCATCAAACCCATATACTTTTTTTTTTTTTTTTTGGGCTTTCAACACCCACTATAATCAAGTCAATCCTTAATCCTTAATAAAACATAAAAGCACCTACTCCCCTGACACCATTGACATTGGATTGGAAATCAGGTTCAATTAGGTTTTTTCAATGGAAGCCGGAGAAGATGTTGAGGCTATACCAATGGGAGTAACTTTTTTTAATTCAGCCGTGCTACAGACCCCGGATTTGTGCCTGGGGTTTGGCATGACTCCCATTGGGATCCGTTGGATCCCAGGGGAGCATGGGATCCAACGGCTCCTAGTGGGAGTCGTGCCAGACTCCGTGCACAAAAACACGGGGGTCTATAGACTTTTTCTTTTTAATTCAGGGTCTGTAGGTTATACAGTTTTCCAAAGGAGACAATGGAAGCTGACAAACGCAATTGTCTCTTAGATCCAGAAGAGATGTATGTCCGTATCAATGTCGGAATGAATTGGAAGTCCATGAGCTGCTATCGGTGACTTATATTATGTGATAGGACGATCATTGAGAAAACTGTCATCTTTGCCTCAAACTTCCCTTTCCCCACTTGGATCATGCACCTCTTTATCATCATCAAATCTTTCAAGCAATCTGATGCAATGTCCTCCACTCTTTTATTCCCTCTTTCGCAGATGAAACCCTCCGCCATCAATAGTTGGGTCAATTTCTGTGCTCAAACCTCTTGAGTTCACAGATATTTGAACTCCAACTTCATCGTGGAAAGCATGTCTAGCTGGGATTTTTTTTTCATCCCAGCTTAGGAAGGGGTTGGGCCCCCAAGCCCTTTGGAGAGGAGGCCCTCAAGTGAGGGGAGTAAAACCTAGAGTGAGGTGGGACACCCTCTGGTAAGGGAAGTAGATGTTTGGTGAGATATCAAGACATCGGATGAGAAAAAGTGCCTGTGTGCGCGTTCGAACATAGGAGAGGCAGGTAAGAATTGATGCCTCTTACCACTAGGATTAGGGATATAAACGAAACGGTTCCAAATAAGAATCGTAGTAGACCCAGATCCGTTTCTAAATAACGATTCCAATTCCGGATCCAATTTTGACTTGGAACCTGTTTTGCTGGTTCTAGACCCGAGTTTGATAGGAAAATCCAGATCCGGATCCGACTCCTTTAGAAAACTGGAATCTAGTTCTAAAATCAATTCTAATTTTTCTTTATTCTTGATTTTTCTTAAAATAAGCATATCATTTAGCTTATAATAGTGCATCAAGTCTACTACCTCTAATATTATACATAAAAATGTCAAAAAAAAAAGTTGATTTTGAGATACAACTTGCAATATTAAAGGCTCATATGCCGGATCCACGGGTCGAAACCTATATGGATCCGGACACGGACCCGTTTATCAATTGGAACCTAAATTAGGTTCCGGACTCGAACTTGTTTATCAATCGGAACCTAAAATAGGTTCCAGACTCCGATTTTTATGGGTCGAAACTTCCGGGTAATCGGATAATCGGATACCCATTTGCAACCCTAACTACGATAAGAGGTTGTCCTTGTCTAACTAGCTTGGGTTTTTTTAACTTGGGTAAAGGCAAAATAAAAATAAAAAGTGGTGGGTAGGCATTTCATGCATGTCAATATCAAAAGCTTGGGCTCCCACTGTAACTTCAAAGTTCAAGCTATTTTTCCCAGTAAAAAAAACCCTATTTGCATCTATTCAAACTAAAAGGCAATTATTATTATTTTTTAAAGAAGTGTATATGAACTTAAGTAGGTGAAAAATACCTGTCACATCTTTTTAACGGTTTAAAACTCCAGGAAAACAGCCACAAAATTTTTACTAAACGTTACTTGACCTTAAGGCCAACCTTTCTCAATCAATATAACACAAAATAATATTGATACCATATTTAGTGTATAGAGAGAAAAGACAAAACATGTATAATCATTTCTTATTTACATGATTAAGCATTCTATAGTTTAAAACACAAACACCCATTTCTCTTGCTTGAACTTTGACATATCAGTAGCTTAAAACTACTGAAATGATTTATTTATTGGCACTTAAATGAAGGAGATAATGTAGGGTTACCAGCTTTGACAAAGAAATGATTATTTATTGGCACAACAATCGCAATTAAAAAGTGGCTTTAATCACAGAGAAAGTAAATAAAAATATATAGCAAATACATTACAACCTGAATTGATGAGTGACTATTGCTCAATGAAGGGCTTTGCTTGATAAATAATCGAGTCTGAATTGAAAGGAGTGGGTTTTACCGTCTGATTGAGCTAATAATGAAAACATGATTGGGCGCTAATCTGCCGTACTTGTTCTATTTTATTTATTTATTTTATAAATTGTGGCATTATTGTTGTTGACATGTTGTTAATCATGGTTTCCATCATTTGATCAATTGTATGGTGAGACCCCCATCTATTAAACTGAAAGCTTAGGATATATGTGCCGGGGATGACAATAACTCTGGATGGTCTGAATTACCTCTCATGCATGGACCTGTATTTTTGCCGGGATTTTCTTACAAGAGTTTAAGGTGTTGGTTTTTTTTTTTTTTTTTTTTTTTTATTATTATTATTATCTTTTTAACATAATTTGATGTCCTATCTTCTAACATTAGCAAATGCCTTATTTGTTCATATGAGTTTCAAAATCCCAACCATCTAAAATTTGAAATTCTAGTCCCTGTGCCTGTTGGCGCTTCCTTACAAGGGAACATTAAGCAATTCCATTATGCATCTAAATTACAATAATAATAATAATAAAGAACAGCTCGGATGTGTTATACGGTTGGCTGTGTAATAGGTGCGACGGAGGATGTAGACTAAAAAAAGGAAGGTCATCTTTGTAATTTCATGCACGTACGACTTTCCTCCTGCAAACATTGTTTTTTTTTTTTTTTTTTCTCATTTATTACTGTTATCTTGTTATTATTATAAAAAATGAATTGTATACTGATGAATCCACAAAATTGGATAAACAATGTATCATTTCATTTGCATTTGTGGACTTAATTGGGACAAATTGCATCATAATCACACGATTTCTTGCATATGGGTATAGATTTGGAATTTAAGTCAAAATTAGTAAAAAATAATTATTCTTGCATGACTTTATGAAGTTGATAGTTTGCAACAACCTTGCGTCCCACCAATTAGACTCTAAGCATTGTAGCCCCGTTGCATTAATCTATCAAGCATAAATTGCATTAGGTAGGGCCCATGCATAGTATGCATGGCATTTTTATTTAATTCATTGCTAATGATTTAGTTGTTTCATTGTGTGGGGATTGTCATAGCAACGGGGGCCCACATGGAGAGAAATTTGAAGAAGAATAAAAAAGAAGAAAAAAGAAAGAAAAAAAAAGAACCAAACCCCTCTGGGCGTGCTTCCCTATGCGCGCCCAGTAAAGGGTGGGTCCCACTATTGCTGCACAAAAAGTTGAAAAATTATTTCTCTTTGTCTTTCCAAGTTTCCAGCAGATTCGTTCCTCTCCTATCAATATTTTAAATTCAAAATAAAGGAGTATTCTAGATGAAATCCTATATAGAGTTTGAGTTGGAAAATTTTCCCAAAAAATATCTGATATGAGTTAGCAAAGAGATAGAATTCTAGGAAGTTCTAAAAGGAAAGGTGATAAAAATTTTGTGAGAAAAAGATCCCAAAGAGATGTGGACGTTCCCCGCCACCCCCCTCCTCCCAATCCACATCACTGGTTTTCCTCTCCAGTGCACAAGAAATCTTTGACGGGACCCGCATCTTAAAGTTTGTTCAAACAATAAGAAAATGAAATTGGCAAGGAGATCAATTCAAATTTAAAAAAAGACTTTGCTCGGAGAGTAAGTCAAGCCATGATATAGTTCAATTTTGGAAAGATTTCCAAGTCAACGAAGAGAAAATTTTTTTTTTATAAAAGGAGCCCTAGTGTGGGATGTCCAAAGCATACACTTCCTAGGGCTGGACGTCCCCTCCCCTCTTTCATCTCTCTCCACTCTTCCTCTCTCCCCACTTTTAGATTAGGGTTCTTTTAGTTCTAGGTTCTCTACTTTATTATTTTTTGTAAGAAATGTAGCTTTGGGCATTGTCCAAGCAAAATATAGATCTAGAAAGGTGCAAAAGCTTTGTATTAAAGATATGCTATCAATGAAAATACTACTTTTCCTTTGTGCAATGGCTATTGATGCAAAAGAATAAGTTAAGTATTCCTAATCCCTTCTTATTTATTATAGTTGTTTGATTGAGTTATTGATGTACTAATCATATGGTTTAATAGACCTATCTTCGTACCAGTCGGTACCTTTCGTATTAATTTCTTAATGCTATAGTAGGTCTTTGATTATCCATACTTATTTTTTATAGATCATGCTTAGGGTTTTATTCTCTTTGATGGTCTATACTTAGATTTGATGGATAATGCTTAGGTAATTTTAGTAATTTAATGAAGAGAATGAGGTCTTGAGTATTTGATGAAATTTAAAGAAAAAAATAAATCTCTTTCAAGAAATTGGTATTTAAAGTAGGTGAAAATGGTTGTTTCATCTTTTTATTGCTTTAAAACTCCAAGAAGACCCCACGATTTTTTATTAAACCATACTTGATTATATAATAAGGCCAACCTTTCTTAATCAACAAAACACCAAATAATCTTGATACCACATTTAGTATATAGAGAGAGAAATGGAAAACATGGATAATGATTTGTTATTTACATGATCAAGCATTCCATAGTTGAGAACACAAACACTCATTTTTCTTACTTGGACCTTTTTGTCGTATCAGTAGCTTAAAACGAATGATTTACTTATTGGCACGAAATCAATGAGATAATGTAATGTTTGTGGCTTTGACAATGGCTTCCTCATGACCATTTGTGGTTCTGCACAACAACCGCAATTAACATGTGGTTTTAATCACAAAGAAACTAGTAAATAAAAATAGCAAATACAATACAAACTGAATTTACGAATGAATATTGCTCAATTAAGGGCTCGATGTGATTGGATAAAATGTTAAAACTATAATCATGTGCATCCAAGCAGGCCCTTAATATCGAGAACCGATTCAAAATCTGATCCCTGCGCCCCAAATCATGAATCCCACCGTGGCATGGATGGCTAGGGGGAAGCAGTTTGTAAGGTTGGGCCAAGTTAAGATAAAGGGTGATGAGCACCATAAGCAACATATATATGTAGGTTTAACCAGGGATCGACAAATTTAACAATCGGGTAAAAGTGGAGTTGGTTAGTTTATTAATTAGATTAGAAATGTCAACCCATACCCTAAATCACGAGATTAGATTCAGGTCAGGTTGGCAGGTCAGGATATCATGATCCCACCTTGGACTAGATCTACAACTTAATTCAGCTACCCCACCTTTTTTTGGTTCATATCCACCTTCAGATCATACAAATAGACAAAATCCTGGCCTTCAAAAACTTAATTGGGCCCAGATACACCATGATCCAATCCCGATCCATTTATTTATAAGTGGAGATGTCAAACAGGTCGTGACGGCATAATGGTTTTGTGGCCTAGCCGCGCCGGCACGGCACGATTGGCCAAGAAGGAGGCCCATCACGGCCCGCCGGGCCGTGCATGAGTCGTGCTTCCTTCCCTATCGTGTCATGCGCTTCGTGTGGTTCCTACCTTTTCGGCTTAAAAATAAATGTCCTATACTAAAAAAAAGTAAAAAATACATATAAAGAAGAATATTACACACAAATTTAAGTGGTTCAATCAAATTAAACCTACTCCATTGAGAAAAAAAAAAACAGTTAGATCTTTTTTATTTGAAGATTTTTCAATAGGATTACCTTCGAAACCTTTATAATATTTTTGGATAGTAAAAAAAAATAAAAATAATAAAAGACTATATTTTTTTAAAATTTACACAAATATATATCAAATATCCCGTGCCATGCCACTAGGCGGGCTATGCCCAATTGTGTTGACCGTGTTGTATCTTTGGCTAGCCACGCCCAATCATGTCAACTGTGTCTAGCCTAGGGAACTAGCATGGCCCATGCCATTGACCAGGCCATTGATTGCTGTGCTGGGCCAGGTTGTGCCGTGATGGCCCAGCCCATTTGACATCTCTTTAAAGTTGATTAGTGGCTAGAAAGGAGTTCAAAAAAAAAAAAAAAAAAAAAAACAAGAAGCTCAAATCTCTAGCCACATCAACCATTGTGCCCCATTTATTATATTACTTAAAAAGACATGCCCAAATGACATGCTGACTTTTATCTCTCTTTGAATCGATGGTTGCATCTCTTGAAAAAGGAAAATACCCCTTTTATCTTTAAACCATTTATCTTTTAAAACTCTCCATCAGACCACCCACCTCCCTTTGTGTCCCTTTATTCTAAGACCTAGATGAGGCAAATGTAGTGTAGAATCTATATAAGGCACGAGATCATAATATGTTTACAAGAAAGACAACAAAGATGAGAAAGATGAAAGTTTGTTTTATGTGTTTCATATAAATGAATTTATACGGAAGAAATATTAATTTTTATATATGATATATTCAGGTTACATGCATAAGAGTTAGCTCGATTGGCTTACGACTACGATTTATACCTAAAAATTATAAATTTGAAATTGCACTACCACATTAGAGCTACATGGGAGCCTACAAGGCTTGCGAGGAACTACTCCAGCCCAAAGGTTGGAACCGTCTGAGAGCGAAAAAAAAAAAGAGTGTTGCTATTGGCACACAAAAATTTTCTTTTCAAACACAAGGAATTTATCCTTTTTTTTATTACATTTTTACCCCTTCATGAAATGACCAAAATATCCATTATCCCATAAGAACTCAAAACCCATTATCTTTTCATACACAATCTCATCTTGTTCTTCTCTCACTCATCTCACTCTCCACTTCCTCATCTATCTTGGGCAACTCATCTTCACTCACATTCCTCCATTTTCTTCTCCAAGGCAACTCATCTTTACTCACATACCTTTATTTTTTAATTTTTTTGTCGCCTGGAACGAGTTTGCAGGTTCCCGAAATGTACGGTCTTTCAGAGTCGAACAAATGGCATATGTTCAGATGTATAGTTCCGAACATAATGCATATGTTCAGAACTATACATCCGAACATATGCCATCTGTTCGGACCTTTAAGACCGAACAATGATTTTTGACCTGAGTGTCCGAACACTATTCTTTTGTTCGGACACTCAGGTCCGAACACCTACAATATGTTCGGTCACTCAGAGACCGAACAGAGTCGCGATTTTTGGGTTAAAAACCCTTGCGATGATGGATAAAATGCAACCAAAATGCTTCTAAAAACACTAACATTGTTTGTGAAAACTTATATTGAATAAGAATCTATCCTCATAATAAGTTTTAATGGAGAAAAAATATAATCTAAAATGGAAAAAATAGTAAAGAAGAGACAGGGAAAAAAAATCTGATTTGTGTGTGGGAAGAAAGGGGAAAATGGAGGGATAGATAGTTTAGGAAATTTTGGTGTGTGTGAAAAGAACTAATGTAATTTTTAAATTATAAAAATACGTATACAGAGAATTTATGTGGAAAAAATTAAAAACCACGTGCCAATAGCAAAATCCAAAAAAAAAAAACACAAAGTTTACGTTGGTAATAAATTATAGGGTATAAAAGAGGGAGAGAGAGCCAGCCGCAGCAGAAGGTCAGCAAAATGGTAGATATATTTGATATTAGGAGAGCCAATCAGAAGCTATCTAAAAGCCACGTGTCACCTAGTGTAGGATAACGTGATCATATGGAAAATGCAGGTGGCTAGGCTGCTGCTACCATTCCCTTACCCCCAACCCCCGCTTCCATCAAACCAGAACAGAAGAAAAAGGAAGAAGAGAAGGAACGAAAGACACAGATCTGAGGGCGTCTTTGATCAACGGCTAGGATGGCATCTTCTTCTTATGCGATGATGGCATCAACGGCTCTCGTTCGTCTCCCAGCCACAGCTCGCTCTCGCTCTCACGCCCCTTTTCTACTATCATCTGCACCAACATCTCGCAACCCCACCACGTCCCTTTCAACCACGTCTCAGCTTTTTCAAGGTGTTATGCTTCTATGATTCCATTTTTTTTTTTTGTTATTGGCTTTTTTTGTGATTTGGGTTTTTGAGATTTTGACCAAATTAGTTGAGGAGACATGGGAGTGGAATTCAAATTCAAGTTAAATTTCATTTTTTGAATTACTAGGGTGATGGATGGTTACTCATTTCCCATCCCCCGTTGATTCAATTTCTATTAAAGGTGAGTTTAGTTGATTGCCATTTTGGGATATTCACCTTTGATTTTAACCACTTTGGTACTGCGTCTTCCCTCAATTTATGAGAAGATCTCTGACGAATGAAAAAAAAAGAAAGAATAGATAATGAGTTTTTAGTAGGAAATTAGCAATGGCAACATGATTTCAGCTGTGACTCACTTTCAAGCTGTTGTTTGTAGTTGCCAAAGCAAACCCATCATTGCTTTTTGACTGATTCCCTAGAATCCAAAAGCATGGGGAGAGTTTTTGCAAATTGGGTTTACACTTCAATTGTGAAATCTTCACAAAAAAAATTGAGAAAGTGGAGACCTAATTCTGTTTTGAGAAAATTAGCAATAACAATATGATTTCAGGGGTAAGCATAGTTATCAATTCTGAACAGGCCCTAAAATGGAATATTCTGGCACTCCATTCAGAAAAGGTGCAATGGAAAAAGTAGTAAAAGGCTAAGACAATAAACTACATTGCAATTGTCTACTTCTGAATGCCAATGTCTCGCATCTATGTCGGAGTTTAAATGAAAGGATCAATTAACAACAAGCGAATGAGCATGCTTTCCAAAATTAAGCAACATTAAAGGACATTTGTACATGTATTACTTCTTTTAAGCCCTCCCTTTCAATTGGGAGGCTAATGAACTCCAATGCCTACTATTTCAAGCTTTAATAGGGGGTAGAAATGTGAAAGGGCAAAAGGAAATGCAAAAATCTGTCTTTTGGCCAGAGCGAGCCAGAATCCTGGCTGCCTTTTTTTGGGTGATGGTGGTGGTGGTGGTTCTGTTCCAATTTCCTTCCCGATATCAAATGTTCTGGAAATTCCGGCTGTAACAGAATGGAATTGATGACTATATGTGTCAATTGCATTCCAGTTGTTGTCTCCCAGGTCCATTAGCTGTTGTGTCCAACCGTCTTTGTTTACTATGATGCTGGAACCTTATACATAATCTTTCAACAATTCGTGGAAAACCAAGCTAACTAGTCTGTCTCCTCATTGGATAATATGTTTCTTCTCCTAGTATTAAGCTGATCTCTGTACAGTAAAGGTTGTGACTTGTGAGACAAAGGACCTATTAGCTAATTTGTCTTTCTTCCAACTCTTATCTTTCTTCATGGAGGAACATATAGAACTGATGTAACTCTTGTTTTAAATTAATGAAAACGTTTCTCTCCTACATATTCTGTCTTGGATGAATTTGCACCTTGTGTTTACTAGAAAATAATAATCTAAAATGTGTAACATTTGTTGCATCTCTTTTGCTATCAGAGTCTCGCAGGTTTTCTTCACTTCGAATTAGAGCTTCCTCTGAAGAGACATCCAGTTCTCTTCAAGTAGAAGAGATCTTCTCAGATTTAAAGGAGAAGGTAGTTATCCCGTTCTCAGTCCAGAAGCAGTATTTTTGTATGTACACTATTTAATTCTAAAGCTGCTTACTATCTATTTCTATGACAGTGGGATGCAGTTGAAAACAAGACTACTGTTGTCCTCTATGGAGGAGGTGCGATAGTTGCAGTTTGGCTGTCATCTATTCTTGTTGGCGCCATCAACTCGGTCCCTCTGGTCAGTAGTCTGATTTGTCTTGCTTTTGCTTATTCAGGGGGGTGTTTGGATGTTATTCAAATTGCATTTGGTTAAAATATTTCAGAAGTCTTAGATTCTATCCTGCTGTGCTTCTGGGCATTGGAATGTCCCATCACATTAGGTGAGATACCATTTATCGAACAACTTTGTTGCAAATCAACTTCTGCAACTGATACTGATATTGATCATGGTATAAGAAGGGGTGAAAGTACCATATGTGCTGTTGTTTTTGTTTTCCACTCTAAGAAAATATTCAAACCGTATTGCAATTTGGGAGACATCCAAATGCAATTTTTTAAGTTATGATAACTCCCCCAAAAATTCTATTTTAGGTCCAGATATAACACCCACATCAATGAATTCTTTTGATTAACTTGTTTGTTTTCCCACCAGCTTCCAAAGCTTATGGAGTTAGTTGGGCTTGGGTACACTGGTTGGTTTGTCTACCGATACCTTCTCTTCAAGGTCATTCATAGTGAAATTCTGTAGCAACTGACAAATACTATTGTCGTTATAAACAAGAAAACTAATGTTTCTGATGGGGAATTGCTGTTTTCTACAGTCAAGCAGAAAAGAGTTAGCCACTGATATTGAAGCATTGAAGAAAAAGATTGCTGGAACAGGCGAGTAACTGGATGCAGGTGGGCTATGGAGCTTTATGTATTAAAGGGACTTGTATCCTGTAATTTAATCATGATTTTTCATTCTTGTTTGTTTTTGTATGATTTGCTCTTTCAAATTGCAGCGATGCATTGACAAAGTTAGCACGTTGGTTCTTCAGTTCCTTCTTCCCTTCTTTTTTTTCTCTTTCATCGAAATATAATTCGCCGCATTGGGTCAAAATGAATTGAATCTACATGCTGAAATTTATTTGATTCTTCAAAATAAAAATAAAAATAGTGCATTGGGTCAAGGACTCCTGACATGGGATAACTTTAAAACCTTTTGTTGGGCATCAGCAAAAATAGTGCATTGGGATGCCAGTTAAAAAAAATCATACAATTATAATTCCAGTCAATAACTGGTGAGAACAAAAAAAAAAAAAAAAAAAAAAAAGGAATAGTCATCAAAAGGTTGGTCTTGAAAAACTATTCTATAGTCCTAGAAAGTATCTCAACAGGGACAAGGTCTATTCTCAACGTTTTAGTTTCAAAATGGTTGGAAGTTGGAACCTAGAAGATTCTTCTGTCACTTAATGTAGGAATGACCAGATCTTCTGGTGATTCTAAGCAGGAAAATGTTGCATCCTCTCTCTCATCCAAAGCAAAAGGAAGAATCCTCAATCCTCAGTCCTCTCTCCATCCAAACAGGAACTCTCATTGGGAATTCTACTTGAGGATTGTGGCCTTCTTTGGAGATGGAGAGAATCCTCTCTCTCTAAATAGAGGATTCTTCGTCGTTTACCAAACGTGCTCTTAGAGTCTTTAGCTGTGAACAAAAGCAGGTTCTTGAATTCCCTTCTCCATGTCCTGCCAGTTGAGAGGTCTGGGTAGTTTCCCAGTGTACAAATAGTGCTGGTTTTCTTCATGAGAAGAGATTCCATCCACAAATGGCTATTTTTGCCAACATGCATGGTTGAGTGGTGCTGGCACCTCCGTATCACTCCTGGGTCTTCAAGTTGATAGTATCACTCCTGGTTAGAAGGCCAACTTAGCAAATAGATAAATAAAGAGAATGGCTGTTTTCCTTTCTTCTCTTATTATTTGCTCTTTTGTTTCTCCATTTGGAGCAGTACATTCTTTTTGATAGGCCAAAACTCTAATGATTTTCAGCCTATCTACCTCTCAAGTGAATGTTTTTCAGCATATCTACTTCTCAAGTGATTGTTTCTATCCTAATAATTGTCATTATTCAGGGTTCATTTGGTTGTATGAAACTCAATATCAGGAAAAGCTATTGTTGCCAGAATGTATCATTTATAAGCTTGAAACACTCATCTGGAAACAACTGTTCTTTGTGAGTTTCAATAAAAACAGATTTATATCTCTTTGGTAATCTTTCAGGTTCCCTGAAAATAATCTGTTGAATGTAATCATAGGCTACTTCAATTGTGGAAGCAGGGAAGACTATTTGCAATGAGTGGGAAATGAAAATAAGCAGGTGGGTTTCAGGGAAAATAACTTTCCAGCTTCAGTCTTGTATAACTGATAACAATAATGGTCCCTTGAATTTATTTATTTGTTTAGGTTGAGACTTTCATAGTGTGAATGAATCATTGATTCTCCTCAAGGTAGTTTATCTTCTCTTTGAGATATATAAATATAAATAGCTTGGGAATAATTAATGTGTCAGGAACAAATTCATAAGCTGAAATATAATGGTGTGCAATATTTTACCAGTCATTTGGGAATTGGGATGTATCTTATTCTAAAACTTTTACAAATTGTTTGCAATTTAATACAACCTAAAGAAATTTAAAATAAATCACTTCATTTCAATTAACTCACCATAAGTTCCATTAAATGAAAGGATTTACATTTATAATAAGGATAATCTACTAACAACTCATAATAACCTAACAAATCTTCCAAGCACTAATATGGTATTAAGACAATCTCTAATATCCCCTATATGGCCTTTTCATATAAAGGATATGTGATTGTTAAAAAATAACATGAAGAAGTTCATAAACTATATACTTGATCACTGTTTATTTGTGGATCCATTCCTGTTGCAATTCGCTTCGTTTGAGTTTGTTGATTGTGATTATTGTAGAAGCATGAAGGATAGGACCTCATTTTTTAATAAACCCACACAAATTGTACAAGGGCATCTCATCTTTTTGTTCATCTGAACGATTTAATTAATGTAGTCACACAAGAACATTGATTGAAGGGAGACTTTTGGAGGATCTCTCATCTGTAATGGGGCTATTCATGGAGGAATTTTTCTTTTACTACTGTTATTTAATTCAACCCCCACTACACCTCCCAAAGTCATAACATACAACTTGGATTGAGCATAGTGGGGTCTGCACAGTGTTTCGAAGAGATAACATACAACTTATCCTTTTCTTAGCTCATTAGAAGTGGGCCCATTTAAGTAAGATTTTTGAACTAGTGGGCCCTTGTACAGGAGGCCCATTCAAAGATTTGTCATAGATAGATCCTAAAACAAATAAACCAATTAATGTTTGGCCTTTCCTTTACTTTTTTTCTTTTTGAAAATTGAAAATGGAATATATTTTTAAACCCTTTTCCACCAGTTGAGTAAAGATGTTATATGTATGGGCCCATCATCGACGGTATGGGCCCATTTCATCATCGTCAGGGTATCCAAGCCCAGGATCTCACTTGTGCATACAGTCTAATCAGTCAACTTCTATAGATTTACAGAAGAAAGGGATAAGGAAAGATATTGATTCTCTTTTCTATGGAGTTAGGAGAGGGCATTGAAAATGGATAAAAAGGCCCACCTTTCTTTCAATGGATAGAGTTGAAATTTTTATAGGATAGATCATGGCTGAGGCCTTAAGGGTATATTTTTGCTGAGCATTTTTCATGTAAAGTGAAAATGGTTTTCAAGAAAAAGTAGTTTTCTTATCTGTAATATTTTCTACTGTTTTTAATTTTTTTGCAATGAAAACATTTTTCTTAGTTTCTGCAGAAAGTAGATTCAGGCCTAGAGGTAAAAGCCCTTTTTCTTCAACATCGCAGATGAGATTAAAACATATGTCATTACTGAAAAAGTCTTTAAAGAGACAGACCTAACCTTTGATAATTTTTCATGAACCTACATCATCACGGATGGACTTTTACCGGTGCACCAAAGCAATGATCCCTGCTGAAAAAGTCTTTGCTGCACCAAATAATGGAAACTGAAATCGTTTTGATTTTCTATAAATAAAATATCACTGTAGAAGTTATTTCCATTTTTTTTTTTTTACTCAAAACATATGCCACAAGGGGTGCTTAACTTTTTGTCTTATTATAGCATAATAAGTTTAGCTATTAGCTTCCAAAGATCATAGTGCAATGTTCTGTTTAGTTCCAAATTCCATAGAATTCAAAAATAGAGAGAGGAGGGCCATTGTCATTTTTAGTCCAATTGCCAATCACCAGAGAGGGACTGTCAAATTAACTATTGAAGAGAAGAAAATAAACTATCAAACTGGGAAAGGAGAAACAAAAACCCTAATCCTTTCAAATATAATGGTGAAACGGTCCGGATTCTAGGCCCACAGATTTGAACATTTATATATTTGGAACTAGACTCATTTAGCAATTGGAAACTTAATTGGATTCCGGCGACACGTTTATAAATAGGAATCTAAAACAAATTTAAAATCCCATTTTTTACGAGTCGAAACATTTGAATGACCAGATATCCATTTTCATCCCTAAATAGGAGTAAAGAGGTTTCTTTTTAGAATTTTTTGCCTCATTTAGTTGGGCAGCCATATCTTGTTTGGATTAAGAGAAAATGACATGTGAGAAGGAGAAATTAGACATGGAAAATCCTCATGTGGAGATTCCAAACTTTTCTCTATTATTGTATTTCAATTGTGTTGGATTTAAATAGAGACAACATGTTTTAGAAAACCATTTTGAACTTTTGTTTAAATACAAAAACAATGATTAAATTGCCAAATGTCAATACTAAATAATAATAATAATAATAGGAATGATTGTAATTAGAGAAAAAAAGGGTATTTTTTCTTCTCCTATGAGAAGCCTTTTTTGAATTCTTTTTTTTTCTTCTAAAAGAAATTCAACAAGTGAAAATAGATTTCTCTGGAGGTATATTTTATCCTAGCATACTTTTCTAGCCTACCCATTGCAAGGATGCACAAGCTTTAATATAATATCTTGAACAAGCAAACCTTGAATCGAATTAATTAATGTTTGGAAATCAAAGATCAAAGATAGGATAGAAGATTACATGTTCCCCTCATTCAAAGCACTTAAAACAACATGAGGAGGATATTCTAAATATTGAAATGGGTGACGTTTGGATGTTCCTGCATTTCAATTTAAAACTCTATCCCTATCCCTTGCCTTTCAGTTCTAGTCCCTTTTGATTTTTGAAATACAGATAAGAAAGGAAGTACAACATTAATCAAAGGGGAAAAAGCCCTTTCAAGCTACAATGTACGGATACTTTAAAATGGGCAATGTATCGTGTCGTATCGTATCTGATACTTTACTTTTTATGTGTAAAATTCGTATCCTGCCATGTCTATGGCGTGTCCTTACCGTATCAATGCTGTATTTGAGCATCATAATTTCCAAGTAAGAAACAAACGACCTAACCCAATCCTTATTGAGAGTGGACACATATGACCCAATAAATGGGGTTCCCACGAGTTAGTGTTGTCCACGAGGGTCTTGTGGGGCCCAAAATGCAAATATCCCATCAATCCTGTAGAATTTGGATGATGTCCACAGGCCACAAATCAGTAATGGACGTGTATTGGCACTTCAAAAAATCTTATAGGTGTGAATCAATAAATATTGAAAAGCCCATTTATACACATAACTTAAGCCTCTTTCTTTTTCATTTTAAGTAACTTGAGACCCTGTGGTAAGAGTGTCTCATCTCACATAGCTGTCTAGCGATTAATTGTCTCACAAGTTTATACCACTTGCCATCCAACATAAAAAAAAAAGAAAAGAAAAGAAAAGGGGGCATTGTTTTTACCCTACATCTGGTATATAATTTGAAATCACTCCCTTACCAGCTGGGAATCTGGGATACATGCATATGGCTGAGGGACAACTAAAATGTAGGGCACATATATGATCATTATTGCAATTTAAATATTCATGAATTAAAAAAAATCATAAATTTTTGAAAGAAAACAAAAGAATAAAAAGGTTATGGATCTGTTTATATAATCCAAGAGCTAGTGATGAAAATAGGAGAATTTGAGCAGACAGAGATTTATAGAGTTTCGTCTGAAATGGACTTTTTATGGTAAAAGCGAAGAGAAGTGGGGGTGGTTAATGGTCATGATAATGAAAGATATGTTCTGGATAACGTGACAGCGACCAAAACAAGTCACTAAAGCCACTAATTACTAATCTAATCAAGTTCTTTGAGACAACCTTTCTTTTCCATTGTATATAAGGATGGGGGGCAATTTAATCTATCCAAGCAAGGTGATTGGTACAATCACAAGTTTAGTACAAAAAGATAACGTTTGGAATGGACTTGCAAGATGAAAAAACTCGCAGAGGGTCTTGGACGCCTGATGAAGACATGCTGCTAACAAGATCTGTATTCATGTTTGGCCAGCGCAGATGGGACTACATAGCTCGAGCTTCAGGTAACATAACAAAAGAGGAAGTGCAGGCTAAAACAGACTCATGCTACCTGTATTGGTGGTTGATTTCATTTTCAGCTAAAAATGGTGGAAGTAAAAGCCCATTTCTGCAGTGATGGCATTGATCCACTTCATTCCATTTGTGACCTTATTTTTATATATTTTATTAATGAAATGTTATTATAAAGAATCCAAAAATAAAGTACTTAATTATCTTTATTACAAAATAAAAAAAAGGTGCTTACAAAAAACTCGAATTAAATCCGAACCAACTTGTATTCATCTAGGAGTTGACATGTTTGATTTACATACCTTGATGCGTCGGATCAAATAATATTGGGCCATGCAAAATAGTTATTTCTCCTGATTTACACATCAATATCAAGTTTTCTCAATCAAACACATTAATATGAGCCGATTTCGATGTGAAATCCTCAACTATTCAAATTCTCAGCGAGGAGTCCCTGATAAATAAATAAAAAGAGGGTAGTAAGGAATCTCCAAATTCATGGATTCCTAGCTAGCAACCAAAAGGTGCCCTTAAGCACCCACCCTCCATGAGTGTACGAGGGTAAATTGAGTACCATGCTCATGTTTTCAAAAATATATAGACAGATAGTAGGTAGAGATGAAAAGAAGGTTGGGGTTTTTGTGGCAGGACTAAAGAGAAGTGGGAAAAGCTGCAGGATGAGGTGGATGAACTACTTGCACCCAGATCTTAAACACGGCCCTTTGTCTGAAGCAGAAGAAGCTACAGTACTTCAACTACATGCACGCTGGGGTAACAAGTACGTACTGGTTCCAATGATAGGCCTACTTAATTGACTTGAGGGATTATACTCTCTTTCTTTTGCTCAGAAACTGACCTCAATTGAGATTCTGTAGATGGTCTTGGATCGCCCGCATGTTGCCTGGAAGAACTGATAACGAGATCAAGAACTATTGGAGAAGTCATCTAAGAAAGAAAACACAAGGTTACCGATCTCCAACAATTTTATATCACTCATTTAAATTACTAGTGTCACTCATCATAATATCTAGATTGTTGATTTGATGGGTCTCGTTGTGGTTTCACTCCCATCCTACTGTTAGTAGTAGCCTGCATAGACAGCTACTGGGGTGCAAAAAATAAAATAAGAAACAAACTCATCACCATAAGACTAGGTCATTTGATAGACGGTCTAGATCACCAAACCATGGGCCTTGATTGACAATCTCGAGGACTGTTTTGACAATATTTGTGAATTGTGTTTTCTATATTGTATTGCTATTTGCTACTGTGTTATTGTTGTTAATGAAGGTCTAAAATCAATTCAGTGGACAAGATGCAGAGAGAGTCAGAAGCTGCAAGTGGGGCATCAGCACATCTATCACATGAAAAAGAAGACATCCAAGATGCCCAGACAACCAGCTGTGAAGATAATGGGCCACCAATCGACGACAGTAATCGACAAGCATCAGATGATTTTCTTCCACAGAGCCTCCAGATGATGATGATGATGATGATGAGAAACCATTAGCCATTTCACCATATGAAGCCCTAACCTCAGACTGGGCATCTGAACTGATGAATAGTCACCACGACTATATGGACCATCGCCATGGATTCAACGGTACAGATTCTACAAAATTCAGCTATCCCACTTGGATTTCTCTCAATAGTGATATCATATTATGGGAATATCACTTGGGCTCCCTTTGGAATATCAGCGACGGATCTCCTTGGTATAACCAGTGTGGGTGTGGGGGAGATCTATTCCTTACAAGTTGAATGCAGAAGACTATATTCCTCTCAAGACCTGTGCATGTGTTACAAGACACCAAAGAAACGAAATTCACTGCAGTTATCTGTAGCCACTGACATGCTAGAACAAATGTATATTACCTTGCAGCTTTGTTGATGGAGTGAGTAGCAAAGCAGTAAAAATTTTAAAGCAATGCCAATGAAATACATTTCTGAGATGGGAAAACAGTAACTGATTCCTGAGAGTCTGGTTAAAAGTTTTGTGAGGAAGAAAATTCTTTAATGAAACAGAAATTTGAATTCCTGGAGGGGTAAAATGGGGACAAAGCCCTGTTTCTGAGAATCTGCAGGATTCCTCTGCCACAAAGCCCATCCAATTTGTTCCTTAAACTGGAGCCAGCCAAAGAGAGTAGATTTCACCACATATCATGCAGAAGTATATGCTAGGAAAAAGAAAAAGAAAGAACAATGCATTGTCCCTACCAGTCAGGCAGGGCAGTTTGCATCTTTATCGAATATATATATATATATATATTTTTAATGACGTGGGCATCCCTGTGGTCTTTGACCCAACCCAGCAGAACTATTTCCTGTGGTGGCACCTTGTTAACCCACACAAACCCGCTAAACGCTAAACGCTCGAACATGATGATCATTTGATTATTCAGATGGCCGAGTCTCCAACATTGGTACAGCAACTAGGTCATGGCTATTGTTACAATGGAAGGCTGATGATACTAGCATATCACAAACCACTGTAAAAACGTAACCATCTAATTCTTTAATATTTTCTTAACTAGATAGAAAAAAGTATGGACGTAACAGCCCAAATCTTCCCACCTGAATACATGATAGTAATAGTGCATGTGGATGGCAGGGGAATGACATGGATTAGGGGTTTGGAGAGCATATCTCTAATATTAGAGACAATCCTAGCCAGTGCTCTTACAGCCTCTCAAGTCTTACCAGATTCAAGTCCAATTCTTTGTATCGTGATTCAATCTAACATACTGATAACAGAACAGCTGAATCTGTGTCAAATAGGATCAAGTGACAATACACTGGCAAGCGTGCAAAGGTTTATGCGGTCCAATGTATGGAATATGGGTCGACTACGATGAAAAGCAGAGACAAATTCATAAGTAAATCTCTACATGTATGTAACAAGGAGTTCCAAGACGGTTGCATCTTGCAAGTAAACCACCAAGTTACACAGATCTGGAAGCATTAATTATGACAATAGAGATAATTGAAGATTCTAAAACAAAAGCATCTGGCTCAACTAGCATAACAATCCATCACTAGGTCAAGTACTTTCATTGATAAGCTTAAAAATAAGTAAGTTCACTCCATACACATCATGGTGTAGGTATACTGAGTAGTACTTTATGAATCTTTGGTACAACAAACCTAACAAGATCTCTCTGCCAAGAGATCACAATGGAAGGTGAGAACATTCTCAAATGCATGGCGAGCTCAACATTTAAAACCTTTGTCCAGTGACAAATTAGCTATTTCATTACTGTCCATCTCCTTCACGTTTTGGGGCTTCTTTGATCTCATCCCCAGCATCCTCCTAAAAGCAAGAACCAAGAGAACAGATCAGCTAACAAAATCTCAAAACACTATCAACTTTGTCATCATTTTGAGATATATATATATATATATATATATAGAGAGAGAGAGAGAGAGAGATGAGAAATTAGACCGTGATATCCGAGGTCCACAGCGTCAAATTATCCCGGAGAAGCTGCATGATCAGTGTACTGTCCTTGTAAGATTCCTCACCCAAAGTGTCAAGTTCTGAAATTGCCTCATCAAAAGCCTGCATCACAAGCATCAAGCATGAGAAAGCAATGAAATATTCACCTGCGTATCCTTCACTTTGGCTGACCTAGCGGTGCTTCATCATCTTATTGAGTTATTATAATAGTGATGAGCCAGAATTGATGGGGATTCGGCCCCAATGACATTTCCAGGTTCAAACGAGCTTATTAACAACATTAAGGATTTGAATGGCCAAACAATTATCATATACTAAAGATGATAGTTTTTCAATTGAAGCAGCATGATGGAGAAAACGAATAGACCACGCCTAACGGAAGAAACAAAACATGACAGGACAATGAACAGCAAATGCATTTCATACTGAGCAGTAAGTACTTCAGTGAAGACACGATCAATACAACAACAAATCACCTTTCTAGTTTTCTGAGGGGAGGACGACATGAGTTGAATGGCATGCTTTAGTCAAAAGTGGGGCCCATAAAGTTAAATAGAAATTGTTCAGATAGAAACTCCTATGCGGATGTCAGCATATGATCATCTCCCTAAAAACAATTCCAGTAATATGGAAGTTGAGAACCAGTTGCCAATCCACAGAACTAGTTCCCAATCCCACTGGTAGCTCAGTGGTGAGGCACCTCCCTTCTAGAGAGACAACGAGGGATCAATATGGGGTGAGTGTGGGTATTTACCAAAGCAAAACAACAAGAAAAAAAAAAAGAGTTGAGAGCCGGTTCAAACAGAAACTGGAGAAGAACAATCAATAGAAACTTATACACTGTTAAATGTACCAAATTTGCAGAATAATCGAAGGTCCGAAGGGAAGTCACCTCGGCTACAACCCAGAGCCAACTGGAAGCAGAACCAGAATGATTTGTAAATAGGGAACATTTATAGGTTACACATGCAAAATGAATACCCAAAGGAAAGTCACCGTCACCATAGGAGGACAAACATGAGTAATACCTTAAGAACGAGTAAAGTTTTCATTAATTATATTAATTTTTATGAGTAATTATATAAGCACAAGTCCATGAATCCAGCAATCATCATCATCATCATTGAACCTTATCCCATCTATATATTGAGAGGGCTTCGTGAGTTTTACTTTTCCACTCAACCATGTTTTCAATAGCTCCACAATCCATAATGTCTTTCTTTGGTACTTCATTTAAAGTGTTTAATGATCTTCCTCTTTTCCTGCTTCCTTGAACATGAAAACCTTCAGTACATCACGTTACAATGATTGTTTAAGGTATTCTCTGTGCACAATGATGTACAGATACTTCAAAATGGGCAATGTATCGTATCCAATACTTCACTTTTTATGTGTAAAACATGTGTCCCTGTTGTGTCCACATAGCGTGTCCCGGCCATATCCATGTTGCATCTGGGCATCATAGCTGTACGCATGGATTAAAATATCGGACGATACCGGTTCATATCGGCCGATATGAACCGGTATCGGCCGGTACCGAGCCGATATCTCATTGAGATATCGGTCTCGGTAAATATCGCCAAAATCTCGGCTTATATCGGCCGAGATGATCTTCATATCGGCAGAACCGATAAAAATATCGGTCGAGATGAGATAAAAATGGTAAAAATCATTATTTTTTCATCTTTTTCCCCATTTCATTATCTTCTCCTCTCTTCTCATCTCCTTTCTACTCATAGCAGCAGCCATACTCCATCACACATCCCTCTTGGATATTTTCAAATCCCACATCTATTTTTTGAAGAAAATATTATCTAAGGTAAGAGAAAATCAACTTAAAACATTTTATTATGTGTTTTTTTTTTTAATTTTTAAATGAAGCATAGAAATCATGCTAGATCTACATATCATGCTAGATCTACTCATACACATGATTTTGAACTTTTTTTTTTCCAATTTTTTTTATTTTCGGATTTTTTTATATTTGAATTATAATATATCATTTTTTGGGGATTTCATAATAAATATGTTCTTTTAATTATTCATGATCATTGTATGGTGTGTAAATGATTGATCTACATACTTTTATGCTAGATCTATATATTTAGAGTTTTCAAAATGATTTTTTTAAATCTTTATTTTTTCTAAAAAAAATTGTTGTTACTTGTTAGAATATTTGTGATACTAAAGGATTATTAATAGTGTGTATTACACTCATACTCACTAATCTCTCTCTAGTCTCTACACTCTACTAGTCCCCTCTTATTTCAGGTAAACCATGAACCTTTTGATGCCCAAGTGCTTTATGATTTATCGATCTCACTATTATATCATGTTTCTGATTTTAATATGTCATCTTCAGGGTCTTGAATTTCACAACTTATTTGATGATTGAGTTAATATTAAATGATGATTGATATGTTATATTTATTTTCTTATATTTTACACTAATAAATTGATCATGAGCATCAATAATGGTTGCTTTATATGAAATACTGGAGAAGACAGCGAACTGCGACACAGACAAGACTCATAACTTAAGGTGACCGAGATTTTGATTTATTGTTGTTACTAATGGAAAAAAATTTTGTTTTCCAGCATTTTCTAATATTCTAGATTTTTTGAATATTTTTGCAAATTTTTTTGGATTAAAAAAAAAATCGCACCGCGACGATCGCGACGGACCGATATCCACGACCGATACCGATATCATATCGGTTTTTCGGCCCGGCCGATACCGCGACCGAGACTGAGATTTTAAACCATGGTTGTACGTGTCCATACCATTTCAAACTACATTCTTTTATTTTATCTCCTTTATTGGAGTTACCCACAAGTTTCATCTTTTGTTCTTACAGCTTATTCCTAACTGAATTCTTGTTTGCAATTCCATACATCAGTTTTAGCGTAAGCATTTTCACAGTTTGTACTTTACCTTCTCACTTTGTTATACCCAAAACATTCAGCTTCATATAAGATACCAAGTCTTAACTGCCACCCTCTAGAAACACCTATTTAATCAAACTGCACTTGACAATCACATAGGACTTCTAAGACATAAAAGACACATGCTATAGGTATGGAATAATGAACATAGTAAAAGTTAAAAGAAAAGTAGAACTTTGGCTGTAAAACATTAAACTGGGGACTTGAAGTACATTAGAACTTGCCAATCCACTGGTAGCCAGTGGTGAGGCATCTCCCTATCCCACAAATACAACCGGGGATCAATCCATGGGTCTGTTGGATAGGGGCTTAGGTAGTGTGTGTGTGTGTGTGTACACGCACTAGATTTAAATAAAAAAAAATTTACTTCAGAACTTCTCTATAAAGCGAAAGATTCTGCAAACAGAAATTTAGAAGCGCTAGATTCTGTAAAGGGAATTTAGAAGCGAAATGCACATTTAGGAATGTTCGCATCTAACCACACAAGATAGTGAAATGGGGTTTGGCATGTATTTGTTTGTGTGTATGGTTCTTGGAGAGGAGGAAGCACAGAAAATAATACCATCAAGTAGGTGTGAAGGGGTTGGGACTAGGTCAGAAGCAGGCAGGACCTGGCCCGAATTCCGACTGCCAGGTCATCGACCCAACTTTGGACCAGGACCTGACTGCACACTCGGATTTATGCAGCTGGCAATGTTAAAAATAAAAAAATTTCTGAACATATAAAATATTTATCACCAACATAACAAAACTAAAAAAATTTTAATTCCTTACATATTTCAAAGTAGAAAAATCTATCAAACCTGTTACAGCTCTCAGAAAAAGTAGGAAATAACAGCACAGAAGCCAGAAATCTATCTTCAAGATAAGTGCAAACATTAGGATAAATAAATTGGATATTTATCAAATAAACTCCAAAGAAAACTTTAAAAAATTGGAAAATAGAGCAACATTTTTAACAAAACTGGCAACTGCAGTTTCATGGAAATCTAGGGGAAAAAAGGTTTATAAAAAATTTCTCAATTGTATTTTGATGCAAATCTCAAGAAAAATAGAAATTTTTAATAATAAAAAAAATTCTCCCAAAAGCAGTATTGAAATAAAGAAAGAGGTACCTCAGTATTGCTAACATCTATCTTCATGATCTCAAAGGCCCTTCCATCTTGTAAAAACAAGTCTGGCACCACTCAAACACCGGAATAGGAGCCTGACTTGGCGGAAATGCAGACAAAAGGGACAGGATCTCAGCTGAAATGAGGGCATGCCCACATGGCATGGTGCCAGCTGAAATGAGGGCACGCCCACATGATGTTGGTGCATGTGCATGCACACATATTTTAGAGAGAGAGGCTATGTGGTTTACACTGGAAGCGGTGAAGATAGAGCAGGAGAGGGAGGACGAAGTTGATCCTTTTTTTTCTTCTTCTTCTTCTTTTGAAAGGCGGAGAGAAGTTGATTATGGTAAGATGGGGAACAAAGAGAGAGGAGTCACACAAGTTGAGTTAGAAAGAGAGCCAACTTCACAAATAAAATGAAAATGCTTTGTCTCATCTCTTCTTGAAAATAGGATCATGGTTCAAAATATCATTTGATATGATACAACAAATCAGCTGCGCTAATCAAGGCCATCATGATATTATGAAAATATCACCACCTACGTTTTGCAGCCTGTTGATGGCTGATTTCCAGTGTATCAGCCAATAGACACCCATGTACTCCTAGGTCAGGACCAGTAGTGGTTCTTGGAGCCAAAAACACTTTCTTTCACTTTGTTTTCAAGTAAGGTGTTAGGACGGGTTCTTCACCTTTCTAGAGAAGAAAAATCCCCAAAAACCTCTCCAAATCGATGGATCAAGGCCGTACACAAGGAGATGCTTGAGGAATTTCTCTGATGTATGAGAATATTTTATCTAGAGCTTTTTTTTTTCCATTTATAAGTTTTTGTTAGAAAAGGTGTTAAAATCTGTTTCAGCTTATATTAGCCCATCCATACATTATTTGAACTCCTTTTTTTCCCATAAATCTGTTTTATTTTATTTTTATTTTTTTTTTGTGTGTGTGTGTGTGTGGAAAACAAGGATTTCTTTCAAACTGTTCCCACTTCCCACACATCATTTTGAAAAATGTTGTCTTAGAGTAGATCTATTTGTTTCATAGATAATTTCCAAAGATTTAAGGCTCTTGGGTTAGTTTTTTTTAATGTAATTATGTTCTAGTTTTGGGAATTTCTCAAAACTTTTTTTCCTTTCAGAAAAATGGGCCAACCAGATCACCCATCCCTTGTTTCTAAGTTGTAGATCTATGTGTTTTAAAGGTGAGAGAGAGAAGTTTAAAAGGAAAGGAAGAAAATACGAAGCTGCTTCGCAATTTGTTTTTTCGCAGAGTTTTTTTTTTTTTTAATGGTTTTTCTGCAAAGCTTATCCCATACACCACAGAAGCGGGGACTTCCAGAGTTCAAACAAAACCAAACTTCACTCAATAATTCATTAAGAAAACATTTTCTAATCATTACTAAATCGTGCCCACATGTAAAGCATGTGCTCTTTTTTCAGGTTTATCCTTAAAAATATATTTTAAAGCGTTAATGGCTGATATCTGCAGTTCTGCCTGAGGCTAGAACCTGGGTACCCAGTCTGCCTGAGGACTTTCGGTGTCCCTTTACCATCTGAGCTACCATGTGGAACAAGGTTTAGAAACGTGTCTTGCAAATGTGTTCAAATTTATTTAAGCCTCTCTCTATCTATCTCTCTCTCTCTCACACACACACACACATATAGTATCAGATAGACAAGGCAGCATAAAACCAATGGTCATGTCATATGATATTATGGATCATTTGAGAGGTAAAACCAACTGCCATGCACTCACTCTCTCTCTCTCTCTCATTCGTTTAGTATCAGATAGACAAGGCAGCATAAAACCAATGGTCGTGTCATGATATTATTGATCATTTGAGAGGTAAAACCAACTGCCATGCACAAACTAGAAGGACCAGCCTAACAGTTACCCAACTATATTGAACCCATCAAGCAATGAATGAATAGATTAACAGAAGGAACCATTACCATTCAAACGACTTTCTCTAGCATGTTACCAAAAACAAAAAAGAAAACAAACCTGCTTTGCAAGACTGCAGGCACGATCCGGTGAGTTGAGGATCTCGTAATAGAAAACTGAAAAGTTAAGTGCAAGTCCCAGCCTTATGGGATGAGTTGGAGCCAGTTCTGCCAGTGCAATATCCTGCATTGAAAAGGAACACCAAAAAAAAATTAAGACTTTTTCTTCCCATAGACCGGTTCGCAGCACATTTGCATGATAAATAACAATTAGGTGGAATCTACCCGAAGCAACTCTCCCTAATTCCATGTGCAAAGCCCGGGGACAAAATTTATTGGAAAAACTCCCCTCTATTATAGGGAATTTTTTTTTATTTTTTACATATGTCCCAATGGAGATTTTTTGGTTCCGCCGCTGCCTAGTTCCATGATGATATGACCTGGTAAATGCTACTCAATCAACAACAAATCTAACTGCTGATAAAAAACCCCAATTGTGCATTTTTCCACGTAACCCAATTTGGAAGCTAAAAAAGAGAGACAGCAAGAATAAGAATTTTGTTCCCATAACAGTGGTAAAGGATCCAATGCGCATCAGAACTATAACTCCTAATAACCACACATTTTCTGGTCCAGATTCATCAAAACACCAGCAATTGTCACTAGTTCTATTGTGATACAGATTGGTGAATCTAACTACATGCACTTTAGATCAAACTGCTGAAAAAAGAAAAAAAAAAACATTTCTTTCACCTGAGCAGATTTGTAAGCCAACAGAGTGTTCTCAGCAGCCTCCTTCCTCTCAGCTCCCGCCTTGAACTCGGCAAGGTACCTATGGTAATCGCCCTTCATCTTCAAGTAAAACACCTTTGACTCGGCCGAGTTGGACGACGGAATGAGATGCGACTCCAGCAGCTGCAGGATCCCATCGCAGATCTTGCTCAGCTCCGCCTCGATCTTTCCCCTGTACTCCTTGATAATCGCCACATGATCCTCGTTCCCACGGCTCTCCTCCTTCTGCTCGATCGAGGAGATGATCCTCCACGAGGCTCGCCTCGCTCCAATCGCGTTCTTGTAGGCCACGGAGAAGAGATTTCGCTCCTCCACCGTGAGCTCTTCTGAATCACCAGTCGTTGCAACTTTCCCCATGTATTCCACCATCTCTTCGTATCGCTCAGCTTGCTCTGCAAGCTTCGCCAGGTAGACGTATTCCTCTCGAGAAGATCCGACAGGCGACATGGTTGGTTTGATTGCTTTCGCTTTCTACTCTACAGAAATTATAAAAGAGGGAAAGGTGAAATCAACAAATATGAACAGGATCTAAACAGATCACGATATGAAACGATTACGAAATCCTCAAAAACAAGAGCGGAGCGAAGGAAATCGAGAAAGAAAGAGAGAAAAAAAAAAAAAAACAGGATCTAAACAGATCGCGATTCGAAACATCTAAACAGAGAGTTAAGGAAGCGTACATGATCTAAACAGATCGCGATCTGAAACGATGAGGAAACTCTCAAAAACGAAAACGGTTTTGATCGCGAAAAATCTCAGTAGTTAGTGATGCAGATTGACGATTGAAAACAAAACCGATTCGATTTCTTCGAATTCGCAATAGATCAAGATCAAAAGAAAAGTGGAAAGATGGTGTTGAATGAAAAGAGAGAGCTTACGTCCTTTCTCTTTCTCTTACCCTTTGCTTTTGCCCTTTTCTCTCGCTCGCTCGCTCTTCTCGAGGTCGGAGAACAGAACCTACAAAAAACACAACACAAAGTGAAATGAGGTGTCGAGACCTTAAAATACGGTAGCCCGATCCAGTCAAGTAGCCAATTATAGAAAGACACGTGTACGTAGATTTCTAGGGAATCATTTTCAAGTGACGGTGCCACGTTGGGATGGCGGTTAAAGTAATCAGTAGGTTTCCAAGTCTCACGGTTACTGACACCAACATTAGCATTAGCTTTCATCTAACTAATGATGTTGATTGGCTTGGCCGGTGGTGGGCCCTCTTTTTTATTTTTTTTTTCATCTTCCCTTTAAAATTAGAGAAAACTTCAGAAAAGTTACTAAGTTTCGGCCTTATTTCAAAAAATGATATAAATTATAAAAATTTTTAAATTAGTCCATATATTTTTCAGGAAGTTTTTAATTAAGGATATCCATTTATTTAAAATTATTTTTTGGCAACTTTTTGTCCTGTTTCATTTCTTTTTTTTTTTTTAAATACCCAAATCAACATTCATTGTAATAAAACTCTCATTTACTTCCTCTATCTTCTCATCATTTTCCTCGTCGGTGTCCTCACGGTGATCAAGGAAACTCAGTATTCCCATAGTGATTGGCTGCATGTAGTGGCTACCGAAATCATGTCATGACTTTAAATGAAGGGTAATTTGGATATTTTCAAAATATTGAAGGAAAAAGTCACCAAAATATACTTTAAATTGCCGAATGTCCTTAACTGAAAATTTAATGGAAAGCTTAGGGACTAATTTGAAAAGTCTCAAAACTTGTGTCATTTTTTTAAATAAGGTAAAAACTTAAGGCCATAATTGAAAATTCTCCCTTAAAATTTTTTGGTATCCTTATTAAAGACTTTAAACAAAAAAGACTAATTACCCATGGCCCTGCTAAATTAACTTGAATAAATTTGGAGTGACTACAGTTCAAACCCAAGACATGGTGAGCAAACTATTGTCATATTTACGTTATTCTCTGAACTCGTGGGTGGATAAATTATTTTTACCTTTAAAAATGATATTATTAGAGTTTTTTTTTTATAATGTTTTATTTAAATAAAGTTTCAAAAATGACTTTTCTTCTCATCTTATATATCCATTTGATAAAGTTTCAAAAGATTAAGTCCTATTGAAGTTGGTTTTGCAATTGATTGCAGAATCGGCACAAATATGACAATTGATTTTGACTCATATTTTAGAGATTTTAAAATAAACTCTTATCATCCTATTAAGTTTATTGGTGTAACTAGATATTTATCTCAATACACATCATCCACTTTTTCAAATCTATGTCCCTATGTCCCTACTATATGTTTTTTTTTTTTTTTTTTCTCTCTCTCCCTCTCACTCGGTTTCATAAAAATAATGTTGTCTGGTTATGACAACACCCTGTCAATCCTATGGTGGGACCATTCACTAGCTTTAGTTTAGCTTTCCATGAAAATCTAGAGTAACATATCAATCAATATAACGTTCATTAGCAGTAACAGTCTCAGCCCCCACTTTTCTTTCTAGTTTCTCCACTTATATTTATCATCCAACCAATAAGACACTATTGAATGGAGGAGCCAGGAAAAGGAAGAATTATTTCTCCGTAAAGCTTAATGTTGGTTGAAAAAACAAAGAAAAAACTTCAATTTTAGCCTTAGGAAAAGCCACATTAGTCTTTTTGGAGTTCATTTGTGAATGTGTTCTTTCAAAAACATATAATATCAATAAAACTAGCATTAAGTCCCGTGCTATGCACCGGTGAAATCTTTGTTAATCCATTGAAAATTCAAGACAGAAGTGTCATGTCTGTAATAATAATAATTTTCAATTTTGACGAAAAATTTAAATTTCACATACCTATTTAGTGGCTTTTATACTTGCTGAAATCAAAGATCACAAGTAGAACCAAATATTTGAAATTCAGAAATGGCACTAAAGATTAGAAAGGGAGAGAAAGAAATAGGAGAGAGAGAGAGGAAGAGGAGGTTAATAAAGGAGAGAGACATAAAGAGGAGGTTAGATGGAGAGAAATGAGAGACACATCTGTTCCAATGAGTCATTTCAAGATGAGGTAGTTTTTTTTTTTTTAATTTAAAATTGAGATGTATTAATTGGGTCTCACTTTCATTTGCTGATGTGGCTAATTGTAGAAGGATTTAGACTAAAAAAAAATAAAAAATGTCTCACCTGCACCAACTGTTTTGCATCTTTCAAGAGAGAGAATGTATCTCTTGGGCTACACATGTGTATTCTCAATAAAATGTGTCTCTTAGGTTACATATGTGCCTTTTTAATTATAAAATGTGTCTATTCAACCTATTTGTAGGGATGCCTTCCAACTCTATAATTTAAGGTTATTTTTAAAGTTTTGATATAGTATTCAAAATAAGTAGAAATGTATACGAATTCTTTATTTTTAAGATGAAACATGCATACTAACGTGGATAAAAGGAAGAAAGGTTTGGTTGTCATAAATTTTTTTTTTTTTGATTGATTTGAATTTTTTAATTATTTTATTAGATTTACATGAAAGAGATATTAGTTTTAATAAATTATTTAAGTCGCACGAGACATGAAAAAGATATTAGTTTTAATAAATTATTTAAGTCGCACGAGACTTAACCTATGCATCACATAGGGACTTCATGCTGGTAAAAACAAAAGCAGATCAGAGCATCAATCTCATGGTGGAGATTCTACATATGTTGCCAAAATAACTTCGTCATCCAACGGTGGCAATCTTTAATCAGTGGCCACCCATCCTTCCTCACCGACACCATTAATGTTGGAACTACTTCTTGTCATCTTGTTCGCTGATACATGCCTCTTAAAAAGAGGCTGAAGGAATGTTTCCTGGGACAATTATAAGAGAATTCCTCAAATATCCGAGAACATTGAGTTTAGTCTTGGAAAACATAATACACCTCAAGAAGGCCTCATACATCGCGTATATATATATATATATATATATATATATATATATATATATGGGAAGTTTCAAGTGCATCTATCCCTCACCATAGGGCGAGGGACACTTTCATAATTGGAGATTTTCAAGTACAAAAGTGAGTTTTCAAGTATATAGGGTGAGGTACACTCCCTTGTCTTCATGTGTAAAAAGGGAAAGTGCCCCTCACCCTATGGTGAGGGATAGAAGCACATGGACATTCCCCATATATATATATATATATATATATATTAATAAACTGTCGATCACATATATATATATATATATATGTATATGGAAGACGGTGAATTGATATAAAGTGAAGTGAAAGATCAAATCAAGAAAGAATAAAATATTATTAATTATTAATTTAGGAGTGTACACGGATCGGATTGGTGCGGATTGAGCCAAATCCGTTACCAATCCGTTACCTACGGATTGACGAATTTGGAATCCGTCACCAATCTGTGGCTGTTAAAATCCAATTCGATCTGTGGAGGACCGAATCGAATCGGATTAATCCGTTCAATCCATTCAATCTAATGTTAAAAGAAAATTATCGAATATGTTGTAAAAAAGTTACATTTTGACCCCTTAAATTTTTTTCTTATTTTAAATTTCGACATCTTAATTTATATTTAGGCCCATTATAATTTTTTTATATTTAATGTCAACGAATCGGATTGAATTGAATCAGCGGATTGAGGGTGAAATCCGCCACTGATCCGTTGCTTACGGATCACAAAATTTTCAATCCGTCATCAATCCATTTACCTTCAGATCGGATAAAAATCCGCAGATCGGATTAGATCGGATTGACGGATTTTTTTTGCACCCCTAGTTATTATGGACTTTTGTTTTTAATGGCTTGATAGGGATTTTTCTTAACTTTTTGTATAAAAAGATGATATATATATATTTTTTTATCATTTAGTGGAGAAAGGAGATTACGTTTTTATTTTTATGTTTAATAATTAGTGAATTTTGATAACCGTATTTGACGATACTATTCTCTTTTTTCAGATTTTTGTACCTGCACTGCACTGTCAAAGATTGCCAACAAACAACACCCATCGATTCTCAAAGTCACGATTTTATTCCAACAAATCGCATAAACGCAGCAATGCAATAACAGTAGACAGTAGATAACATTGGATGCAATACTTTCAATTCACTACAATTTCCGAACCATCCATTTGATGCCCGCTATTCTCATGATGCAGATAGTTTTCTCCAATCCACAGGCATACCTCATTTGTAGCACCTCCTCACAAACAATCCATGGCCTCTCTCTCTCCCTCTCCCTCTCCCAATAAAAGGAATTCTCATTGCCCCCAGAACCCTCCCTTCTTCCTTACCATCCACATCTCTCTTCATCTTTCTTCTGCTTCTCTTTCTTCCTTACCAATCCCACCAACCAAGCCAAGATAGCTGAGCAAAGCAGAGCTAGATGCACACAAGATCCTTTAGAAACAGGGACAATGCAAAGAATGACGACCGAAACGTGGTCGCATTGCGGCAGCAGCAGCAGCAGCAGCAACAGCTGCACAGGCAGCAATCTTCTTTGACGAGGAGGGAGGAAGGGACACCTCTCTCGGTGGTGGCCAATGCCTTTGAGGAGCTAGCGAGGTCGATCGAGTCTGGGTCGAGAGACCTCCAGCTCGCGCAATTCTCCGCCGCCTGCTCTCTCGTCTCCGTCCTCTTTGGATGCCTTGGCATGGCCTTCAAGTTCGCCGAAATCGAGTACGTCGCCAAGGTCTGCAGTTTTCTCTCCTCTCTTTGTTTTTGGATTGGTTTGGATGAGAATGAGAATTGAGAGATATTGAAGCAATGGCATGGAAATGTTTGTATTATAGCAACTATACAATTATAAGTTGTTCATCTATTAGTTGATGATTAAGTTAACTATGATCATAGTAAGAATAATCTTCTTTTGAAAGAAACATGAATTTTTAGAATGCCTTGTTAGAACATTCTCCTTTCATAAGAAACAAGAATTTGGAAAAAGAAAATGCAGGTTCTTTGGTTTTTGACTAACTCTGAATTAATTGTTTCAAGTGTTCATGAATTAGTTGGTACTTGTTGGATATATAGTAAGGCTTAGGTTTAAATTTGGTTTTTTAAAAAAGTTTGAATTAGATTAGGTTTCTTTCATCTTATTCACTTCTGTATGAATTGTTTCTAGTGTTCATGATCAGACCAGCATGGCCTAGCCCTGCCAGGCATGGGCCGTGCTGGGCGAGGGAGCTGCGGCCCGTGGCACGGATAGGCCCAGGCCTGGCATAGCCCAGTTTTAATCTTTACAAACAATTGCCAACATATTACCTATCCCTGGATGTTGTGAGAATGCATGTAATTCACAACCAGTGCTTGATGGTTGCTAATATCATTCAAACTGGAATTTTAATCTTCCTTACTTAAGGGGAGTTGTGAAATCAAGACAATTATTGAATTCCATGTTGAGTTTCATCTTGTGAATTTTAATTTTAGTTCCAATTTAAAAAATTTGATGGGACTATTCTCTCTTTCTGTTTCTCTCTCTCATGTTTATGCATTGCTGTGTCTACCTTTTTAGTCGAATACTGTCACTGGATCTAATGCTGCAACAAATGCAATCAGGTGCAAGATTTATTGGAAGCATCAAAGACATATGACACATTAGAGAATGTACTTGACCATGATCTAAAAAATGGCAGTGTCAGAAAACCAGGAAGCCATTCACGCAATCTTAGAAGAGTTAGGCAGGGTCTTGACCTCATCAAAGCACTGTTTGAGCAATTTCTTTCTTCAAAGTATGTTTATCTTCTCTATCAACATATCATTTCTTATGTCATTCTATCTTTATAACATTCAATAATATACCATTTTGCTAATTTGCTTCTTATAAAAGGTTGGGAACTCTGAATTTTCAATACCTTTGGATGCCAAAATAGCAATTGGGGAATTGGCATCAATCCATTCATTTGCTAAAATGTTGAATTGTCAGGGAACCAAAAAAAAAAAACCTGCACTTGTAAAATCATTTAGATTTGGGCTCCTTAAATTTTTAATGGCATCAATGCATTGGGATGATTTTTGTCCTACCCCTAATCTAGAAGAAGACCTTCATATCATGCAAATCCCCCATCATTCACAAGCATTCATGTGGGCCCCACAGATTGTGGTTTAGTTCTTTTCTATCCCAAATTTCAAAGAAAGAAATAAAATAAGGTTGGTAGGGCTGGGATACAAGAGTACTTTTATTGTTTCTGATTCCCTTGCTCTTTTTGGTCTATCAGAGGAGTCAAAAAGGAAAAACTACTAAACATTATGCTTCATTCAATCAATGAAAAGGTCTTAAATGTTATGTGCTAAATTAATTTCAAAGCTGCACCAACCCCACTCCTCCCACATACCAACACACACAATTGAAACTGATCCTAACCAAACAACTGGCCATTCCACGCACGTAAAATCACTCTGCACAACACCTCTAAACAGTCTTTCACAGGTAATTTAGTAGTGGTGAGCAATTCCTCATATCCTATTATTTGGATTTCAAAAGGTGAAAGGCCTTGCAAACTGAGCTTTGTGATGAATGAGATCAAAGAGAATAGAAAACTAATGGAGACTGATATCCAGCATATTCTTGGAAGCGCGATTGAGGAGGCCAACTCTTTAGCTAAATAGGGAGTTAGTAGAATTGCTATGTACATGGGTCCTATGTGGTAATCCTTTCTTCTATTTTTGGCCACTTTGGTGTGTCACACGTCTCTCGTTTCCTCGGAGCATTGTTCCTTGATCTTTCTTTTAGTAATATTATTGGCGCTGTTAAAAAAAAAAACATATGGATTTCTAATACTTCTCCAAACCATAAGGAAACCAAACAAATGTATGTTACTGGGATGACTATCTCATTCGCCCATGCATCATTTTGAGAACATTGATGCTTCAAGTGGAAATTTTATTTTACCAATCATCTCTTCAGACACCAAGCTCTTGCTTGTCTCTCTGTTAGTTACATAGTAGTCACCTTATCTATATAACAGTAGTGTAGATAGCACCTACGCAATATTTTCACTCAAACTATCCTATGTTGTCAGAAAACAGAAATTGTAGATCATTTCTTGTTGCATTCCCCATTTTCTAGAGAAGACTTGGGTTGATTTCCTCAAACTTTTGGGGGTTTCTTGGGTAATAACAAGGATGGAGAGAGAAGTGATTTTGGGTTGCAATTCCAATTTTTGACCACTTGCTGGCTGCGGCGATGTCCTTAGGAGCTTATCTTTGGTAGTGATCTCGTACGCATTATGGCTTGAACCAAATAATCTGATGTATGTTTTTAAGCAAATAAATAAATTAAATTAAATCGTATGTTTTGTACTAGCTTTGATCTGGCCGATGGAGTCGAAAATTTGGCAGAAATGAAAGTTATCTCATGGGTCTCAGAGAGAGCTTTCATCATAGGTGGGCCCAAATGGGCCTTATAGAGTCATAGTCCAAACAATAATAGTAGCCTGGCTGCCTTGAATAGTTATGCATTTTGTGTTTGTTTGACTAGTATAGATGGGGTCAACTTAGTTTTCTTAAGCATTCCATGTGAGCGCCAATCATGGAGAGTTGAAGAGTTTGCTATGGGTCAATTTGTGTATAGGTATGTTCCACACATAGCACCAATAAAATCATTTTAACCCTTGCTTTTATCGTTCAAAGCTCAATGGTTTTACAATAGTAGTATTGTTTGTGAAGCTAATTAAGCCAGGATTTAGTAATTATTATTCATTTTCCCAGTTACAGGCTTAGGTGGAATTCTAATGCTATCCAAGGCATTGTAAAAGGCTATATAGCCGTTCATCTGTTGATTAAAGGAGACATTATTGGAATAAAAAAATGTTTTGGTGAGAATTTTTTTCCTCTTTCAGCATTCCCCTGTAGAGGTTCTTGCAACCTGAGGTGAAGATCTTGCAGTGGGTGCAATCCTATCATCAATATTGGCAAATGTTTTCAGTATCTGGGTGAGGAAACCATTGATATTTCACTTCAAGAGGTTTATCGTGTCATCCGCTGCAACCCTGAACCAACTTGCTAGATTTATATCACCCTTTTGCTGCAAGTTACAGGCTGGAATGAGATCCTTTGCACGTTTGGATGCTGAATATAAAATTGAATCTTACCCTTGTCTGTCAATCAATTTGCAAATAACAACCAACATTGGGTGATTAGTTCTCTGGCTAGAAGTCTGACATCCTTATTTCTATATATCAGATCTTGTCAAGGGCTAGTCAAAACTAGTTCACAAAGGTTTGGTGGTTTTAAGATTGCTCTAGTGTGGCACAAGAGCAATTTGAGTTTATTGTACATCCACTTTGTTCTTTGTACTGAGTTGGGCTAAGCCTTTTGTGACCCACCTTGATTGCAATGAAGAGCTCATCTTGGACCCCAAACATGATCACTTTGTAGTGAAAAAAAAAAAAAAATCTTAACATATGAAGTATAGTTCTAGGAAGACATTCTGATGCACGTTTCAGAAAAAAAAGTTGATGATCTTCTTTTTCAAAGTGGGTATTGAGTTTATGCAGCAATAATTCAAGTAATATCCTTTGGCATTTCACTCTTCAGTAATCGAAGTGCATTTATCTGAATGGATGAAAAGGTAGTCGGTCCGCTACTGCTATTATCTATCTAATTGGTATCATCTTCTATTCTGTGTGCAGTCTCAATGCATCTTACATGTTTCCATCTGTGTCCCTTTCAGTGGATGCTCTTTGAAAGAAGCGGCTTCAACAGCTTATTCGCAAGTTTGTGCACCATATCACACGTGGGCAATCAGGAAAGCAGTCTTTTTTGGGATGTATGCTCTTCCAACAAGAGAACAACTTATAGTGAAGCTAAATGAAACTGGTGAGCTTTCAATACCTTCTTTTTTTTTATAATGGTAAATTTTATTGCTCTAAAATGAAAAAGGACAAAAGACAACAAGAAGAAACCCCCAACAATCCAAAAGAAAAAATCAACTAAACATAAAAAAGAATAGAAGTACGGAAAACTCCCTCTTTTGCATGAGCATCCGCCATGACTTAGCCTCTCGAAAGATATAGTGAAAAGAAGCACCTAATCAACTAGAGATATCTTGCACCTCCTACACCCAATTAAGCAATCTCTACAAAACAGAAGCTTCCCCAAAACCCCATTGAATAGCTGAGTAGGAATCCCCTTTAATAGCAACATTGATGCTTTCCAAAGTTAACAGCTCACGACAACCAATAAGAAGAGCATAAACTTCTACTTTATTAGCACTTAGAGAATCAACAGGCCCTAAGAAGTTTCTTTAACACACTACCTTTCCAATCCCTGATAACTCCTCCAATACCACCCCTTCGAGAAGACTGAAGCTTTCAATACCTTCTACAAAGGACATTTTCCTGTTTACTCAGCTCATCTTAGAGGAGCAATCTATTTATTACTTTCAAGAATTTCTTAGCAGTGTAAAAAGTGAATATTGATATAAAATGGTTAAATTCTCAGTTTTGACTCTGGGTTAAATAAATGAACATCCTAATACAGCAACTGAAGTATGCTTCTACACCGATATAACAAAACAACTACAAAGACCCTCATGAATGACTGCTCCAAGCGGTGAAATAAATGTCTGCACTTAACATATTGTCTTGTAGAAACATGCCTCCTACAGTCCTACCTGCCTTGTATCTCTGCTGCAATATCAAGTTGTCCACACTAAAAATGTTATAGTAGTATGTAACATGTTTAACAGTATCAGCCATTCTATCTACCTAGTTAACTATTTTGTGAATTCGTATGATGTTTCTAACTACACTCATATCATCATCATCATCATCAAAGCCTTGTCCCAACTCCACTCATATAATAATGCTTTAATCATCAAAGGCTTGTCCCAACTACACTCATATAATAATGCTTCTGTCTTGTTTGCAATGAAAAATGAATGAAGGGTAGTATAGAGTTGTAAAATTGTGAATATCTCCACAACCCCAGTTTTGACATCCCTAGATCACATTTTAAACCTGTATGTGGTCATCATGGTGGGCCTTACTAAATGGAAGATCATATCATCCCAAGGTGCCATAAGATGAAAGCATTTCTAGCATCTCTTTTTTTCATCTGTGATAATCAAATTGTTTACTCTGCTTTATTTTTTGGGGTTACATAACTGCATTCATGTAGATCCCAAAAAGGAAAAACGAAAAAAGAGAGAGGGAACAGGACAATGCGTACGTATTATGTGACCTCTCCCATGGTGGGAGAATGCCTTGACCATCACACTAGTATAGTTGCCAGTAATTTTCTCTCCTTTGTGGGGTTTCCATTTGAGATCTTCTTATGAAATTACATTCTTGCTTGCAGATGATACAGTACAGAAGGAAATGGAAAGGTACATTGCTGCCTGTAATCCAATTATACGGTACATCGACAACCTTTACACATCAAAGCATATCACCTTGGACTGGTGACTCGTTCAATCATTTTCCAATTAGAATCAATATACAGCTTCGTGTTCAGCAGATGCAGACTTCACTAGGTGTGTCATCTGTTGTTTACTTGCGGTAGGACTAAAGACATACAACAGCTTCCCATGATATTGTTAAAGGCTGGGTGCTGCTTAATCTCTTTTTTCACTTTTTGTACTTGCTAGTACAAATTATATACTACTTTTTGTATTTTGGCTGCCCTTGGGGTCTGGAGATGCCCAGCTTATGCTGTTTTTCTTCCAACCATCTAGTGATGCAGAACATCATTAGTCATTACTCATAGTCGAAATATTCAACTGATTTTTGATATGAACAAAAATTTGTCTGGTAAAGATAAAAATTTGTCTGCTTTTTTCAGAAGAAAGCAGAGCAAAAAGAAGTCACCAATTATTTACTCTGAAGGGCCATTAAAATATGCTGAATTCTGCTGACAGGTCAGGAACCAACTTTTGACGGCAATCAAGGTGGTTGATTGAGATTGTAAAATTAGTGGCCGTGGTTATTTATAAAAGTTAAAAAGACATAGGAGGGATGAAAATGTGTCATACTTTTATTATCATTAAAGTTACTACAGAAATCTTCTTCATATAGTAATACAGATGTGCTGCTGCCTTCCCTTCCATGGTTAGCATTTGTCATATGAGAATTATAAAATTTGCATGAAATCTTTTCTATACAACTTCTTAAGTAATTAGAGCTGGTGAGACCATAAGAGTAATCTCATTGAGACTAGGCAACAAGCTTCTTCTGATCAATGTTACTGAGCTCTTGTATTTCCAATATTTCAACTTGGCGATTGATCTTCTTCCTAAGCTTTATTGCCAGTGCTGCTGGATCAAATACTCCACGGACACTAACTCTGCTGTTCTTTTTCTCTATCAAATGGCTCTCGAGTTCTTAAAAAGAGAAGAAGAAAACCCATCAATAATTCTATATAATTTCTTTCTATTCACTTTTTGGCTAAAGAGATATATAATTTCATTTGACAAACCCAATACATCTGTTCACTGCAGTCACTAAAGTCCTCACCTTGCATCTTGATAAGAGCTCTCCTTATTTTCCTGTAACAGCCATTGCAATCGATTCTGATCCTCATTACCATGCAACAAAACTGAAAATGTCTAAAAAGAAACTGTAAATACCCATTTGAGTTTGAGATGTCAAAGCTGACTGGATCTAAAACCAATCATCTTGAACGGTTTAGTAGAATGTATGGTTTTTGTTCCACTCTACATGTAGGGTGGTTCAAACATAAGTTGCTTCTTTTTCTCAATGATTCTTCTACCTCAAAATCAGTATTGTTTATTGTAATGATCTGGGGCCGAAAACGTAGAAGAAAACACAAATCCAGCCAATTTAAATTTGAATTCTGCATCGCAAAATAAAAAATAAAAAATAAAATCATTTATGTTTGCAAAACATTCAAACTGCTTGCTATTTGAAATGCACTGAGTGTGCCTTCCATTGCTGGTAAATAGGATTTAGCAGGTGGATTTGTTTGCATGAACACAAAAAATGAAAATGGAAAGGCAAAGTTGAGTCAGGAACTTGCCTTTTGCGACATCGATTGACTGCGCAATATTTATTGGAATGGGTGGCCCGAAAAGCAAATTTAAAAAGGTAGGAATTGGATTTCAGATTAAGAAAGAATCATTAGATATATTTGGATTTCCTTCAGCCATGTTCTTTGTCATGTGGAATCTCATTCTGTTGAAGCTGAGGTAGAAAGGAAACTGCTGTTTGGCATTATTCTACAACTTATTCTCTTCTCATATTGACAAAGAGAGAGGCATATCTTTCCATCTCATCCTATCTAATGCAGCCTTCAATCAGAAATATGGAATAATAATAGAGATAGATCATAGATGTTGGTTGCCAGCCTATAAAGATAACAACAAATTTTACATTGGCTTTTAAGTCATCTTGTCCCTTTTTTATTTCTCACACACATACTTTTCTCATGTTCTTTAATAAATCTGATGGTAAATATTTGCTCTGACTAAAGGATGGGGCATTAATTGTACGGTTCAGATCTTTGAAAGGAGTGCTCAATATATAGGGGTTTAGATTGAGCTCACTTGATATGGTTAAGGTTGGCCTCCTGTAACCACTACTCTTTTTGAACTTTTTCAAATGAAGGTGACTGCATCACTCCTAAAATAAGATTTCCAGGTCAGGCTGATCACCTTTGTACAGGGAAATTGGCCGTTCAACAAAAAAAAGTTATGTTTCTAATGTACAAAAAGAAGAAGATTTCCAGCCCTTTGGCATCATGATATGTAAAATGAGGCAGAGGACCAGGATTCAGGGTGTCATAAGCCATACCTAACCAATCTAGGAACGAACTCAGAACTAACAAAAACTACTACCAAATCCGCAACTAACAGGGGGGTTGGGGCAGTAGCAAAGGAGCCCAGATTGGCCTAGTTTGAGCTTGAGCTTAACTGATTTGTAGCTCAATTTTGAGGAGCCAAAGCTTGGTCTTGTAATCAGCTTGTTTTCCTCAGACTATGAACCATGCATATTGACCAGCTGAGCTTGGTCTGGGGCTCAATCCCTTAAAACTGAATTGAGCTAAATAACCTTAACTTGAGCATGGTTCAAAAAGCTAAATCAAGATCAAGCCCGAGCCCAACCAAGACTAGTAGAGCTGGTTCAACCCACTGACTGCCATCTTTAAGCTGCTGTCATCGTATCACAGCATCCTAAGCTGTTCTCATTTCTTGTTTCTCATCTGTAGAAAACACAATTATCTCATGTTAGTGAGAGTCACACGGAGACAAACAGAATTAGATAACCGCTAAACAAGGAGCAACGGATCTGCACCGTGTACTTCAGTAATTTTTTTCCATGCAAAGTCCAAATCCAAGCCCTTGCTGCATACAGAATTAGATAACCGCTAAACAAGAAGCAACAAATCTGCACCGTGTACTTCAGTAATTTTTTTCCATGCAAAGTCCAAATCCAAGCCCTTGCTGCAGCCAAGCATCATACCTATATAGTATTGATGAGAGCTAATAAAGCCACCAAAACATTAATGCTAACACCATCCACAAAAAAAAAAAAAAAGAAAAAAAAAAGAAAAAAAAAACACTTAAAAAACAAGAAGATCAACAGGATCACAAGGGGAACCGGAGCCATTAAATTAATCCAGTTGAACATAGAAAATTTTCTATTAAAAAAAAAAAACTATAAAAAATTTTAATCAGCACTGTCTGCTCAATGATATAATTGCAACCAAAATTGGATAAGAATATAAGCTTTCATAACTCAAAACCTCCTTTTCCAAAGGGAGATCTGAACTCCTGAGGCTTCATTAGAACTTATAAATACAGAATGTTACAGTCGTCCCTTCATGACAAGACAAGGTTATGCCAAGGCCAAGGGAGGATGAAGCCGGCTCAGTTGGTCAAACAAAGGTATGCATAAAGGAGGATCTTGACATGGACTCACGATTTCCACCTCTTAACATTCCTAGGCTTCAGCATTCAGAAACTTGATGACAAGGCGCTAACATTGAAGGTGTCATCGGGACACGACCAAGATTGAAGGTGAGTTGCATGAGGGGGAATCATGCAATGGTCACAAAATCCTCACCTTTGACATTCCTAGGCTTCAGGATATCAAAAACTCCGAGAAGAAAGGACGACATTGCAGGTCATTGGGACATGACCAAGCTTGAAAGGGTAGGTAAGGCTCCCTGAAAGAGGGGATTCCCTCCATACTTGCAGTTTTCATGATCAACTTTCAAGGACTTTGGAATAACAAAACTGTTACAGGCAGATGGTTCATCCTCATCTTGACTGCTGCTACTGCTACCATCACACCTCCTTTTACAATCCAAACCACCCTTTACCAATCTCTCTCCTGAACGCCTTCTCTTCCTTGATGAACTCCATTTCAGGTTAGCAAGAGAATTATCTTGAGCAAGATCTGGCACTTCAAGATTCGTCGATATCCCAACCAAAGGCTCAGAACAAGGCTTGATCATACTAATGGACAAGAACTCATCAGCCAAGGATTCAACCTTGTCCTGCATGGAGACCCCAACTTGGGACTGAATAGCTCCATCAGCAGATTTCAACCCTTGCTTAGACAATATTGAATTAACAATATCCGGTCTATCTTTTATATGATTCCATCTATTGCACACCCAATCCAAAGAACGCCTCAAGTCACCACTTCCAAATGCTGAAGTCCGCTGGTCTCCTGCACAAATATTTTTATTCAGAAATATTAATGGATGTAGGCTTCCAGAAAAAAAAAAAAAAAAAAATGACAAGTGATACCAAAAAATGATACCAAAAAAAAAAGGAAACGCATACAGGCACAAGTAAGCCCAACATCTATTAAAATTGTTTCCACTAAGGAAACGCATACACAGTTGCTCTCCTATTCTACTTCATTAGCACTTGTTTGTGTTTTATAGGAAAATGATTAAGGAAAGCGTTCAAGTAAAATATGATTTTCTGGTGATGATAAGAATATCATTCACAAGAAGCTGATTTAAGTCCAATGCCTAATAAAATCTTAATACAATTAAAAATGTCTGATGTTACTTTTCTGTCAGTCATACCTGGGAAATAAACTTGGAATTTATCTTCAGATTCCCGACGAACCACAACCCCTTCCCACCAGCCATCATGCCACCATGCATCTACAGCGGTCCCAACATCAAAGACCTTAGAGACTCTGCCTTTGGGTAGTGGATGCGGACGAATAGCTGTCCTTCCACACACATCCGTAATCCCAGCTTATCAGATGCAGCAACCCTGGATGCTAGGATCCATTCCTGCAAAAGAACATAAGTTATGGTCAGTTCTCACAAAAACTTACAATATGTCTAAAAAAGGTTTCCTGTAAAAGGCCATTCTGTTTGACTTACTGAACTGCTAGGAATTCAATTTCAAAGCCTCAAACATAAAGGGGCTGAAATTGAAGGATTAGGGGAGGCAATCCACAAGGGATTTAAAATGATCTCCCTTAAAGGATTAGGGGAGGCAACCCACCTACAAACCAAGTACATGAAATCCTTGAAAATCCAGCATCCCATCCAGATGTCCACATTAAATTACTTCAGTGAAGCCCCATCTTCTGAAACATCACATAGTGAATTCAAAAGGCATGCTCCTTTAATGGGAGAAGTCTAAGGACTAGGCCTGTAAGGCCAATTTACTTTAGAATTCCCCCACCGAAACATGCATGCGGACACACACATGCAGGCACACATCTTTACAGTGAAATCACAGCATTCCAATACAAAGCAGGCACAGAGGCCCTTAAAGATGATGATAAGTTTTTACCTCGAGATAACCAGTTTCGTCTGCATCCTGAACATCTTGGTAGCGAACCTTCAACTTGTCCCCACGTCTTTTGAGAATCAAACACCGGAACCAACATCCCCTAATTCCACTATCCTGAGACAGCACTTCAACATAACAGCCTGCAGACAAATACTGCTGAGGTTTCCGCTTTATAACCAACTTTCTTGGCAAACCAGTAGTTGTGATGGCACCATTCCCACCAGCAACAATACTAGAAGGAAGTCCTTCAGCAATGCTGCTGGCACTGGAACCTTTGGACTTCCCAACAATTACTGTTGTTTCTTTGCCAAGAATGTCTTTGTCCACATCTTTCATCACATGCTTTCTCTTAAGTCTGCTTCGTATGACATCTGCGTGACCGTCTCTTTCTGAATAAAGACCATCAGCTGAACTACACTTCAACTCATTTGTCCTTTCAGACGTGTACATGTATCCAAGTAATTCCTGTCTCCAGTAACCCTGAATTTTACTGACATCAAAAGGCTTGATGTCATCATTATCAAACTGTCTGTGGCACAGATACGGTACCCAGGTAGTATGTGTTGCCTCATTCAGGTACTTCTCAAAATGATGGGCACTGAGGACAGTTGCAAATCCATCTATGCATTCAACGTTGAGATCTTGTAGACAAAGAGAAAAGAAAATCTCTCTGTCATTACAATTAGGAGGCAAAACAATACCAACCTCATCAAGTTTGTGAAACCACCGTACCACAACCATATTGTTGGCTCTAGAATCTTCATACATATCTTCCAAGTAAGCAACAAGTCTCTTATTCTCTTCTGCCATAACATGTACAAAGTCAAAAACCTGCCAGGACATCAGAGGAAAAAAAACTAAAGCTGATAAGAAACAAAAATATAATTAGACAATAAAAGTACGTATGGATATAAACGTTGCAGTTGCAAGAAGTTTGTTAAGAAGCCTCAGGTATGACAGTTCAGACAGGCATTGCAAGCAAAATTTATAAACTAAAAAATAATCTACAACCAGGAAGGAAGACAGTACTTACAGATATTGTAATGCCATTCCGGGAGAAAGACTGATAATGCTTTCTCTTTTTCCGGCACATCCATGAAGAGCCTATCCATGAAAATTCTTTCGATTGGTGTTTCAATTGCCTTGAAGAGAAATCCTGAACAGCCATTAATAAAAAGAAATTCAATAAATATGCCGCATTAAGTTTACTAGACAGCTAAAACAGAATAAATTAAACAAAATAGACAATGCCACATTCTACCATTCAATCATCCTTCATACCTTGAAAGCTGGATCACCCACGGCAAAGGTATCATCATCGTCCAAAATTCTATCAACCAACTTAGAAGAATGAGAATCTGAGAAACAAAACAGCATAACAATTCAAAATTATAAATTTCACTTGACAGAAAAGAAGCAATGGAATATTAAAAGCTTATACGAACAAAATAGAACATTAAATTTTTTAACCATAGAAAAATCAAGAGAACCACCAGAATAAGCAATACAAATCCAGGTGTAAAAAGATTGGCCAAACATCTGTGTATGGAAGGTAGTGAGACTCAAAGATACCATGGTTATTAAAAACTTCCACTGGCAGTAATGAAGGGTGGAAAACAGACAAAAGCGATCAAGGTAAACATCATACTAAATAAACAAAAATACATTACGAGACATCATACTAAATAAACAAAAATACATAACGAGACAACAGACTAATGAAAGGACTAGAAATGCAAGTTGCAGAAACCAATAATACAGGTTGAATCTGATGGAGATGGAGACAGTGGATCAGCTATTCTTGCTATGCGACTTTGCTCATTTTTTATGGTGTAGGTTTCTTGCGGGAAGTGGTGCTCATTGTAATTGCACAAAGTGGTGCCCAATGCCACTGATGTTGTTTTGGGGTCAAGATATTCTTTGGAAGACGATTCCATGTGCAATTTTATGGTTGATATGGAAAGACAGGATTAATACAGTTTTCAGAGAGTCATCGACGCCACTGGAAGATTTGTTGAGTTTAGTGGAGATGCAGATAGCGAAATGGATCTCTTCTAGAGATGATTTTGATAAGAAGTTTTTGTATATACACACTTAAGGTTTCTAGGATTTGTAAATAGGCACCTGCGGTTTTAGTATTTGTAAATAACCCCCTGCTTTTTCATTTTAATACCTTCCATGTCCCCAAAATTAGTATTCCTAACAAGAATTGGCAACCACCATAAGGTTTATGTTGAATTTTTATAAAAATAACAATTTGCCCCTACATCAATTAAACAAAAATGAGTATGTTATTATTGATTTTTAAAAAATAACATTGAATCTAATGAGGCAGGGGTTTTACCCATCTTCGTAGCGCTTCATTCCTTTATTTCTTCTTATTTTCAAGGCAAGTTGGTGGAAAGTGATTCGCTCAATGCAATCTCTTGGGTGTTGTCTTCTGTTGTGGCCCCTTGGAGATTCCAAGTTCTATTTTAATGAATTAAAGGCTCCGTCGCCTTCGATTTAAGAGCTGTTCAGGCATGTTGGGCGTATGGCTGCGTTGGCAAAACAAGAAGCGAATAGGTCTATTGATTTGGTTGCCTTTTCTTTGTAGTTTTCCTTTTGTTTTTGTTTTGGTATGACAGTTTTTTCCCTTTTGGTATAACACTTTTATACCATTTTGTTCTCCCTTTTGGCTTGTCCGAGGGCGTTCTCGTTGTAATCTCTTCATTTTTAATATATATTATTGTTACCGATCAAAAAAAAAAAAAAAAAGCCTAGTCCTTTCATCTAAAGATTCTCAGCAATAGAAAACACATTTTTCATTCACTAGGCATGATCTGCACATCTGTCAATTCTCCCTGTAATTAGTAATAACACCCAACCCATAAGAATTATCTGTTAACATGTCACTGCAATATGAAGATTGATGAACAACTGACTAACATTTAAACACTGCAAGGAGCCACCTCAAGATTTTCCGTAAAAAATTCTAAATATAACTCAGAAAGGGTTAAGAAAGTTGAGACTTGAATGTTTAAATATTTCTCTTTAATTTATTTTTTATGTGTAGTTTCAATCTTTTTAATCTCTCTATAAAGACTAAGGGCCTGTTTGATTCATGTTAATTGAACATACCGTGAATTCTAAGATATAACTATAAGTGGCTAAAAATGAAGAACAACTCCCCTTCAAAATTGGATCAAGGGAAGATGAGTAATGAATACACGCATAGGCATAGCCTTGTAATTCAAATCCTAGGATACATCTCTACCTTTTATCCTTCACCCCTCACCTCCTTAATAATAATTCAGCGGAGCTCATTTGACGACCTTGCATTCCCATGAATTCTATGCACAAAAAAAAGGCCTATCACATGATACCAAAGCCACTTTGGAAACAAGTGACATAAATGCCCCTTTTCTATGATCTATAGATGAATAATGATTGACTTTACCAGCAACAAAAATTGAAGAAACACAATTAACCAGAGAAGCAAAATATTAATAAATAGTTTGCACAGGGTTGTCTGAATCTCATCACCACTGGAAGCAGACCATATACTACTTTAAAATAAAATCACTGTAAAAGCCAAAAAAAAAAAAAAAAAGGAACTACGGTTTTAAAATTATTATTCTTCTACAGTAAGTAAAATTAGCAGGGATGGAAACACAAAAATTAGCAGGGATAGAAACACAATCCACACCAACCGCAACAAAATGTATTGACCAAATCAAAAACCTATAATTCCCTGACAATATATTGGTGCTGTGATTATTTCCTTATCCAATCTGACCATTCGGCAAAAAACAAATCTAAACAAATAGTTAGAATTTGAAAAGTTTCTTCAGTTTATAATTGCTTTTAGGGTGCTTTAAATTAAGTAAAATAACAAATTAGAATATAACTGTGGTGAGAAGGGTGCCAGTGCATTTTATGTTTCAAAACATGGAGGAATCAGTATAATAGGAGGCAGACGACTTTAAGGGACCTTCGCATAACATCCACAGAAACTGTTTCCACAAACTTATGTTTTTCATTATCTGCAGAAAAGGAATTCCAACCCTAGGAAATGGTTTTCTGAACGGCGGAAGTTATTCACCGCAGAGAAGCAATTCCTATTCTGTGGCTTTACAACAAAATAATGTTACACAAACATCCCGTTAAATCAAGACCCATAATTAAATTAAAAAACCTGCCACCAATAATATAGCAAAAACTGACAAAAAATAGATTACATCAATAAACTTATTATGAAGAAAAAATGTATCAAATAGTAAAAATAAATAATAAAATTACCAACAATCTTCAGAGACCTCTAATCCGCTATTAGAATATTAGTATATTACCACCAAATGAAGGTTAGAAAAGAAAAACAAACCAATTCTAAAGAATGTTCAGCATAACACAAGAACAAGCCAACACAACAAATCAAATGAAGATTTTAAAACCCATTTAGATGTTTTTATTAATCAACATCTATGCTAATATTCTGACATGGATATGTTTGTCAAAAGTGATGGCTTCAAGGAGGCTAAAATAGAGATATCACAGCCAATATTAAATGGATTTCTGCCATTTCTTCCCTAAATCAACAACCCTTTCCATGAAAGGGGTTTTGGGATCATTACCCTTTCCCTTCCCGACCCAAAATATTAGATGTGTGATTTAGTAACCACTTTGAAAGGGAAACCCAGAAATCCGCATCCATTATGTTGAGTGATTAGAGAAGCACAGAAATTGGGAGCCATCCTATCAAGATAACTTTTTTCCTCCTCCTCCAACCCCAGATCTGATTTTAGATTTCAGATCACAACTGAATAATAAAAAATAAAAAGCTGTAGATTTGAGCTGAAAATAATCCCTTCATCCACAATATGCTTACTTTTCAACATCATAAGCACCCCAAAAACCCTAAACACTGTTCTAATCTCACCAACCCCCATCCAAACTTGCAACCACACACAAATCTTCATCCCAACATCATGCAAAGCAAACCCTCACCTATCCTTTCCCTCAAAATACAATCGTAACAAGAGAGAAAGCATTAAAAAAAAGGTCTTTAACAAAATTCCATAAACTCTCGAAGATGCAGCCTTCCTCCAAAGTTAAAAAAACAGAAAAAAAAAAAACAGCATCCAGACATACAAACAAGGCCAGTACAGAGAAAGATGAAAAGCAGATCCGGTGCCCGCTATTAAGAACAACCCAATAAACCAAGTGAAATGGAGAATTTAGGATGCCTTTAGATGTTTTCTAAATCAAAATATGTGCCAATGTTTCGGAACAAATACGTTCATCAAAAGAAATATATCTTCAAGGTGGGATAAAACACAAAAATCACATCAAAGACGATAAAAAATTCAGCCAACTCTTCACTAAATCAAAAACTCATGTATTAGAAGGGTTTTTATAATCATATCCGTTCCATACCCAAAATATAAGAGGTGTGAGTTGGGAAAGGAACGCAGCCCACTTTTTACCCTGTGGAGAAGCACAGATATCCGAAGCAGTCCTGTGTCAAAATAACGTTTTTCCTCCTTCTCCAGCCCTAATATGATAGATTTGGGCTGAAAATCATACCTTCATCCAAAAAGATGCCTACTTTACAATAACAGGAGCAGCCCAAAAACCCTAATTCATCTCCCAAAACCGGTCCAAACTTTTAACCACAAGCAAATCTCCATACCAACAACAAACAAAACAAACACTAATCTCCACGTTCCTTCAAGATTACTACGCCATAAATGGCGAAACCCCAATAATCGTTTCTTCAGAAAATGAAGAAAAAAGAGGGTTTTGGTTAAAATAGCAGACACACCGAAAGACCCAACCTTTTTTCCAGGAAAAACGGTATTCAAACATCCAAACACACGCCAAGAAGAAAACAGAGAAGGTTTGAGGAGCAAGTCCCAGTACCTATTACGAGAGAAGAGAGCCAATCTATGACTTCTCTTCTGGTTCGCCATTTGAGGGATGAGGAAGGCCTCAGTGAACGAAGAAAGAGGTTTGGGACGACATATGTCATATGCCTTGGGCTCTTCTCCTTTCCAACAACGGCGAGATCGGAACCACCATCCGCTCTCCTCAGATAGTAATGAACTTCTCGTTTTGCCTTCTCGTTCGAGATCACAACCTCATCCCACGACACAAACGCCTTCGATTCCATCATCTCATTCGCTCCTGCAACGCAGAAAAAACCCTAACCCCAGAAGCAGTAGAAGAAGATAAGAGAGAGAGAGTCTAGAGAGAGAGGGATTTGAAATAAGAGGGGAGAGAGGGGATTTGAGAATTAGGGTTAGGGGAATGGAAACAGATCAACGGCGAGGATTTCGTAGATGACGTTAACGAAACCGCCTAGAAAGTGCGGGGATTCTTTATAGGTGAAACTTGGAAGAGTGACAAACTTTGAAATGCCCCCCAACAATTTGTATAAATTACAGGCTCTGATGACTTAGAATTCTTTTTTTCCCCCACAGTTTGGATAAGTGGGAATGCATGTGAGAATAGTTATCTACTCTTAGATTTATCCCTGGGTGGCTGTATGAGATTAGATGAGATTAGATGAGATGCTTCTTCCCACTTTGAGCATCTCTAATTTTTCCGGAGGGATACAAGAAAGGCGAAGCGTTATTATTTATATAAAAAAGCGAAAGTCTGCGGTCTTTCATTTTTGTGAACATTGTGCTATTTTGCCTGACGTATTTTAGAAACTTTCAAATAGATTCGCAATAATAGCTTATTTCAATGCATTGATAATAACAGAATTAGAGTCTATTTTAAGGCGCATGGATTATACTTGAGCCTAGTTCTTTGATTTGATTGCTACATGGGCTAGTTTGACCTAGGTAACTTTGAAGGTTTGGCCTGATCAACCATGTTTATAACATGAGGGGTGTGTGCATTTTGTTAAAGAATTGGGTGAAGGCTCGAGTTTCAAGCCCAGCACGACCAAAATCCTAGATTTCGGCATAAATTACTAAAATCTTGGATTTCAACCGAAATATTTTTAATGAGAATAAATAAAGAGAAAAACGGGGTGGTGGCAGGGAGTCCAAACATTTGTAGGAGAGAGGGGAGAGGGAGGAAGGGGGTCCATGCCAGGAGCAGAACTAGAAAATATGCCTTGGGGGCCACCATGGAGAAAAACTGTTGTATGCGCCCAAATGAATAAAACGATGTTAAAATTTATATCAACAACAAGGGGGTTTTGCAATCTTAAGGGGGGGCCATCGCCACCCCCAACTCCCTTCCATGCGGGTTTGTAGTAGAAAAATAAATAAAAGATACGTAGATATATGAAGAGGGGGGCAAGCATGGTAGCAAATATCAATTTCTCATAGCAGTAATTCAAAAAACTTAAAACCCTAATCGCTATAGTAGCAATTTACAAACCCTAATCCCTAATAATTAGTTGCATTAAAAAAGAAAAAAAAGAACAAAATGAGATGGGGAGGTCATGCACCTAGCAAACAGTGGTAGAGGCCATCTCCTTTTCTCTCTTTCCTCTTCCACTTCTTCCTCTTCTTCTTCATTCATCCTCAACCCGCTCCCTCCTCCTTTCCCCATTTTTGGAAGCCTGGAGTTTCGATAAAAGATAATAGGGCTAACAAACCCTTCGCACTTTTATATATCGAGTATGACGTGGGCCGTGTGGCATGCGACCTACCTTTTTATATCTTTTTTTCTATTTAGGGTTCTTATACAATGCGAGCTGGATCTTTATTTATTTATTTTAAGGGGTTGTTGAGGTGGGTGGCGCATGTGTGTTGAGTGTGTGTGTGTGTGTGTGTGTGTGTGTGAGAGAGAGAGAGAGAGAGAGAGAGAGAGAGAGAGAGGCCCATACTAAGGACAGAACTAGAAAATATACCTTGAGGGCCACCGTGGAAAAAAGATTCTTGGATGGGCCAAAATGAAAAATTGTTAAATTTTTATATTAACAATAAGCGTTTTTCAGTATTTTTTTTTAACTTTTTTTGGTGTTGGTGGGGGTAGCCACCCCAACCCCCTAGTTCCACCCTTGATCCATGCAGTTGCAATGAAAAAATATGCAGAGAGAGGAAATGCACGGTAGCATATATCATTTTCTCAAAGCAACAATTGAAAAAACCTAAAACCCTAATAGTTAGAATAGCAATTTACAAACCTTAACCCTTAATGATTGGTTGCATTAAAAAAAACGAAGTGAGATAGGGAGGACATGACCTGGCAAGTTGACTCTTTTTTCTCCCTTTCGTCTTCCTTGGTCCTTGTCTTCCTCTTCTTCTTTCATCCTCCTAGGAAAATAAGAAGGAAAAAAGTAGAAATCATACTCATCAAAACCAGTTAAGTTTAACAAAAAATGCTAAAACAATTTTAGTTCGGATTCTCAACCGAACTGAATAATCCCCTTAAAAAAAGATTTAATCCTGGATTTCGATAGAACTTACTAAAATCTAGGATTTCAACCGAAGTATTTTTAATGAGAATAAACAAAGAGAAAAATGGGGTGGCGGCAGGGAGTTCAAACATTTGCAGGAGAGAGGGGAGAGGGAGGAAGGGGGTCCATGCCAGGGGTAGAACTAGAAAATATGCCTTGGGAGGCACCATGGAGAAAAACTCTTGTATGTGCCAAAATGAATAAAAAGATGTTAAAATTTATATTAACAACAAGGGGGTTTTGTAATCTCAAGGGGGGGCCATCGCCACCCCCCAACTCCCTTCCATGCAGTTTGTAGTGGAAAAATAAATAAAAGATATGCAGATATGCAGGGGGGGATGCTTCTCATAGCAGTAATTCAGAAAACTTAAAACCCTAATTGCTATAGTAGCAATTTACAAACCCTAATCCCTAATAATTGGTTGCATTAAAAAAGAAAAAAAAAAGAACAAAATGAGATGGGGAGGTCATGCACCTAGCAAACGGTGGTAGAGGCCAACTCCTCTCTCTTTCCTCTTCTTCTTCATTCATCCTCCACCCGCTCCCTCCTCCTTTCCCCATTTTCGAAAGCCTATAGTTTCAATAAAAGGTAATAGGGCAAACAAATACCCTTCACACTTTTATATATCGAGTATGACGTGGGCCGTGGGGCATGCGACCTACCTTTTATATCTTTTTTTCTATTTAGGGTTCTAATACAATGCGAGCTAGATCTTTATTTATTTATTTTAAGGGGGTTCATGTAGTTGAGTGTGTGTGCGTGTGCGCGAGCGAGCGAGAGAGAGAGAGAGAGAGAGAGAGAGAGAGAGAGAGAGAGAGAGGCCCATACTAAGGACATAACTAGAAAATATACCTTGAGGGCCACTGTGGAAACAAGATTCTTGGATGGGCGAAAATGAAAAATTGTTAAAATTTTATATTAAAAATAAGGGTTTTTCTGTTTTTTTTTTTTTGTGTGTGTGGGGGGGCGGGGTGGGGTAGCCACCCTAGCCCCCTAGTTCCACCCCTGGTCCATGCAGTTGTAGTGAAAAAAATATGCAGAGAGAGGAAATGCACGGTAGAATATATCATTTTCTCAAAGCAACAATCGAGAAAACCTAAAACCCTGATCGCTAGAACAAAAATTTACAAACCTTAACCCTTAATGATTGGTTGCATAAAAAAAATGAAGTGAGATAGGGAGGACATGACATGGCTGGTTGAGGCCGACTCTTTTTCCTCCCTTTCCTCTTCCTTGGTCCTCCTCTTCCTCTTCTTCCTCTTTTTCTTTCATCCACCGCCCTCTTTGTTAGCCTAAAGTCTTAGTAAAAGGTAAAAGAGCAAACAAATGCACTTCGCACTTTTATCTATCGAGTATTACATGACTGTGTGGCATGCGACCCACCTTTTTATATATATTTTTCTATTTGGGCTTCCAAAACAATGCGGCCTAGCTCATTATATATTCATTTATTTTGCCATATTGGGTTGTTGTATAATAAGCACCCCCTAACTTAGGGTTGTTCATGAGTAGGGTTGGGCCCGGCTAAGGCATATCTAGGCCTGAGCAATCTTTAGAAACACTGGCCTAGGCCCGGCCCAAGCTTGATACAGACCATTAAAGTTAGGCCCGAGCCCATCCATTTAATCAATTGGGCCGGGTTGAATTGGGCTTTTCATCACTTTTGTGGGAATTAGAACACTAATTAAATTAAATTATATGCATTTCTTATACAAACCAGGCCGGGCTATGGGCTTCTATCACTTAATCCAAGCCCAGCCCAAAGCGGGCTAGGCCCAGATCTGGCTCAGGCTGGCCTAGCTCATGAGCACCCCTACCCTAACTCATGGCAATGTTCTCTTACAAGCACACTACATGCTCTTTATAAGCAATCTAGCTCGTGGGGGTCCATTTAGTTGGGTACTTATTTGTTGGCCTAGGTTGTATGGACAAATGAAAAATAGTCGCGTCGGAACATCTTGGCCCTAATTTAATAATCCTAAAGTTTATTAATCTTTTAACCTTAAATTTCTTTAAGATCCAATCCAACATTGATAAAGGCTTGGTTAGAGTGAAATTGTACTTGGTGCCTAATCATGGAGAGATGAGAGTGTAAAAGGGCCTGCACTAGATTTGGGTGAGCTCGATAGAACTGGACTACACATACAATTGCTTATGGGATAGCATTTCTAATTTGCGTGTGTTATTTTTGAGTTTGTTGATATTTGTTAGTATTTTTCTGCACATGTATACTTCATTTTTTTACTAAAACGTAATTCCTAAACATTTTACCGAAATTAAGAATCGACGGACATATTTCAAATTGGCCAAACTGAAACGGAGTTGGAACTAAAATTGAGAACTATGATTAAAATGCCTTTCCATCTTTACAGTTTTACAAATTGAAATATTATGAAACCAAAGCTTTTGGTTTTCATAATGTCAACTCCAAATGTATCTTAACCATCCATTCCCCGTCACATGGGCTCCTTATTAGTGTCTCCTTATTAGTGTCGAGGGCTTCTAAATACACTATGATTTTAACCATCCACACACATGTGAATTTTTTTAAAAATCCCCAAAATACCCCCACCTGCCTCCCCCCACCACCCCCTCCGCCGACACCCACCACCTTCGCCCCTCTCCCTCTCTCTGGTCTTTCTCTTTCTCCCCCTCTCCTAATCTCCTCTACCTCATCCTTGCCCTTGAACACCTCACCTCCCTACGCGGCTTCCCCGGCGCTTCCCGCATTGCCAAACCTCTCCTTCAATCCGGAGCCCTCCACGATTCTCGTCTAAGATTCCCCGAGCTCGGCGCAAGACGACTTCTCTGTCGTCGTTGCCACCACCTAGTTTTGCTGAATTGGGGAAAGATCCTCCCTTTCCTCACATTCCTGCGTGGTTGCCTGCTTTTCCAGATTTGACTCGGCGCAGGGATGAGGATGATAGGGTAATGGCTTGTGATGATGGAGATGGAAGAAAAGGAGAAGAATTGGAAGGGGATTCTGTTGGCATCATCGTCGTTGAGAAGGGTGAGAAGGTTTTACTTGCGGAGTGGTCGAGGGTGAGGTTTAGGTTTGGATTAGGGTTAGGGGTAGGGTTTGAGGGAATGAGCATCGGGAGTGGAGTTTGTAGGGGTGGGAGAGGGGGAGAGAGAGGGGCAAAGGTGGTGGGTGTGGACGGAGGGGGTGGTGGGGGGAAGCAGGTGGGGGGATTTTGGGGATTTAAAAAAAACAAAAAACCTTCACTTGTGTGTGGATGTTAAAAATCCTAGTGTATTTAGAAGACCTCTTAGGCCCCGTTCTTTAATAGAATTCATAGAATTCACCTTGTTTGGAAATTTCAAATGCTAGTATTTGAAATGCTGTCAAATTCTAGAATTCTAAATTCGTTGTTTCATTTATGGCCTGAATTCTTGCTTGAGCTCTCGGAATGCCGTCGTCCCTCTCCCGGAATTCCTGTGCCAAGTGAGATTTCCAAATCCTCATTGTTAAAGTGATTTTTCAAAAGCTGAGTTTTTTGGGATTCAAATGCCTGGAATTTCAAATGCCCAGGAATTCTGGTAATGAAACACATAATTATTGACAGGAATTCTGAATTTCCAGACAGCCTGAATTCCTGTCAGGAATTCTAGTAAAAGAACGGGGCCTTAGTGTCTAACTCATCATAGTACATTAAAAACTCTTCAGACGTATGGTTTATCATTTTTACAAATCTAGCCCTTCTACATTTCAAATCTATCTATCTATTTTAACATAAAAATTAACCTTCATTTAGTTCACCCCAACCCAAACAGAAAATGTGTGAACTTATAAGATGGATATGACTAAATTGTATTTTTGATAATGGATATCAAGTTAGATTAAATGGATGACCCACCCCGATCCACTCCTATCACGGTGAAGTTCGGAAAATGGAATTTTGGATCAGATTGAGTACAAATTTCTAAGTTTAATCCAACTTGATGGGGATGGATTGAAGTATATGGTTGTGTCGTGATTGGGTTCAAGATTTTTTATTTTTTATTTTACATGCATTAGAAAATATGCCACATCATTAGCTTTTTAGGTCACGTTTCACAACCAAATTTTTAGGGAAAAAGATTTTCGGTTTATATAAAATTATGGTTAATCCATGTTTGGCAATTGTAAATTTCTAAGGATTTGGACAAATGCAAATCTTTATTTATTAGGATTATCAGATCCGACCACCCCTCATAAGATTTGAAAATCCTCACTTAAATAAATTTGCACACCAAACTTAATTTTTCTCAGTTATATGATCGATACACACCAATATTAATGTGAAAATCATCAACTATATAAATCCTCAGTCAGAAATCCTTATTCTAATTTAGTAAAAAATCATCGTATTTATGAATTCCTCGCCTTTTACATGACATCCTCTAAAAGTTGGATGAATAACTAAAAAACATTTTGATGTTGGTTTGTCTAACCTTCTTTTGACATCATTCAAACGTCCTCTAACATAACGTGCGTGCCTCAACGTTTAAAAGCAGAGACGTTTGTTGTAACGGAAAGTGCATTACAACGAGAACCTGTAATAATCACTGGTGTGCCATGGATGTGTTGGTCAAACAAGTCACTGGGCTTGATATTCGAGCCCAGATCCATCTCATAGAACAAAGAGCCAATCTCAGGCTCAGGCTCAGGCTCAGGCTCATCCCTTATGCAAAATATACATAACCCATTTTGCTAGGCATGTCGAATTTGATCAGAGCAGGCCTCAAAGAAAATATTGACCCACTATTGGCCTTCCTCACAGTCGTGCAGAAAACTATGAGTCTAGTCACAGGGCTAATCACAGGCCAAATCCAGCCCAATGCCGAGTGGGTTCAACTTGGACTTGATCCTGTGGCGGACACATGATTTTCATTTGATGGGTGCGAACGGTAGTTTGGTTTTAGGGGCAAACCATGGATTTTGAGGGTGGGCCTATAATTTTAATTGAAAATTTTGAAGCACGTGGTCCGGATGGCTGTGCCTGGGTCCGCCCCTGACTTCATCTATAGCCCATGAGCCACTGAATTAAAAAAAAAAAAAAAGACTTGAATATATTTGGTTTTCAATTAAGAGTAACGTGGAAAATATAAACCTGTATTGTACTCAACAAGTAGATAGTGCCTAAAATATATGCATTTGGTTTAATAAACAACTCACTTTCAATCAATATAAATCAATGAGGTCACCCTACTAGATTTTTTGCCATTGTAGAAATATTTGTTTTTATCTTATTATGATAAGAGAAATTGTGGAGGAAAGGTTTTAAAAACTAAATAGATCCTAATTTTGTGTCATTCTCATTTCTTACAATGTACTTCCAAATTCTACTATAAAGTTGGGCTACCATTATATCAAGAATAAAGCACATTATTACTGAAAAATATCTATAGTTAGGGATATAAATATGTTCCCGATTTTCCGATTACCCGGAAGTTCCGATCCATTAAAAATCGGGTATGAGTCCTTATTTAGGCCCCGATAAGTACATGGGTACAGTTCCGGTTCCACCTTGGTTCGAACCCGTGGACCCCGAGACCCGACGTATTACCTCAATTTTCGAGAATCTCATCATTCTCTCCTTAGACCTAGACCCGGATGTAGACCCATCCCATATATAGTTCTGGTTCCGGTTCTGGAGCCAAGAAACCAATTCTGAAACGGTTCCGGATTCGGATTCGGTTCCACCTTCTCCTTAATGGTTTCGGTTCTACCATGGACCCGGACCGGAACCGACCCGTTTACAACCCTATCTATAGTGTTTGTGATGGTAGAGTAGAACTTGACTCAGCTTAAAAGGAATGCTAGTGATGTTCATGGGCCAACTAAAGTCATCCTGAAGCTTGTCCAAGCATGGTTTGCTGACCTTCCGAGCCTAAGATTTAAGCCCGGATCCATCCCATGGGCCTTAAAGTGAGGCCCAGGCCCAACCTATTTACAAAATGTATATGCCTCCTTGAGTCCTTGTGCTAAATATGTAGAGTCAAGCTAGGAATTTAAACATACATAGGCATGTTCCTTTGTGGGCTGAAGCAGCAAGCTCATAACTCCATGGATGTGTTGCTAAGATGGAGGATCCATTTTGGTTGAACTGGGTGGCAAAGAGCCCGGATCATCTGAGGCTTTGAATTGGAGAAATCATAAGCCAAAAGGATTGACTATCAGTTCAAAATCTGATTGTTCGTGATTGTTCCCCTCAGTTTTGGGGGGGGGGGGGGGGGCGCGCGCAAAATCTAAATCGCTCAAATGATTGTTCCCGTCAGTTGGCGGAATGTCCCCGAATTTTTATTTATCTATTTATTTATTGCTACAATGGGGATTTGGACTCATGCTGTCCACTCACACACCCGTGTTTTTGACCAACAGCACTATAGTTGAAGGATGGAATGTTCCAAATTTTACTCCAATAGAAGTTTATACAATTATAAGATTGACTGTTTGATTAAAAACATAATTTACACAATTTTATATATATTATTAATCATATTTTTTATATTAAATGGTCGATCTTAATTGTAAGATTTAGGATACACCATACACTAGCAGGGTGTTATTTTGACATCAAGTTTTCAATAGGTGCACCACACCATTGAGTTGCCCCTTTTTTACCCCTACAATGGGGATACGAACACACAAAAACCGACGCACTCACCCTAACCATTTAAGCCCACTCGGACTCCTTTGACTAGGATTTCTCTAAGTTAAAGCATTGTAGGTTTGGGACTCATTTATTTTGAATGGACAAGATGGCAAAGTATACTACTTGGTAAATGATATGATACTGCATGACAAAAAACTTAGAGTCCGGATCTTTTAAAAGAAGTTAAATAATGAACATGGTCCCCTTGTGTGTGGTATTCGCATAATAAATTAGAATGATAAACATTTTTTTTTTTAACCCCAACCTAGGAGGCTGACACCGAAGAGAGTCCACAGCACATGAGAAGATAAAGCCTACCAAATTAGGAAAGAAAAGCCCACACCTGTGGGAAAGTGGCATGCCTATCTATGGTTCGATACTTGGGCAACAAGTTTACATTCAGGTTTGCCAACAAATTGAGTGTTGGTAAAATAAAGCCCGACATTCTTGTATAGCCCATATGACAAGTCCATGCATAAAATCTGTTTGGCATATACGGGAGAGAGGAGTGGAACGCCCAAACAAACACATGAGGATTTACTTTACCAACACCGAGCAACCCTAAAATTGTCTAAAATGAAAACCTTGGTAGGGTTGTTAAAGGCTTATCCGGAATAATAAAAGTCAGGAAAACTTCCAGCCATGTTTCCATTGTCTCTCGTGCCTATCCAAGAAAAGTGGAAGGTTCTGCCATTTGCACCATGGTCATGGGACCATTATGTCTCAAGTCAGGATTTTTAATACAAAGTGCTCTTGCAATGTTTATTTTCAATCCACTTGCGATGTCCCGCTTATATGTCCAATCCATTTCCACCATATACTTTTGAAAATATTGAGTATATCAATTATCAACGTATTACGCATTTATATATATATATATATATGAAATATTCATGTGCATCCATCTATCACCGTAATATGGTAAAGAGACAATATAGTAGGGCCTACTTTATACACACACACATGACTGGAGATAAGTGGCAATCACAGTCCATACATATTTCTTGTTAGAGTGCACTTATGTGGTGAGAGGATTCCACTGTATGTGAATTTCCATTTTTTGACAAATGAGAAAGAGCAGTTCTACGGTCTTAAAAAAAAAAAAAAAAAACCTCTTATAACCCCTACATCACATAGGAAATAAATTATAAATCCATTCTACCGAGAAAAATCATTTTATTTTTTTCTTTATCTGCCAATATAATATTTCTTCTTAGCATGATTTCTACGGTGGGAGGATTTCACTATATGTGGATTTCCATTTCTAACCATGAGAAAGAGCAACTCAACGGTTTTACACCCCACCCCTCCCTCACATAGGAAATAGAAAATCCTTTCGATTGAAAAAAACTAATCATTTTTTCCTTTCATTTGTCAAGAAAATGTCGCACCAAACTAACAAAAAAAGAATCACACGAAAAATCAAGAGAATGCTTCTCTCTACTGTAGATTCTTCTCACCACACAAATGTGCCTAGTCTTCTGCCCTTCATAATTTATATGTATGCTTTTACTTAAACAAAGATTTGTATGCATTATTTATCAGAGTCTACAACATATATAGAGTCATTAGTGGAACAGAAGCACTAATTGTATATCATAATCCACCTATAATTAGTGTTTGACACGACTATGAGTACAGCCGAATTAGGGATTTGGACTTTTATGTAGGTTTGGGCCCACCTGTTATGTCTATTTGGATTGTTAATGTTGGTTTGGGCCCACTCTGTTGGGTCCATTGGGACCTTTAAAAAAACATGCTCGAGGGTGAGAATATAAAATGCAAGAATTCAAGGCCAATTTTTTAGGTTTTAAAAAGGATTTTGTCGTCTAGCAATGATGACGTAAGAAGTTAAAAAAAAAAAAAAAAAAAGAAAATATTGAAATGGTTGGAGACAGCTAAGAAAGGAATATTCGCATCTGATTCTTTTTCAAAAGAGATCCTAATCGTCCACTTGGCCTGGAAAGTCACCCGCAATTCACGTGACGCTAAATAAGGCTTGGGCCTCAGTCCAGCCCGCTTTAGTACGAGCAACACTAGCAAGTAAGATTCCGAGAAGATAGGAGTTCTCAGCTTCCAAATGTTGTAGAGAGGAGTTCTATTTCTCAAAGTACCATGTTTGTTTTTATTTCTTTTTTCAAAATCTAAGAGTGTAGAATTTAAGGTCTAAACCATAAGGAGTATTTGGATCGAGAGTTGCATTAAACACAATGCAGAGTTAAGAATTTCATAAAGCTGCATAGATTGTGCTTTCTATAGAAGTTTCGTACGACGAGTCCGAAGTTCGAGCCGGAGCCGTTTCGGATACAGAATTCCTAGAAGTGATTTCGAAACCCGAAATTCACCCAAAACCCATTTTCAATAGAAAAGGATATCGAAATAACCTAAAATGCGCATCTCAACACAGAATCCCTACAAATGAATTTCGAGGTGTAAGACTAGAGTACGACACCCGAAACCCCCGATAGAGAAAAACGAGATCCCGGATTTTTCTAGAGAGAGTATTTGGATCGAGAGTCGCATGAAATACAGTGTAGAGTCAACAATTTCGTAGACCCGCATAGATTGTGCTTTCGTAGATAAGTTTCATATGACGCGCCCGAAGTTTAGGCCAGAGTTGTTTCGGACGCGGAACTCCTAGAAATGTTTTCCAAACCCGAGATTCGCCCGAAAAGGATCTCGAAATAACCTAAAATGCGCATCTCAACCCAGAATCCCTTCAAATGGATTTCGAGGCGTAAGACTAGAGTACAACGCTCGAAACCCCCATTAGAAAAAAAACGCGATTCTAGATTTTTATACATGGAGCATTTGGACCGAGAGTCACATGAAACATAATGTTGATTCAACAATTTCGTAGTGCCGTGAAATATTCACCATATCAAACACGACTATGAGACAAAATTTCAACTGCTGGAGCATCACCAATTTCGAAATATATGAAAAAAAGTGAGTCATTGGGTGTAATTTTCTGAAATCTGTGAGCCCCAAATGTAAGATTCAAATCGTTAGATCTCTTTGCAAAGCTAAAAATGACCATGTCATTAATATTTAGGGCTTAATACTTTATGGATCTCGAAATATTTGCAAAACAATATCAGTCGTTGATGCATTTTGCTCGATATTGAATTTGTCCATAGGCAATTACCTTTTTTTATTTTTTATTTTTATTTATGGGAGTGTAAATCAAGATCCAAACTGTAGAAAATGTTTACAAGGTCAAGCATGATTATGAGACCAAATTTCACCCGTTGGATCATCACCAATCTTGAGATGAGTAAAAAACGTGAGCATCATATCAAATTTCTAGATTACGTGGGCCCACGCACAAGATCTAAACCGTTAGATCTATTTGGAAGGCTTGATTCCTTGTGGTTCTCTAGAAATTAAAAAAAAATATTTTATCCATTGATATAAATAAATCTATTTAACATAGATATTTGTGTTACCAAATACTTCTTTTAATTATAGCACTCTTTTTTTTAATGACTCTATCTTGACGGATTTATCCAAAAAACAGTAGAGATACCAAACAAGACCCAAGAGAGATTGGAAGTTGGCTTTTCCATCTTCTTTCTTTCTATCTTTTTCTTAGACATATAAAAAGAATGGGGCCCACTTAAATGTGGATTAGAAAGATCAGACAAGTCTAAGCCCATGTTTGGCATCTCTATTTCATGCCTCTATTTCTCTATATGTCTAAATCCGACAGAGGTTTGAACAATTAGAGCGTTTGGCACAAGATTTTAGACTCTTTCTGCTTTAGATATTTAGAGCCAAATCCTCTAAAATCCAAATGCTCCAAAAGTAGGCAGATGAAAAATAGAGCTTTTGGGTCTTAAAATATAGAGGCAATGTATTTAAACTATATTCGTGCGTTACCGAACGCGTTTTTTTTTATTCTAGCCTCTTTTTTTTATGGCCCTTTTTTTAATGGATCTATTTTAGATGGATCTATCAAAAAAAGAGTAGAGATACCAAACAAGCCCTAAGTGTTCATAACCCATAATCTCATGTCCCCCAATTGAAACGATGTATGCCGTAAAATATTGTTTTTTGATAAAATTTAAGGGTGGATGATATCTTGAGGTGTCAAATAAGGTGAAAGAGGATTAGCGGTGTATGTGCAAGGGAATTGGATTGGTAATAATAATAAGAAAAAGTGTCTAATTAGATAGTTTGGTGAATGAGCTATCTTTACAGGGCCCACATGGATTTGTGCTAACCATGAGGGGTAAGAAGGATTGAGATTTAGGAATATAAAAAAAAAACTAATCTCATCTAATGCTGTTTATATGTGAAATGAGGTAACCTACTTCAGTTGATGCAAATGTGGACCGTTAAGATAAAGGGGGGCCTAGCCGGTTGTTTCATGTTGATTTTTGTGCATACCGACTTTCTCATTAAGACCTTTTAATAAGTCCCTCATGCTTTTCATGGTTACGAAAAATTGAGGGTGTGTTTTATAAAGTTAGCTCATACACCACACCATCTTAGTAGACCATTTATCATAATAGTTAAGTCGAACTATACAAAAGCATAGATAGGACGCCAGAAAAGGCAGGGGCTGACGAGATATGACAAGCGTTTTGATTTACTGACGTGGGGCTATCTTAATCTGATCAAATCTCATTATATCATTAAGTCAATCTGATGATGAGAAATTGGTAAAGTCCCCTTTGCTGGTGCCAGATGGGATAGATACATGTCTAGTCACAGTGCATTTTGGTGCAAGCAAGATCATACGAACTCACTATGAATACACTAAGAGGTCAAGAATACTATTAGAAATCCATCCAAATGATTGAGAATTTCCTAAAGAAAAAAAAAAAAAAAAAAAACTCTATCCCTTATATAAATATAAGTTATCCCAAGTAGTGACAACTATTTTGGAGGTCTATTGTTCCTAGAATCTTTCATTGGCTAATGGGGAGACAAGCCATGATGAGTTAGATGCAAATGGGCCTACTACCATGCCCACTCACAAACAGATTTGGGTTGAACATGCTATCACACAACTCGGCCCATGGGCACCTTGATGAGAATGAATTGTTTTAGGAAGGAACTAATCCTAAGGGGTTGGCCGACTGGTCAGGACCATGGTTCCTCCCTCTTCAGGAGTTAGAGGTCTTGATATCAACCCCCAGTTCCCCACTTCTCAGGAACCGAAAGTTGAGTCCACTTGTGCTACCACCTAGGGGCCATAGGGGTTTTATCCGGCTTCTCTCTGGGCCCGGAGGGAATAATCTAGTACAAAGGGTTGGGAACCCTCCGTTAGCGGAAAAAAAGAAAAAAGTTTCAGGAATGCACATAGATCTTTGAAGTTGTTCACACGTCAAAACCTACCTTGTCATGGCCCAACAGAGTCAAGTCATCCCAGAGACTCCAGTCAATTGAATCCGGTTGTTTCTAAAAACAATCACTCAGTTAAAGTCAGCTGGGTTAGTGACTCGATGCCCTCGGTCTCTTGGGCTAAGTAAGTTTTAGGACTAGGGCAAGTGCACTAAGAGGTCAAGAATACATGAGAAATCCGTAGATTTGAGAATTTCTCACCGAAAATTTATGTAGTTGAGGGTTTTATATCAATATTAGTGTGTATCGTCCCGTCTAGCTAAGAAAAATTAGTGTTGGTGCGTAATTTTGCAGAAGTAAGTTTTTTAAAATCGATTTTCAATTCCTATGGCGTGTGGTTGGAGATGAAAATCCTGGAAAAGACGAAATTTCCACTGGCCGAAACCTTCCAAGATTACAATTGTCAAGCGGTGATAAATTAGAGCAGTTTACCATTCTCTCTCATGTCTAGGTTAAAAAAAAAAAAAAAGAAAAGAAAAAAAAAAACATAGGGAAAAAGGGCTTTTCCATATGGACCAGGCCTGTGGAATTTGGGTGTATGCCTGGCTCAATATGGACCGAACTGATTAGGACCCAGCCCATTATATCAGTTGCATTTCTTGTGAACCTGCTTCTTTTGGCAAATCCAATTTTCCCACCAGTTCTCTCGTGGATTCACGAAATGCATGGATATTTTCCACGAGAAAGCCCCAAAAGCAAAACCCTTTCTAACCAAAGCCATGAAAGAGTAACCAAGATAAAAGATAACCCTCTCCACTTCTCATCTCTCTCTCTCCCTCCATGATTCCTCTACTTTCGCTGGTTTTTCAGGTGTTCTTCTTCCTTGGGCCTCTTCTTCTGGCTGTAGCAGCTCTAGTTCTTGCTACATGCAACATGAAGTTGCATGTGTACCAGCAACAGGCCAATGAGCAGGCTGCACTCATGGCCCACCTGCTGTTCGAGACCTACCCAACTGAATCTGAGGCTTGGAAACGACCTCCTTCACTTCAATATGATGATCATGGCTGACAGAAGGCATTTTTCCTGTGCAATTTGGGGCCTTGCGCGTTGTGATTTAGACTGTTCATCTGGTGGGTCCCACTGTGGATGGGTCATGTGCACTAGGAGTAACGTACTTTGCTAGTATAATATATAATTTCATCTTGTTTGACTACTTTGAATTGCATGTAATTTCATGCAAAGAGAATAATGTCAACCTCAGAGGGGTTTTGTTGGATTGCTCTAAAAATATGAAGGATGATGATCGATGATGGATTGTATTTACTCTGCTTCGCCTACAGCTGTGTTTTTTTTTTCTTTTCTTAAATTTCCATCTTATTCTTCTTTCTTGAAATTAGTAGTGTAGTCTGATGTTTAAGCCATCTGCTGGCTCTCAAATTCTGTGGTGCAACTTGATTTAGGCCATGCTTGAATTAATGCCAACTTAGGATTCGGGCAATGTGGGATGTGTGACTTCAAGCTCGAGCTTTTAACTCTGGCTTGGATTTTGGAATCTGCATGAGATTCAAGTCATGCATGGATCAGATCTCTGGAACCCAAATCGGACTAGCACATTCACATGTGTAAGATATTTTGTGAACTTTTCTGGAATGGTCAAAATGTCTGTGATTTCTGAGATTGGTAAGAACTCTCCCGTACTTGGCAACAATCCAAATCTTACGCTCATCCAAGTTGTGTGGACCCTTAATTGATGATGCAAATTTTGGCTGTCATCAAAGTTTCAAATTATTTAGGTTTAAACATCTTTAACAGGCTGGTTATAGGGTGTTGCAACGGACGATTCCGGGTCATAGCCATACCACATCTGGACCTAGACTCGTTTCTAAATAAACAATTTTTTTGTCACTAAGGAACTGCGAGGGCCTTTTTCGTGTATCGGACATCTTGAGATTTTTTCCTATAAAATCCTCAAAAAGCAATAATAAACAACTTAAAGTATTGAAGTTTACCTTGCTGGTTGTCAAGGAATGACCGGTAGTCTGGAAGATATGGACCCCACATATTTTTCGTCACAAAATAACTGTGAGGGCCTTTTTCGTACATTGGACAACTAGGGGCTTTTTCCCGTAAAATTGCCAATAACAATAATACACAACTTAAAGTTGTGTGGGGACATTTCATGAGCACAGAATCCAGCGAATGATCCGGCTAGGCCTGTCCCGATCCCAGCTCCTGGAGATGGGTTCACCTCGGAGAAGAAGTTGGCCGATCGTCCCCCTTTTGTGCAGCTCGGTAAATGCAAAAGAATGCGCAGTTCGGCATTGGCGCCGAGATGAGACCACGGTGACGTCTCCAGCAACTCGGCCAGCCGAGGTGGGCATCATGTTAATCAATAATTAATGAGATTATGGCCCGGGTCTGACAGACAAGATGGGCGCCGGATATAGAAAAAACGTAGATCTCACTCAGCCATCTCATCAGTAATCATATTGAAGATCAATGTATGGTCTGATGGGACAGAACCTCTACCTACCTCCATTATGGGAAATAGTATGGTCCGATAGGACTTTGCATCCACTAACTCCCACTAAGGAAGGGTCTGAGAAGGCCAACACCTATATATTTGCACGAGGTAGAGCAAGCGGAGGGTAAGAAAATCTTGAGTCCTCTCTTCTCCTCTATTACTCACCCTTCGTTCAGTAACTGTAGTAACTTAGGCATCGGAGTGCTTTCGGCTGACCCCAGCTAGGGCCTCTAACCTATCTCTCTCCTGTTTCAGGCCTTCGAAGTCCTCTTCTCCCCCAAGAGTTTTGTGGCAAACCCCACTAAATCAAGTCCATAATTTTTAGGCACTTACAATTGACGCCGTCTGTGGGAACCGATTAACACAATATGCCACCAAAAGCAAAAAAGATTGGCGAAACGTCGCGAGCCGTGCCAGTGTCGCAATCTCCGGTGTTGCAAGAAGTAGCGCCGTCTGGTGCACGGCAAGAAAGGCTCCCGAGGCCGTCGTCACCGGTATTACAAGAGATACTAATCTCACAGGCGCGCACAGAGCAACGAGCAGCGACGCCAACGCAACCACTACTGGCACTGCAAGAACGACCCCCTCGCCAGAGGAGGGCCGAAAAGGAATCTCATCCAGCAGCTCCTCCCCGACGAGACAGTCAGCTTGCCAAACGTCCCTAGCGACGACCGCCTGTTTCTCGTCAGAAAAGAATAGTAGACAAATCTCGTCCTGAAAGAGAGTTCCAAAGGGACGAATCTCCGACAACCGTCGTGTCCCGATGGACCGAAGGAGGTGGTGCTGGCTACGATCCTCGTGCTGAGGAGATCAGAGCCCAAAACGCCGTCATCCAGGAGAAGGACGAACTGATTTGCCAACTTCAGCAGTAGCTACGAGCGGCGAACTAGGCTCCGCCTTCCGGGCTTCATTCAGTTGGGCAGGATCTGAGGCGATTCCTAGACAACAAAAGACACCACCAAGCCTATGAAGAAGGCTCAAGTAGCAACCCCGGCGACACCCAAGGAGAAAAGAAGCAGAAGTCACAAGATGAAGGCAATATGCCAGAATGGCTCGACCAGCATATCAAATAGACCGTCCAGCAAAATATGGAGGTGGCTGGTTTCACCCGAGATCGGCTGAACGTTTACAGCCCCGGGGAACTCGGCATATCTCCTTTCTCACGGGAAATAAGGGATTTCCCTCTTCCCGAGAAGTTCAGTATCCCAAGGTTTACCCTTTATGATGGGACCTCGGATCCTGCAGCCCATCTGAGGCATTTCACCCAACGAATGTCAGTATGGGGCGACATCGGGCACCTAAACTGCAGAGTATTCTCCTCTAGCCTGGGCGATCTCCCTCTCAAATGGTTCTGCGCTCTCCCAGGAGGGTCGATCTTAAGCTGGCGGCAACTCACGGGCTCCTTCCTGGAAAAAATCCAAGCGCATAGGGTCATCCCAAAGACCAACTAGGACCTAATGGCTATGAGGATGAGGCGAGACGAGAACGTGACCCGATTCGCCAAAAGGTTCTAGGCCATTTATAGCCAGATAGAAGATGCCAATGAAGAACTGGCCGTCATGTGCTTTAAAGAGGCCCTGTTGCCAGGCATCAATCTCCGAAGAGAGCTCGTTCGATACCCTGTGGCCACAATGAAAGCATTGATGACCCGAGTAAACCAGTTCGTTGAACAGGAAGAAGACGAGACCAGAGCTCGGGAGAACTTTGGTCTCGAGCGCGGAGATGGCCACCGCGGAGACAAACTTCCCATTAAGGACAAGAAGCCGTTTCGGAAGGAGGAAACAAGTCGCCAGAAGGCCTCATCAAGCTCGGTGATGGTCTCGCCCCCCAGTTCAAGAGAGAAAAAAGAAGTTTAAGCCATCATCAGATTCGTACAAGGCAGTAAATACCATTTTCAAAGAGCCAATCTACAAGATCCTCACCAATATCAAGACGCATCCATTTTTTACATGGCCATAGCCAATGAGAGGTGATCCTTCTACCCGAGACCAAAGTAAGTTTTGTTCCTACCACAAGCAGAATGGGCATAAAACGGATGATTGCATGTCCCTCAAGTCCCACCTTGAGAGGCTCGTCAAAGAAGGACACCTCAAAGATTATGTAAAGGAAGAAAGCAGCAATAACATCCGTGCTCGTTAGCGCCCGGATGACGAAGACAGCAACGAGCCGGAAGGGGTCATAAATGTCATTCACCTGGCACCCATGTCCGTGGGAGACAATTAGGCACGTGCCGAAGCCAGGAAGGCCTCCCACAATAAACAAGTGCTGACAACAGAGCTGGAGCCAACTGCAAAGAAAGCTCGGACCGAAAAGCCCCGGATCTGGTTCTCGGACCAAGACCTTCGAGGGGTCCACTTGCCTCACAATGACCCACTGGTGCTCACCCTAAAGTTCAAAAATTTTGTGGTCAAGAGGGTACTTGTGGATCCTGGTAGTTTGTCGGAGATCCTGTACTTCGACTGCTTCAAAAAACTAGGACTCAAAGCAGAAGACCTACAGGAGTCACGCACCTCGCTCGTGGGGTTCAGTTTGAAGCCAGTTTACCCTAAAGGAAGGATCTCCTTGAAGGTTCAGGTCGGGGGAGCCAGCATGCAGGCCGACTTCCTGGTAATAGATGTACCATCCCCTTACAACGCAATACTAAGGAGAACCTGGCTGCATAGCATGGAAGCTATGCCGTCCACTCATCACCAAAAATTAAAGTTCCCGTTAGAAAAAGAAAATGGCAGAATTGAGGTAGTGACGGTCAGAGGTGACCAAGAGATGGCCAAACAGTGCTTAATGGCCGTAGCGTCTGGTGAAAAGGAGCCGTCACAAGTACACATGGCCGAGCTTGAAGCGGAAATGGAGGATTTTGATCGAACTCCTGATCAAAAGAGCATTGAGAATTTAGCCGAAGTCAGAATTGACCCGCGTGACCCCAAAAGATTCTTCCTGCTCGGCAGCCAGCTCACCGAGCCAGAGAGGAATGAGCTTGTCGACTTCCTGTTACAGAACAAAGAGGTTTTCGCCTGGACCCCCTACGATATGCCAGGCATTGACCCAGAAATCATTAGTCACAAGCTGAATGTGGACGTCAAGCACAAACCGGTCATACAGAAAACTCGCAGACGGGGGTCCAACAGGCCGAAGCCGTGATGGAGGAAGTCGACAAACTACTGGAAGCAGGGGCAATCAGAGAGGTCCATTACCCTGAATGGCTCGCCAACACTGTGGTGGTTAAAAAGAAGAACAAGAAGTGGAGAGTATGCGTCGATTTTACCGACCTCAAGAAATCCTATCCCAAGGACAGCTTCCCGCTCCCAAAGATCGATCAGTTGATTGACACCACCGCAGGGCATGACAGGATGAGCTTCCTTGATGCCTATCGAGGATATCACCAGATTCCGATGTATGGACCCGATGAGGAAAAGACTACATTCATAACGCCTAGGGGCATCTATTGCTACAAAGTAATGCCCTTCGGGTTAAAAAATGTAGGGGCGACCTATCAGAGACTGGTAACAAAAATGTTCCAAGCTCAGCTCGGCAAATCCGTGAAAGTCTACATTGATGATATAGTCTACATTGATGATATGGTCGTCAAGTCAAAGAAATCACAAGACCACTTGACCGACCTCCGCCAAACTTTTGACATTCTGAAGAAATTCCAACTGAAATTGAACGCTTCGAAGTGCGCATTTGGAGTCGGCTCCGGCAAATTCCTTCGGAGCCTAGTCACCAGACGAGAAATTGAGGCTAATCCAGAGCAGATCTCGGCAATACAAGCAATTCAAAGCCCAACCACAGCAAAGCAGGTACAGAGGCTCACCGGGATGGCAGCCGCACTCAACCACTTCATTAGCCGCGCTTCGGACAAATGTCGCCCCTTCTTTCAACTCCTGAAGAAGAGTTCAAAATTCCAGTGGACTCCAGAATGCGACCAAGCTCTCCAGGAGCTCAAGAACTATTTGTCCTTGCCTCCCCTGCTGTCTACCCCAAAGCAAGGCGAGATGCTCTACTCTGTACCTGGATGTTTCGGAACACGCTATGAGCTCGGTACTAATCAGAGAGGAAGACAGGCAACAAAAACCCATCTATTATACGAGCAAAATCATGCTTGATGCCGAAACCAGGTATTTCAGCTCGCGTTGGATAGCGTCTCTCGAAAACTCTCTCATTATTTCCAAACATACACTGTGGTGGTTGTTACAGAACACCCACTCAAGTTCCTTTTCAAAAAGGCAGACTTCTCCGGCAGGGTCTCGAAGTGGGCCGTCAAGTTGGGACAATATGACATCCAATACCAACCCAGAACGACGATCAAGGCCCAGGTTTTGACCGATTTCATTGTGGAGTTTGTTTCTCCAAGTTCGGCGCCAAGCCAGCCAGACGCTGAACCGGGGGGCAGTCAGCGAAAAGATACTGCAAACGAGGACGGCAGCGACACCAGAGCCGAGGACGAACGATCTTGGAGGCAGTTCCTCGATTCATCCTGGAAAATCTTCGTCGACGGGTTCTCAACAAACAAAAGAGCCAGCATTGGAATAGTCCTCCAGTCTCTAGAAGAACTTGTCATCGAACAAGCCCTGACGCTTGGTTTCAAAGCATCTAATAATGAAGCTGAATATGAAGCCCTAATCGCGGGACTTAGCAGCGCCAAGATCCTAGGGGCGCACAAAAAATAGTGATCTTTAGCGACTCTCAATTAGTGACAAGCTAGCTCAACGGAGACTACAAAGCTCGTGATGAAAGGATGATGGCCTATTTGTCTCACTCGAAATGGCTTCTCTCACATTTCCAACGAGCTGAGATCAAACAGATTGGCAGAGAATCTAACACCCATGCCGACGCCCTCGCTAGTCTGGCCTCAGCAGTTAAAGTCGGAAAGAAGAGAACGGTCGAGGTAGAAACACTAGAGACACCAAGCATAGAACTCACCCAGCCTTGGCAGGTCTTGCATTTTAGTCTCGGTCCAAGTTGGATGGATCCAATAATTGCTTTCCTAAAAGACGACCAACTTCCCGAAGAAAAGAGCGAGGCTCACAAAATTCGAATGAAGGCAGCTCGGTTCTGGCTATCTCTGGAGGACAAACTATACAGAAAGTCCTTCTCAGGATCCTACCTACAGTGCATTCACCCGAGCCAGGTCGAGGATTTCCTTTACAAAATCCACGAGGGCATCTGCAGAAGCCACATTGGAGGCCGGTCACTGGCTTACCGAGCCATCAGTCAGGGCTATTGGTGGCCATACATGCAAAAGGATGTACAACTCTATGCTAGGAAATGTGAGAAATGTCAGAAATTCTCACACTCGCTCCATCAGCCAGACCAGGATCTAAGTCCGCTCTCAAACCCATGGCCTTTCGCTCAATGGGGTCTGGGTATTGTGGTACACCGAACTCTAGGGAATAAGAGGTGGCTAATAGTAGCTACCGACTATTTCACCAAATGGATAGAAGCAGAGCCACTGTCTTCCATTATCGAGCTGAATTCGAAGAATTTCGTCTGGAAGAACATCGTCACGAGATTCGGTATTCCTCGGACACTGATATCGAACAACGGGACCCAGTTCGATTCAAACTTCTTTAGGAACTTCAGTCAGGAGCTTGGTATTCAAAATTACTATTCAACCCCAGCATATCCACAAAGTAACAGCCAGGCCGAGATCTCAAATAAAGTAGTACTCGATGGGCTGAAGAATAGACTCGACCGGGCCAAAGGAAGATGGGTAGAAGAGCTTCTAAGCGTCCTCTGGGCATACAGAACTACACCTAGGCGCTCAACTTCTGCAACACCTTTTTCCCTAGCCTATGGGATGGAAGCCGTGATCCCTCTCGAAATCGGCCTCCCGACCCTGAGGTCAGATCTCTTCGACCAAGAACAAAACAGGGCGAACCTGACTAAAGAACTTGACTTGGCCGAAGAACGAAGGGAGGCCGCAGCCATCCGCTTGGCCTCTCATCAGCAGCAGCTAGCCAGAGGATACAATCGAAGAGTCAAAGAAAGAAGATTTTCTGTTGGGGAACTGGTTTTGAAAAAGACGCTCCCTACAGACAAGAATCCCAACGAAGGCAAATTGGCACCAAATTGGCATGGACCATTCAGGGTTATCTCGACTGCCGGGACAGTTTGCTTATAGGCTCGAAGACATGGACGGTAGGGAATTACCGCGCCCTTGGAATGCCGTGCACCTCAAAAAATATTACTTTTGAAGTTGTACTCATTGCAATAAAAAATGAATTTTTCAATTGCCAGTTTTCCCCATTTGAAACGCACTCTGTCGCAAGACTCAACAACCTCAGCTCGGTTACAAGACCAGCTGCTCAGGCTTGGTTAAAGAACCAACCATAACTCAGCTCGGTTACAGAACCAGCTGCTATTTAGGCTTGGTTAAAGTGCCAGCCATAACTCAGCTCGGTTACAGAACCAGCTGCTATTCAGGCTTGGTTAAAGAACCAGTCATAACTCAACTCGATTACAGAACCAGTTGCTATTCATGCTCGGTTAAAGAACCAGCCGTAACTCAGCTCGGTTACAACCATTCCTCAGCCCGGTTACAGAACCGGCCATTTCTTAGCTTGGTTGCAAGAACTAGCTACTACCCGGGCTTGGTTAAAAAACCAGCTATTACTCAAGGTCGGTGACAGGACCTACTTATATCCGGACCCGATTATTACCCCAGCTCGGTCGCAGGACCTGTCGTACATTATAGTTCGATTAGAAGACCGGCCACTTCGAGAGTCAGCACGTTAGGATTGCCGAACTCATGTCCTTAGACGTTTCCCAACACTTGACCAAAGAAAAAAAAAGACTGGAATACAAGTCCATCATAAAACTCAAGCGCATTATCAAAAAAATTCAGGCGCTTCTAAAAGAAGAAAGTATGCAATCACAAGAGAAAGTAAGAAAAAGTATAGAGTACAATTGGACAAAAGGAAAGAATCTTTTATTAATGAAGTGTAGAGTACAAATGTACAAAAAGAAAGGAAAAAATACAAGAGGAAGCTCAGATAATTCCGGAGGGAGCATTGGAAGGAGGAACTTCAGAAGGAACCTCGGCTGCAGGGGCTTGAGAGGGGGCTTCTAGGGGAGCCTCAGGAAGAGCGGCAATAGAGGGACTGGGGGGAGGAATCGAACTCTTCTTGGAAGCCTGGTCTTCGAGTTTGGGAAGGTCTTGATATATGGGGTGATCCTTGAGGACCCCCATTTTTTTTTAAAACAACCTTGCACCCGTACTAGAACAGTCGCAGGCCCAGGGCATCGACCTGCGCATCATAGTCCTTAGTGGCCTCCTCCACCCTATCGCGATAAACGACATCCACTTCTGCCTGGGTCGAAGCTTCGATATCGGCTTTCTCTTTGCGAACGACCTCAAGCTCAGCACTCTTCCTTCCCAACTCAGCCTTCGCCTCTTCCAGCTCGGCCTCAAGCTGAATCGCCCTTTTAGCTTTGACTTCGGCCGCCCCCTTTAGCTCAAGACATTCAGCCTTCACCTTGTGGACCTCGTTCACGGCAAATTTGAGGTCCTTGCCAAGGTTGAAGTTTTTCTCCTCCTCCTCCTTCAACTTTTTGGCAACTGCAGCCTCTCTATATCCTACGGCAGGGCACAGGCGTTCGCGAACGTTGCTGCAGCGAGAGGGTTCCCGTGGAGATGGTCCTTTCCCGTGACCGGCCTCCCCGGCCCGAGCGACAAGGACGGTCTCCAAATGGTTGGCCTCGCCCGCTGGGTCGCCGAGTCTGCCCCCGAGGCTTGCTTTGCGCCTCGCCCAGCGGTCTTCTCGGCCGGGACTTCAGTCCTGGGCCGCTTTTCTGGGGCCCTCTCTCTTTTCCCCGGCGGGACGCTCCCGTCTCGACGAACTCGGCTTCTTGGGTCTGGATCCCTTCTCTGTCCGAGGCTTTTCCTTCGAAATCTCTGCAGGGCGCTCTCGGACCGAAGCACCGGCAGTAGAAGGAGCCCCGACGGCGCCTTGAGCAACAGGAGTGGTTGTTTATTGGCGACGGGGGGATTGGAGGTAGAAGCTTCCCCTCCAAAGAACTTGTCCCCTAACTTCTTCGTCACCAACGGAGGACGACGGGGCGGCATTCTCCCTTCCTCTGAGCTTAGAGAGGTGTAGGATTCAACGATCTGTTGAAGGTCAGGCTCCGGCTCGGCCCGGGAAGTGGAGGTCTCGGCTTCTGAAACCTTTCGACGCTCGAGGTCGGCGGTCGCGTCGGCGGCCACAGGTTTTCTTTTTATATAAGTCTTGTACCTCGGTTCGTACCCGAGGAGCGACCAGGCGGCGCGAGAGTTATGACCCTTCTACTTGCGTATCACCCTTTGCCAGTCGCTGTTTGGTCTCTAGCCAGAATTGATAGCTTCACTCCTCCTCTACCCGATTTCTGCACAAACGAAACATGAGGGTCTCAGGTCGGCAAAAGGAAGAAAAAACAAAGGGAAAATAGGTACAAAGGAGTTCGGCATTTACTTGGAGGAATCCCGTAATGCCGGGGTATCCTATACCGCCTCTCCGCCGCGGTCTCGCTCTCCCCGAACTTCCAATTGCCGGAGAAAACAAGCGATCGTCCCCGTCGTGGCAACTCGAGTCTTCCAGGTCGGTAACAAACTGTTCCCTTCCTGGCCTCCCCCGAAGGTAGAAACAGGTGCCATCCCCTACTGATTTGCACACGTCATATGCATTCTTGATGTCATGAACGCCGAGGTCGATCCCTATAATCTTATTGAGTTCTACAGTGCCCATTATTATTTTGTAACCATTGGGCATCAGTTGGCAAGGGCTGAGATGCCATGCCGACAAGCACGCCCTCAGAAGTGGGTGGACTGGGAATCTAACCCCCCCTCGACAATGGCGACTAAAGGAAACGACATCCATCCGTCAGTAAATGCGAAGCCGTTAAACATGTCGTCAGGGTCATCTAACCTAGTCCGGACATCGTCGGAGATGCCATACATCCCCCCTGAAGCTGGCCATAGCCTCAGGGGTGTCCGCCCAATGCCTATAAATCCCCATCTCTCTAAAAAACCCTAGAAATGATGAAAATCGAGAAAAGAGGGGGGAACTCACAAAGACTCGTGAAGATTGAGAGAGGGTTGAGATCTCGTTGGCGACGGAAGTTCTTTCCTGTTTTCTCTTCTGCAAATCGCTCTCTCTAGCAAAACGTAAAAGTAGAGAAAAGGGGGAAGCGACACTCCTACTTATAGAAGCAAGAGGAGCGCCTCTTCAGATTTCGAGGGCGCGAGCCGCCGCCTCGAGTGTTGCACATGCCCCTCCAAAATTGCTAGAAGACCCGTCGGGAGGCGGCACGTGTCACCAATGGATTTCTTCTCACAATGATCAAAACACCCTATTTATTAACAGTGTTAATTATCTTGGGCAAATGAAGTGGTTGCGGCTTTAACCACCTCATTAATTGCCTAAGGTAGAGGCCTCATAAATAAGGCATCCGTATTCTCCAAAGGCCCACACCGAGATGAAAATCCCCTCTCTTAATGTCAAGCTCTCGGTCTCAAATCCGAACTATGAAACCCAGAGCTGGGGGGGCAATTGTGTGGGGACATTTCATGAGCACATAATCCAGTGAATGATCCGGCTAGGCCTGTTCCGATCCCAGCTCCTGGAGATGGGTTCACCTCGGAGAAGACACTTGCCGATCGTCCCCCTTTTGTGCAGCTCGGTAAATGCAAAAGAATGCGTAGTTCGGCATTGGCGCCGAGATGAGATCACGGTGACGTCTCTAGCAACTCGGCTAGCTGAGGTGGGCATTATGTCAATCAATAATTAATGAGGTTATGGCCAGGGTCTGACAGACAAGATGGGCGCCGGATATAGAAAAGACGTGGATCTCACTCAGCCATCTCATCAGCAATCATATTGAAGATCAAGGTATGGTCTGATGGGACAAAACCTCTACCTACCTCCACTAACGGGAAATAATATGGTCCAATAGGACTTTGCATCCACCAACTCCCACTAAGGAAGGGTTTGAGAAGGCCAACACCTATATATTTGCACGAGGTAGAGCAAGCAGAGGGTAAGAAAATCCTGAGTCATCTCTTCTCCTTTATTACTCACCCTTCGTTCAGTAACTGTACTAACTTAGGCGTCGGAGTGCCTTCGGCTGACCCCAGCCAGGGCTTCTAACCTATTTCTCTCCTGTTTCAAGCCTTCGAAGTCCTCTTCTCCCCCAAGAGTTTTGTGGCAAACCCCACTAAATCAAGTCCGTAAGTTTTTAGGCACTTACAAAAGTATTGAACTTCACCTTGCTAGTCGTCATGGGATGACCGGTTTTTAGGCACTTACAAAAGTATTGAGGAGGGCTGCAGTTGCTCTCCTCACATGCCTGCAGCTGAGAATAGGAGGGGGCTGCAGCTGAGGAGAGCAGCCCCCATAAATATATATATATATATATATATATAAGCCACTTTAAGTGGCCATGGCACAAAAAAAGGTCACTTTAGCCGAACCCACACCAATCCAGCCTTCTCACAAAAAAAAAAAAAAAAAAAAACCCTTCTTTTTTTAGCAATTTTTTTTTTAGAATCAACGTCGACCCTGACTTTAATATACTAGGATTGACGTCGACCCTGGCATTTACTTTCTACCAAGGCAGAATGTCTTACTTCACTATCGACCATGGCAGTGTTAAAAAGATTTATTTCGAATCTAAAATTAAGAATTGGGATTTGATTAAGATACTCCATTCATTCATAATAGAACAGTTTCAAGACATTTTATTTGCTATTGACCAATGTTAGCTAGCATGGGGACACACTACAGGATACTACATTCATACGACGTTGACGCTCGAAAAAAAAGGTAAAAAAGAAGGGTTTTTGAGTGAGAGGGCCGGTTTGTGTGGGTTTGACTAAAGTGACTTTTTTTTTTTATTTGCAATGGACACCTAAAGTATTTTTTTTCCTTTTTGCAAAATCCCCTTACTGTTTAATCTTCCTTTCATTTTGTAGTTGATTTTAATATTTTTTCCTTTAGCAAAATTTTTGTTTCACATAGATATTTTTTTTTTTTTTAATCTCAAACAATCAAACTCACATGTCAGGTGCTTTGATTTTTATTGATCTTTTAAAATTTTCGAATCAATGATAAGACTAAATTACTATATTCATGTTTTTGGAGGCATGGGGATATTTGACTTTTTTTTTCTCGAAAAAATTCCAAAACTAAATGACATTGCTTCCCCCACAGTTGAAATTCATCCACACAAAGAGGCTCTCAAACTGCATGGAACACTCAGGAGTACAATGGATCGGATTGACGTGGATTGTGACGCCGTTACGTACGGATTGATGGATTTGGAATCCGTCACCAATCCGTGGTTGTTAAAAATCGATCCGAACCTATATCGGATCAGATCGGATTAATCCGTTCAATTTAATGTTAAAGAAAGAAATCAAACATGTTGTAAAAAATTTCAGATTTGACCCCTTAAATATTTTTTTTTTATTTTATATTTTAGACATCTTAAGTTATATTTAGTCCTCTTAAAATTTTTTTTATTCATATTTATTGTTAACTGATTCAAACGGATTGAATCCGCTGTAATGAAATTTCGTTACTAATGGATTACAAGATTTTTCAATTCGTCACCAATCCGTTTACCTTTCGAATCGATTAAAAATCCTCAGATGGGATGAACAGATTTTTTTGTGTATCCGTAAGTGGGACCGCTATCCGGAGAGTTCAATTAAATCAGGTTCACACATCAGGCCACGTGTACAGTTAATATTTCCGTTCATACAAAGCCTTTTGTCTTTCGTACTCTTCTTTTAGCTGAGCCCCGCGGTCACTGGCCATCGAGATTTGAGGGCTTTCGTTTCCGACGAGGAACTGCTGCGTATTTGATATTGAATGGGATACGTACAAGAGGCCAGAGAGAATCATGTCAAGAAGAAGGTCGAAGAAGGTAATCAAAATCCAAAACCAACAAAAAAACCCCCTCTAAACCCTAAAAACCTTTTCCTTTACTCTCCCATTTTTCATCTGGAAACTCCAGCGATCATAGAAATTCTCTGGAAATCATTTTCCATTGAAACCCACATTCTCTGGAAACTGAAAATCACCACCCAACTCAGATTGGGCAAGGGATCACTGAGATTAGTTTGTAAATCTAATTGCCTGTAACACTGTTTACCTCGAATTAGTTATGACATATAACAAAACTAACTGTGATGACTTACATGTAGCTCAAGTTATATAAATGCATGGAATCTCATTTACGCGTAAACAGAATTACCTGCATTTGGATTGCATATTTGCATGGCTTGTTTGTTTTGTTTCATCATGGAATTGAATTCCCAGGAACTCTGAGAAATGTATTGATGGAATGAAGGTGGATCTCCGTAGATGGCTATGAAATAATCTCCCCTTCAGTGGAAAATGAATTAAGAGACGATGGAAATGGTTTACGGGGGTGATGGCTGGATACGCATTCTCCATTAAAAGAGATTATTTGATAGCCATTTATGGAGATTCACCTTTATTTCTTCGATTTTAGCTGCTTTCTGAAATAGATTTCTTACGACTTTTAGGAATTCAGCTTCAAACAAACAGGCCCATAAAGATCAAACAGGCCGTAGCATTCTTTTCATTTTTTTGTGTTTGTTAAGGCCCTGTTTGCATCATTGGAACTTGATTGCCTGGCACTCAGTATACCTGTAAGTCTGTAACTGTGTTTTCCTGTAATTAGTTAGTGCAAAGAACAAATCAACTATCACCTAGTGGTAATTCAACTTATCCATTTTCTCACTATTTTTACAAGGCCTCATTTTGGGACACATTGGAAACACATTGTAATAGCCAAGGCCAGCGCCTTTATGTAATGGTGTTTTTATTTTTTATTTTTTATTTTTTATATAAATGTAATTATAAGAATATGAAAATAATCAATCCTTTTGGTTTCTAAGGTATTTTGGCGTTAGACCTTGGAACAATGGAGCTTTGCAGTATGATGCCTATATATGGATATGGAAACAGATACAAGGATTGGGGCATGACTTTGCACTTTTGGAAATCCAGGACATCGTTAAAAAAATACCTTTCCCATATATAGCATGAATTTCATACTTATATATTATAGTAAAGTTCATCATCATCATCAAAGCCTCATCTGTTAGAAAACTAATATAACTATGATGATGATCATTGTTCAATTCCTTTCGATCATTCTTTTATGCTGAAAAGTAAGAGGACTTATATAACTATATGAAATAGTGGACTCACTGGAGTAGGATGTGCCAAACTTATATCCTAGAAGTATTGGTGCAGCATCATGTTGGTACGAGTATCATATTAGTACGACATGAGTACACTAGGGATATAACTTCTTTTTTTTTACTCTCTTCAAAAGCTTGGTGTAACGGTGTCCACTGTCCTCTATGGAGATGCCTAGTGCATGTTGCCAATAGAAGTAATTACTGGCTTGCTTGTATTCATTTTCCCATTTTAAATAAAATTCTCTCTCTCTCTCTCTATATATATATATATATGTATATATATATTATCATTAGTGCATGTTGTCATATGAAAAACAGCAGATGTATTAATTGACATCTATTAAGTTCAAACTTCAAAGAGCATTTCATATTTTTGTGTTGCATTCCTTTTACAAGTTCATTTCCTTTCTGTGTATCAACCATGAATTTCTGATAGAAAATATTGGTATTTATCTTTATAGTGTATATGTATAGTGTATCTTCATTTATTTATTTCTTGAAGCGGCCAGCTTTACGCAGCAAAATGAAGCAGAAAGCACTTAAAGAATGTGATCACTACACATCAAAGTATGCCGAGTGTGCAATGGGGAGAACTCTATCTGTTGTTTGGCATTGCAGGAAAGAAGCGAATGAGTTAAATCAATGCCTTAAGCAATAGTAAGTTCAATACCATTGTTCACTGTTTATTTTGTTCTTGAACTTTTATGAAGTCTAATCAAATTGGAATTTGGAGTGCATATGCTATGAGTTTATTATATGGCTCGACATTGGTAAAACCCTCAATATACCTTGGCTTACATTAAAACTTCTACTGATCTTGCTGATCACACGTTGGAAAACACATGTTTTGCAACTAATCAGTGTGAATTAACTGAACATATATATTCATAGACATATCGGGAATGAAGAAAACAAGACACGGGCATTACTGTAATTTTTTGTGGTTGACAAAAATATAAAGGCCTATCATGTTGTTCTCATGATATTACTAATGAATGTGTATAGGCACATGATAACCCAATCATATGAGAAGAACCTTCAGTTGGTTGCAGCCCACACTTCATAGGCTATCATCGATCATCATCATTAAAGCCTTATCCCAACTATGTTGGGGTTGGCTACATGAATTCTGTTTCTCCATTCCAATTCATCCTGACTCAAATCCTCAGATATGTTATACTTCTTCAGATCTATCCATGGTACTTTAATCCATGTCTTCTTCGGCCTACCCCTTTTCCTTAGTGGGCCATCAATCTGCATAGAAAAACTTTTCCTCAATGCCACTATTGTCGGCCTACATTGGACATATCCAAACCATCTTTAAAGAGTCTCTCTTATTTTCCACCTGTTGATGCTATCCCTAAAATGCTCAGTATTGATTTGGTCTTTTCTGGTTTTACCACATTTCCAGGTCAACATTTTATATTTTGTACTCTCATTTTGTGCATATGTTGCTTCTTAATTGGCTGACATTCTGCTCCATAGGTTATAGTTAACTAATCTCTGTCCGGTAAAAATTTTCCTTCTCTTGTTGGTATGTGCGAATTCCAAGGACTCCATGAGCTAGTCTCTACATCAGCCATCCCGCTTTTATCTTATGTTTAACTTCTTCCTCCATATCTTATTCTCACTAATTATTGAGCCAAATTATTAGAATGAATCTCTCTTTAGTATCCCTTGAGCTTTATAGGAGTTTTAAAGTTTCAAGTCTTTGTACATCCTTATTAAAGTTGCAGTTTGTGTATCGAGTTTTTGTTCGACTTATTTTGAAGCTATTGGATTCTAAAGCTTCTTGCCATTTCTCAAGTTTCTCATTCATGGCACTCTCGATCCATCCACAACATAATATCATTTACTAACAATATACACCAAGGTATGTCTTCTTGGATATGACCAATTAACTCACCCATAATAAGTGCAAAGAGATAAGCAATTAAAGTTGACCCCTTGATCCAAACCTATGCTCATTAGAGACTCACCTGTGTCCAGAGGCAATTCTCGTATTTGTTGTTGCTCCCTCATACATATCTTTAACGATGTCAATATAACCTCTTAGGACCACTCCTTTTATTTACACCCACCATGTTGTAGGCTTTCTCTAGATTGATGATAAAGATCATATTATTTTTTTTTTCCCTTTTCTCTTAGTATTTTTTTTATCAATTGCCTAAATGAGGAGATAGCTTCTATAGTTGTCCATCCTGGCATGAAACCAAATTGATTTGCAGATACCTTGGTTTTTTGTCTAAATTTTTGCTTCATTACTCTATCCAATAGTTTCATGTTGTTATAACTTTATATATCTCCTTTTTTCTTGTATATAGGTACTGCAACAATTCTTCTTCATTCACCCGTTATTTTTTTTATCCTTAAAATATCTTATTGGAGAGTGTAGTGGTTTTTTTTTTTTAAAGGTGACTGTAATAATAAAAACTGTACAGTATTGGAGAGCGTAGTTAACCAGATGTATCCAATTTTTCCAAAGCTTTTCCTAGCCTCTATTGAAATGTCATCTGGTCCCATAGCCATTTTTTGTTTTCGTTCTTGTCAATGTTTTTTCTTTTTTTTTTTTTTTTTTTTCAGTTGTGCTACCCCGATTTGGTGGTAAAAGGTGTGTACTACTAACGAAGTAATCTCTCTTGGTCACGAGCCTCCTTTACAAATTTCATATAAAAGTTTATTAAAATATTTTCTCCACATTTCTTTAAATCGTTTTCCTTCACTAAAACCTTTTGATAATCGCTCTTTATACATTGGGCATGATCTAAGTCTCTACCTTTTCTTCCCTCATTTTTGCAAGCTTGAATATATCTCTATCTGTTTCTTTTGTTCCCAACTTATTAATATAGATTGTCATCTGCTTTGGATTGTGCATCACTTACTTCTTTTTTAACTTCATTATTTCCCTTCTTGTATATTTTATAATTTTTCGTATTTCTATTCCCGTGCTAAACTTTGTAGCAACATCTTTTCTCTCGAACAATTTTCTGAACCCATATACTTCACTTCCTATGATGCATGGATTCTTCAAAATGGGCAACGTATCGTGTCGTATTGTATCCGATACTTCACTTTTTACATGTAAAATCCGTGTCCCTGCCATGTCTATGGCGTGTCCCTGCCTTATCCATGCCGTATCTGGGCATCATAGTTCACTTCACTGCCAGGTTTCTTTATCAATGTGTCCTTATCCCTTTCAACTTTTCAAGTATCTCTTTTGTTATTATTTAAATATAGTCATCCATTTGGTTCCAAATCATTGTAGTTTCTCCCTCCAATATGCTTAAATGTTGTTGCCCTTTCCCCTTTTAAATCCCCCCTCCTTATTTTAGGACACCTTCTATTTACTGCCCCTCTCCTTTTACTTCTGATGCAAACATCTAAAACTACTATCGTATGTTATGCAGTCAAACTTTCTTCTGGGATAACCTTACAGTCTTTACAAGTTAATAGGTCATGTTTTCTAAGTAGGTCTATTTGGATCCTAATTCCACTCTTTTCAGATAATTAAATGCTTGTCTATTTTTATAGTATTTGTTTGTTGTTATAAGGTCAAATGCAAACGCAAATTTCAAGATAATGCATCCTAACTCATTTCTTTCTTCAATCCTTATTCTTTGTGCACTCTCTCATACCCTTTATTATCATTTCCTGCATGCCCATTTAAGTCCCCTCGTAGGAAATTTATTTTCATTAGTTGAAATTCCTCCTATTAAACCATCCATCTCTTCTCATAACACTTTCATCTGATCCTGCTTGGGATCCATAGGCACTAATGATATGTATTATAACTTCCTCTAACACTAGTTTAATTGCTATAAGTCTACTACCCTATGTATTATATCTTCCTCTAATAATAGTTTAATTGCTATAAGTCTACCACCCAGCCCTTCACCCTCACAATCTTTTCTTTCAAGTCCTTATCTACTGCTATACCTATTCTAAGCTTTATCCCCTTTCCACTTTGTTTCCTATAAATGGGCTACATTAACTTTTCTTCTTTTCATTGTATCTACTAACTCCATGCTCTTGCTTGTCATGGTTCTTATATTCCAAATAGCAAGTCAAATCCTCCTATTCCTTTGGACTAACTTTTTTATCTGCCGCTTGTCCATGGTGTAGGAAGTCTTCCCTACTTTCCACTATAAATGAGCGTTGTTGCAGTATGCTGCTTATAGTGTGGGACGCCATAGCGTGATCACGGAACCCTTATCTACTTTTCATTGCAATTGAGTGTTGCCACAATGCGTCGCTCATAGCAGGGAACGCCCTAGCATGACTGTGAAATGTTGTTTTCTTAGAATTTATATTTGGGTTGTGACAAAAGTTTTACGTTGGCTGTCACCCCAATGCAACCCTCCTTTCTTCAGGCCTAAGACGAGCAGTAAAAACTGGGGAAGCTTCACAGGTGGCCAACAAAAAAAGAGGCATGCAATGAATTCTAACCATCTGATCTTTAGCTCTTAAAATAGGCCTGTCAATCTGGCCCTTTAACAATGGGGGTGGGGCTTGGCTCAGCCCTTAAATGAGGGCTTTATTGTTCTTAAAAATCCCTAGAGACGGGCTTGGACAGAATTTTGTAGGCCCGCAAATTTTGAGGGATATATATAGTTAGTTAGCCTAAAATACCCCTCCCTGTGAACAGTCAAATAACAGTAAGAAAATGATCTGTAGTGATGATATGCATCAATAGTTGAGAAAGACTCAAAAATAATAAGTTAGTTAGCCTAAAATACCCCTCCCTGTGAATAGTCGAATAACAGTAAGAAAATGATCTATAGTGATGATATGCATCAGTAGTTGTGAAAGACTCAAAATAAAAATAATAAGAAACAACCAATAATATATAATTGGTGTTAATTTCTATTGTTTTTATTTTCTAACTATCTAACATCTATGGTGTTAATAAACATTGATCTTTATTTTATTTTATTCTTTAACATTTATTCAACTATAGTTGCAAAAAGGTTTTGATATTTTTAATATTCCTTTGGATATCTAAATGTGCTATTAGGACTATTTTTTTTTAAATTATATATATATTAATCTATTTGCATTTTTTGAAAGTCTAAGAACATGTCTTTGTGGTTAGGTGTACACTTTTGTGTTCTTTGTTTTCTAAATTTTGTGCAGTATCAACTACAACTGTATGAACAATCTATCGATGCTCAATGGTAGTGTAGAAAAAAAGAAATTAAAAATTGTTTCTCTTGTTTTTAGGCCTTGGGCCCTGCATTGGCCATCGAGGGCCTAAGTAAAGCGGACCCTTCAAGAGCTTTGCCCCGTCAGGCTTGTCCCTTTGCCAGGTCTATCTCATAGTGGATGCTTGAGATCATGTTTTGAAAGATAAGTCCAATCATCAAGTTTGCTTGGATGATTGGATCTATTTCTTTGGAAACCTTTTTATTTAATTCATTATCGTAGTTAGTAGAGGATATGTGCACTAGTTTTTGTTTTATATATAATATATATACACACACTATATAAGATAAATCTTATAAATATATATTTGTTGTCTTCTTTGTAGGGAATCCTTTATCTTCTAGCCTTATAAATGGATCTTGACGCACAATGGGGCTCTTTTGGACTTGGGAAACCAATTGATTTCTAGTTAACCCCATCCATGAAAGTACAATTAGGGACAAATGCTGACACATAGTTGGAAGATGCTCCTTGCTGCAATCACGAGGTTGTGGCTTTGAGTCATGTTACCAATCAGAAAAAGTATAATTAGGCAAAAAAAAAAAAAAAAAAACACCATGAAAATTTCCCCCAAAAGTGAACCCTGGTCTTTCATGGGATGACTGCAAATTCACCTCAATATAAATAATTAAGAAGAAATAACCAACAGTCTTGATTCAGTGGATAGCTGTGTCCCATGACCATCAGATGAAAGACGCATATATTTACCATTTTTTCATGTCAGTTGATTTGATCAGGTGTCTCAGTTACCCTTTTTTTTTCTGCAGCACTAATGACTCTGTCTTGGAGGAAATGAAGAAAAGTTACATGCTAGAACAAGATAACAAAGGGGCTGGTAAGCTGTAATGTAATGTTCATTGAGCTTATTTAAAGGTCTATAATAGTGGTGTGGCGTCTAATGAAGTTTTTTCTTCCTTGTTAGCAGCCATCCCTGAATACAAACAGCTCTATGTTTGCGATTAATTTTCCTTTTTAGTCAAACTATGATAATGAAACAACTCTTATTTTCATTTTCACAATGTGGATGTGCATGCATTATGGATTATGGTATTTGATTTAAGATCTCGTCTTCGCTCGAAAGAGGTAAAACAGTAAAAACCATGATAACCAAATGTGCGTGTCTCAAAGGTGAAAAACAATGAGTAAATGGGATGGAGGGCCATGTAGTGGATAGCATTAGGAATTATCCTCCACAGCCAAAGAATTCTGAGAATTTGGAGGGGCAATGCAGATGCCTTTTTGGAATTCTTCTTGTTGGGTCAAGATGGTTGTAACCAAACTAACTGGCCTTACCTTAGCATCACTGACTGGCTGGTAAGGTCACTTCAACCTTATATACTTCTCAATAATGTCACAAATGTGGACCCTATTTTGAAACAGCAGAACACATTTGTTTTAGAGGCAAATAGTATTGCAAGAAAACCAGTGCAGATGGAAGGAAACAAAACAGAAAAAAGAGGCCCAATAGCCGCTACTTCATTCTACTATTCCCTCATGATTAGGAGATGTTGAGTGCTTATATCTGGAGTCTTGACAGAAGTCACCGCCTGCACCGAAGGAAGATTGTTAGTATGGACGAGCGAGATCTTCGGATAGTATCAGTTCGATTGGGGTGGGGCGGGGCAGGTTCCTGTGCTGTTAGTGACCCTTCAAGTTGCGAGCAATTGAAACTATTGTGAAAATGACAACATTAATAGTGGTATTAACATATTGCTATTGTGATATTTTCACAATATTTTCCTAAAATCTCTATAGTTTATAAATGACATACTTTTAGCATCATGATTCATGTGTAATTGTTTTTCTAGCAGTTTGATTTTCCATGGCACTTTCCCATTTGAAACTTGGGACAAACCCAAAATCTAAAAAAACCGCTTGTTAATAACTATGCCTTTATTAACCTGTTCAATATTATTTGTGATAGCTTCCCATATGTCTACTCCATTTTCCAGGGTATCATCTCCCAATCTTTCTTTTCTTCTCTTTGGACTTCTTCGAATATTTCTTCTCCGACCTGTTATTCCATTTCAATCAATTTCATGCACATGTCCATTGCAAGTATCTCTGACACCTATACTTTCTAGAGAAATGATGCCACAGGTAAAGATATTGAAGATAATATTCAAAGAAGGTAAAGATTCAAACAAACGTACAAAGAACATAGATCTCATATCCTGATCAGCAGTATCCAAATATACCCTCAATATACCCTTTTCTGCAGTTTTCCAACTAAAAGGAGAGATGGTCAACAAGGAATTAATCCTGCATAGCCCATGGACAAGTTTGCACAAGTGGGGCGGAAGATCTTCCAGATTTTGAGATAAAAACAATCCACTTTCCCATGGATTTTTTTCCCCTTGTCTTTTCCATCTTATCCATGGAATTTGGACACTCAAAATGAATTTTCTTTTTTCAGCTCTATTTTCAATTTACCATGGAAAGAACCAGGAAGAACACACACACACACACACACACAAAAAAAAAAAAAAAAAGAAAAAAAAAAGAAAAGGAGAACATGTTAAGGAAACCCATTTATAGACTTTCTGATGGGGCTAACCTGTTATCAATCCCAACCCTTCCCCACAAGCTTACTGCAGTGATTGGTGCACATCCTAGTTTCAAATGGTCTGATGATTGTTAGCTATTGGATTGAATTGCCATAAAATGCACTTATAAAACCCTTAATTTTGAGGCCTTAAAATCAGGTTTTAAGAATGTCTTTTAACATTGTCTCATTAGAGAGATATTTGGTCAACTATACCATTGCATTCTTATCTCTTTACCCTTGTGATTGGCATGCATCTAGGCAGGCTCTTTATAGACAGGAGTGTGCTTTTATAAAGAAACCTGCATATTCCCTGGATTACAATTCTCTCATGAGGGGCAGGGTATACTGTCTTTAATAAAGCCTTCATGGCACGGTTTGGAAGTCGGTTTCTGCCATGGCCCTTGTAATGAAGGCTGATTCATATAACACTTGTGTGATGTTATTTGTTATGGTCAAGTCTTTTTGGACTATCTAATGTATCATAGTGGTATAGCTGTCCTATGCTTCATCTAATTCTTCCATGTTAATGGTTTTTAAGCTGTAACAGGATGAAACCATAAAAACAAATGCTTAGAAATCATTATAACAAGATGAAAAAAAATGGGGTTTTGATGTTTTGTAGAATCTACTCAAAAGTAATGGGTGAAACCAAAACCTGATGGTGGTATTTTAAACCCTTTTTCCATGGTAGGAACTATCACATAAGTGGCTTGGATGTCTGGGATGTGGGCCCCCTGAAAAACTGGAAACCTGTGGCAAACAATATATCTCTGAAGGCCAAGCATTGTTTCCTTTTCTTGGTCAAAAGGAAGAGAGGAATAAAAGGAGGGAATGTTTGGAGGAATGACAGAAAGATGGTTCTACCCATGTGTACCTGGGATCTTTATATGGGCCGGGTAAAGAGACGCCTATTGGTATTTTTGTCTTGGTCCTTGTTTCACCGTAAAGGGGAAACAGAAAACAATATTTTAAAGGTATGATGAATAGTGATTTGATATGAATGGAGTCCCAAGGATTCCCATGGACTGTAAAGGTGGGCCTCACCAAAAGATATGAACAGATCCATCCTTGATATTCCTTGGGCCCCATCACTTTGGGCGGTGTGTGGTTCATGTGGTTACCTACCAGTTCTATTGGCAGCCCATTTCATTCTAAAAGGCGGTGGCGGCAGCAAGTGGGCTTCCACTTTTTTATGTGCAAGTGTTGACTGAGATTGTCTTCAGTTAAATGTTAGATATCGACATGGTGTCTGAGATTGTATTCACATGATTCTCCATCTTATCTCATTTTCAAGATGCTTCTTTTCTTGGTAAACTGCTTTTAGTTTCTTCTTCTCTCATTTTTCATTTGGTGAAGTGTGTTTTTTTTTCTAACTCAAAGATGATAAAACCCCTGAGATCTGTGTAGCTAAAATTAAGATCAACTTGGCTATATATGGGTGAGCCCATACCACAGTTGCTAGCTGCTAGGTGCTCATTGTCACAACTACGAGCTTCAGAGTTTTGAGTTTGTTATCTTACCAATAAAAAGGAACCACAATTTTTATGCTTCTCAATGTACAAGTGATCAACCCAACCTTTAACCCTATCCCGTCTTCCCCTCGTCCTAATTTGACATTCATCTAACAAATGCTCAATGTTGGACTGAACTTTAAAAAACCCGTATAGTAGTACCATTAATTTTCTTGCTTAGTCCCATTAAATGTTGAAGTCCTTACATTTGATTGGAATCAACCAGGAATGATTCCAAATCGGCTCTTATCAATATTTTATTAGTCCCTATGATGTTTGAATCATGTTTTTAATGACTAGTCATATGCATCAGAACTGTTGGGTCTTACATGGATAGGCCATGTTCAAGTCATCTCTTATCACAGATCGTTTGAGAACTGTACTTGAATCTAATCTCTTGCCATTTTAATTGTTTGATAGTACCTTGGAGATGGTTGGGATAATTTGTAGGGAGTTGGCTATCTTTTTAACCATTGGAAGGCTATCTTTCAATAAACAACTGAACCACCAAAAGTGGCATCCACAGTATGTTGAAAAGAATACATAAACTATTCAGAATTGCTTATAATACAAACATGGCAGCCACATATTGTTTTGGAATGCTATCAGTCAGCCTACTTTTCCTCTAGGCCTGTGTCAGGTGCTGCCATCTTTCAACACAAACTGGTAATGCATTTAAGTCAGCTAGGATCAGGTGCAGCTAATTTGGAAAGGGAAAGCAACACCACATCCACCCACCCACTTATGACAGATGACAAAGATTACACTTACAAGGAAGGGAGTAGAAACTGATGGGACCCACCATTGTAGCATCCTTGTGGGACATGTGGCTTCAATCCTCTTACCCACTTGTCAAGGAATGAGAGAGGGGACTCCTCACCCCTTCTGTACGCATATATATATATATATATATATATATATATATAGAGGTGCATGGGAAGATTAGTTTGTGTCTAAGCCATCAGTATCAGTAGTTATAAGCAAAAGAGTCCTCTTTTTACTATCAAGAAAAGAAGAGAGGAAGGAAAGGAGAGCCCTCTTTTGTGTTTGATTTCCATTGCATGAGAAGGAGAAGGATGGGTGCCATTCCCTTGAGTGATTCGAGGTTCAGCCTCCACCATGTTGGCAAAGACCATACCCAAAATGGAGATGTGGTGGAAGAGGTTGAAGGACTCATCAGACTCTACAAGGATGGCCACGTAGAGCGTTTTCAGATAGTCCCACATGTCACATGCACATTCGCCCCAGAGGCCGATATGGCTTCCAGGGATGTGACAATTGATGGCTTGACCGGAACATGGATGCGCTTGTATCTCCCCAAGCGCCAGGCGAAGCTCCTCCCTCTAGTCATTTACTTCCATGGAGGGGGATTCTGCGTTGGCTCTGTGGCATGGAAATGTTACCATGAGTTCCTGTCTACTTTGGCCTCTAGAGCAGACTGCATGATCATGTCAGTGAACTATCGCCTTGCGCCTGAAGATCGCCTGCCCGCTGCCTATGAAGACGGATTTAATGCTGTAAAGTGGGTGAGGCAACAGGCCTTGAGCAGCTCAGATGAGCATAGCTGGTGGCGGAACCGGTGCGACTTCTCTAGGGTGTTCCTTGCTGGAGACAGTGCTGGTGCATGCCTCGCCCACAACGTTGCGGTGCGACTTGGATCACCTGGTGTATCTGAGTCCACCATTCTAAAGCCACTGTGCTTCAAAGGTGTCATTCTCATACAACCTTTCTTTGGCGGTGAGACTCGAATGTCATCGGAGAAAAATGCGGTGCAGCCGCCTTACTCCGCCCTTAGTTTAACGGCGTCAGATGCTTACTGGAGGCTTGCCTTGCCATTTGGTGCAACCCGTGACCATCCGTGGTGCAACCCATTGGCTAAGGGTGCCCCCAAGTTGGAGGACCTGAGGCTTCCCCCAGCTCTAGTATGCATTTCAGAGTTGGATATAATGAAGGATAGGAACTTGGTGTTCTGCAATGCCATGAAAAAGGCAGGGAAGAGTGTGCAATATGTGGTGTACGTGGGTGTGGGGCATGCTTTCCAAATTCTGCATAACTATCCACAGTCGCAACTAAGAACCCATGAACTAGTATCACATGTGAAGGCCTTCATCAACCACTAAAAATACATTAAAATGAATGCTTTATTTTCTACGCATACAATGTGTATACATCTAGTGTCAAGCATGTGGGGTTAGATGTAGTATAACTTCATTGTTAACTCTTCATTAGCTGAAAAGGTGAAATTGATGTATTGTACTAAACAAAATACTAGTTTGTGTATTGTATTATAGTTTGTTTGTGTACTTTTTTTTTTTTTTTTCCTTTTTTGGTTGCATCTTTGTTCTTTTTGGCATACGTGAGTCTCAAGCTTAGGTAAAGGAGGGTAAGAACAGTAGTTAGCTATAAAAATTTGCTGCTCTTTGTTCGAGTTTGCATGCTTTAAGCCAACACAAATCAGCTGGAGAATGACAGAGAAAAAAAAAGGAATACACCTTTAGATCACTCATCCAAGAACCACTCGTAACTAGGGTGGCAAAACCTGACCCAATGTGCTAACCTGACCAACGTTCGACTCGACTCGACTCGACTTGACTTGACCCACTCTAGACAACCCTCTATACATATGGGCTGGTCAAGGGTCTAGAAAACCTGACCTGCATCTAAACAAGTCAGGTTAGGGTAGATCCATATGATCGGTTTATACTAGTTGACATTGACAAGCATTGCATCTGGCTGATGCTGGTCAAGTTGGGGTTGTTTGCCCAGTTTTGAAAACAGGTTGAATATGAGTTGGGCTTCAACTTGTAGATACCTCTGGTCAATCTGATCGTTTGCCATACCTATCCAATAAAAATAATCAAATTCGAGTTTAGAGTTAAAGAACTAGCTGGTCCTAGATGGGTGTCGGAATCGAACTCGCCGAGAACCTTGTGCGTTCCGGTGTGAGCTTGCTGCAAATTCTCTAAGATTTACTGGATTATCAAGCAAGGGTTCCCATCTCCCTTATATAGAGCAATCTCTAGGAGTCACGACTACTACGGACTTTACCTCTCCTGGAATCCTACATCTCCCGACCAGCATGTGAATTCTGCCAACCGGGAGTTTGAACTTGATCCAAACTCTACCACCAAGAGTTTGATCTTTATCCGACTCAACCAGATCAATACTTATTGGGAGTTTATCCGTAGCACACTGTCGGGCTCGAGCTGGTGTGGCCCCAATGGCAGTCCGGCCACACAATTTTCCTAACATAGAGGTGGGTAGCTGAGTGCTTGATCCTATCTGTGACACTAATAAAAGCTCAATGTGATTAGATGGTTGGGATCATTGTATTAAGCTCAACCCATCTTTCAGCCATCTAATTTCTGTTGTTTATGGATACTAATTTGTGATAATAAAGATTGATTATCTATGATGCCAATGTAAAGCAACTTGAAATCATGAATTCTTTGGACAATATAATCTCTCAAGAAAGTAGAGATTTCGTTCATGAGAGAGATCTGAAAAGTAAATTGAAATGGGGACAAAGTGGGTTGATACTTATTTTCTAAATTTAATAGGACGAACATAGAATATATGTGAATGGAATACATGGTAACTAATGTTTTAAGTGGTTAAAGATGAACACCAAAAGGTGAATATGCAAAAGTAACCATTAAATAGTCTCTCTTTTAATGTAAAGTGAATTGGAAAATTAATATCCAACAATCATCCTAATAATTTAATACCTAGGAAAGTCAAAGTCCCATCTCTATCACTTTAATCATTTACATTTCATATCCTATCATTTACCACTCACCTGTTCAATAATTCTATCATTGGGCTTATTTGACTGAGTTTCTGTGTAAATCGTAAAATAAAATCCAAAGCAGACAAACAGCTCCTAAATGATCATGGTGATGTATAATGTAGATTTTGGGGTGTTTCGATGTGCATTGTAATTGTAACAGGGTTTCACGGTGGTGGTGGTGGTAGTTGTTGTTTTTTGTTTTTTCAAGTCACTTAATAGAAATTAGTGCATTATGGAAAAAAGTTTTTAAAGGTTTTTTTCTTTTTCCTTGTAAGCCCAAGGAGCCCTTGACAAAAGGAGAATCCTATGCTACACACATAAGTGCACCTTATGGCGTTTTCAACTCTCAGCGGGGCCATCTTATGATACATTCGAGTGCACCATTATAAAAATTCCCTGATAATTACAAATTTCAAATTTGACACCCTTCTGAATGGATTGAACCGTTGGATCGGCTTTACACTCGTTTTACACGGTGAAAATTTGTTGGTCGTTGATAAGTGGTTAGGATGTGCGGGTGGTGGGGATCTTCCATTCCCCAAGTCCTATCCCTAGGTGTGGCCCACAATTTTAAAGACGGTGATCGGAAAGCCTGTGACATCCGAACCGAAGTGGGGATGCCTATTACGTCCCAAATTTTCATCTGCCACGTGGAACTACGTTGCCCGACAGCCAATTACTGTTCTCCACGTGGAATTACCGTTGCACAACCGTTAGTTTCCTCTCATATCTCGCCAGGAAGGGGACCAAAACACCCACTGCGGCTCTTGACAAAACAACACGACCCTTTCTTCATTTTCTTCTTCTTATAATCTCTCTCTCTCTCTCTCTCTCTCTCTCTCTCTCTCTCTCTAACCATGTGTGATTCTAAGTCTAGTGGGAATAAGAAACAGTTAACACCTTCAATGACAACCACTCAATCACCCCCAGTCCCTGTAGCAATGGTGGCTCCATTGCCATCTGCACCACCTGAACCAGACCAGTTTGGTCCCTCTATAGCAACAGGCATTCCCATTAATTCTATTAGTCAATTCTGCTCTCCAAATGCACCCACCCAACAACCTCCAATACAGGTACAACCACAGGCCCCAGTACCATGGTCCACGGGCCTCTGCGACTGCTGCGACGATGTCTACAGTTGTAAGCATTTCACATTCATCACTTTCATAACTTAAAGTTCAAGGCCTTCAAATCTGTGGTTGAAATGGTTGGTTTCAGACGTTTTTTTTCCCACATCTAATCTTTAATGAGATCTTTTAATCGAACAATCTCCGTGACTGGCGTGCATCAAAGTGGTCCAGAAAGCGCTTAGATTTTATATTTATTTATTTATTTATTATTTCAAATAGGAATGGTGAGAGGTACCACTTTAGTAAAAACTGCCCTCTATTAACATTTTTAAGTTATGTAACAACTGTTTATATTTTATACCATGATTGTAAGGATTTTCCTCACCTTGTACTCAGGTTGCATAACATGTTGGTGCCCTTGCATTACTTTCGGTCAAATTGCGGAGATAGTGGACAGAGGATCGAGTTGTAAGTCTCCAAATGAAGAATCTGTTCATTTTATGATTGAAAAATAGTAATAACAGAAAAGATGGAAGTAGTAGCTAGGATTAACAAGAGGTTGATGTTACTCTCTATGTATTGAATGCAGCATGCGCTGTGAGTGGAGCACTCTACATGCTTTTACTATGTGTGACAGGATGTTCTTGCTTGTATTCCTGCTTCTACCGCTCCAAGATGAGAGGACAATATTTCTTGGAGGAGACCCCATGCGCGGATTGCCTTGTTCATTGCTGTTGCGAACCATGCGCAATGTGTCAAGAGTACAGAGAGCTAAAGAGCCGCGGGTTCGACTTGTCCATAGGTCTCTCTCTCTCTCTCTCTCTCTCACACACACACACACACACACTCTTTCTCTCTCTCTCTCTCTGGGTCTGACGATTGTTTTTTATTTTTAAAGGTTGGAAGGGCAATTTGGAAAAACAGAATCGTAGGTTGACCTTACCTCCGGCCATGGAAGGAGGCATGAGACGTTAAAGGAGTCTTAAGAGACATGACATGGTTTTGGGCCTTTGGCTCAATGTGTGTAGGCAAGGGGTGTGCTGACAGTTGTACTTCAAGAATGTGTAGAATGTGTTATTGTTTACAGCATGTAAGAGGGGTGTTGTATGAATTTGTTAATGTCCTTACTGTGAGGAATAGTGCACTTTGTTCAGTTGTTCTTAGGATTCATCTAGTATGGAATATTTATTGAAATTTAGAAGATTAAATTATTTTCCTACTCATCGAAGACAAATAAAGCAGCACTTAGGGCGGTTTTTTTTTCCTTTTTACTAGCCCAGCTAAGGAGGCTTGGACTGAGGAGAGCACCCACACATGGGGAGAGCCCCCACACATATGGGAAGAGAGCCTCCTGCGCTGCACGTGTCTAAGAAGATGTGGGAAGGATATAAGAATTGGGTGAGAGATGGGGTTGCTAATCAATTGAGCAACCCTCTTTTCAGGGTGGTCAAATAGATTCCAACAAAATATTCATTTAGGAAAGTGAAGGGTGAATTTATTAGTGTGATGATTGGATATTTATTTTCTGTCTCCCATTCAATTTCTCATTTGGGTAATTCACTGATAAAGTGAATTCAAGTGAAAGGTTATTTTTAAGAGATAATTTCTTTTTTGATAGAAAGTTAAAAGGTTAAATCTCTCATTTCAGTAAAAGATAAAAAGGCCACTTCTTTTTATCTAGAAAAGTAAAAAAAAATCTCTTCACATGCCACAAAATAACAAAAAGGTCCAGACGGCCCAAGAGGAACTTAATACTATTAGAGTCCAAAACTCTTTCTAGTTTGGGGGAGTTGGAGGAACATATGAACTTCTTCACCCTTGAGAGGAAAAGAGAGGTGTATTGGGGACCAACCAAGAGGATCTTGATACTATTAGAGTCCAAAACTCTTACTAGTTTGGGGGAGTTGGAGAAACAAATGAACTTCTTCACCCTTGAGGAAAAGAAAGAAGTGTATTGGGGGGACCAATAATTGGTTTCTGTTTTGCCTTTATATTGATTGGTGAAAGTCGTGTTCAAACATCATTGGAATGTCAACCAGAGCTTGAAAGTCGTGTGTTTGGCAAACATCATTGGAATGTCAACCAGAGCTTGGAATGACAACCACTGAAGCAAGACACTCGATCATGTGAAAGTAAAGCATTTGGCAGACATCATTGGAATTCTTTGAAGGCTAGTTCATGAAGAGAAGGTCAACTACTACAGCTAGTGCATGCCTACATATGTGGTCCAGTGGAAATGTTGTCTCTCAACAAAACTCATGCCTACATATGTGGTCCAATGGAAATGTTGTCTCTCCACAAAACTCATGCCTACATATGTGGTCCAGTAGAAATCAATGCCTTCTCTCAACAAAAGTCGTTCTATCTTTGTTGAAGATTTAAATTGTTTTGGGGGTTGTGGGGGTATATTTTCTTAAAAAGAAGGATGAGGAAAAGAGAGACAACCCTACATATATATATATATATATATATATATATATATATATATATCTTAACGCATGATGAGGAAAATTTATCTACAGCCCCAAGGTGTCAACGCCAATCAACGATGAGGGGTATCTATTATTTATTCTTTTCATGTATCAAATTTCAATATAAACGTAGTCAAGCCTAATTAATTTGATGTGCACTTGAAGGGCAAAAAAAAAAAAAAAAAAAAAAGAATATGCTGCCTCATTTGAAGTAAATATTAAATATAAAGTAGTGATCAGGTAAGCTAGTGATTGACTTTTCTATGATTTGAATTATTGGGTGATGGTTCGATAGTCGGCCTTGCATCTACCCTTGATTGAATTTTAAAGGAGAAGTCATTATTTGACGGCCATTTTTGAAAATTCTCTTAATTCTTTATTTTTAAACAATTCACTTCAAATGTACTAAATCTATTATTGAAAATTTAAAAAAATATATTAAATAATACAAATATATAAAGCACTGTTGAAAACCATTAGATATTCCCCCAAGATCTCCAATATCACCCCTGTTTTCTACCAAAATGCATCATGGCCACTCATCAGGGCTGTGGAAAGATTTACACGTGCGTAGTGATTGCACGTGTACATTTCAACCCCCTCTGTTTTCGCGCGAATATCTCCACCACCACGTCTATTCGTTACGAAGCGAGTCCGTGTTCTTTCCATGGAAAGTTGGAAACTCGCCTCGCCCAATCTCTGTTTCCATTTCCACCCAAACAAACAGAAGAATTCAAATTCTTCTTTTCTCCTCCTCCTTCTCTCTCTCTCTTTGATCTTAATGCGTTTCTCCTCTTCTCCTCTTCTTCATGACCAATTTCTAGGGTTGCAGAATCTATGGCCTTCAAAGGGAGATTCTTCTCCTTCACCCCCTCCAGCTCCAAGAAATCATCAGACCCTTTAACCCCAGAAGCCTCCATAAGCCCCAAAACCCCAATTCCAAATCGCCCTTCAAACAAGAAAAACCCCACCAAATCCCCCAAAGATGAACCCCAGATCGAATTCCCACTCCACGCCATTCCCAAACATCAGAAGAAGAAGAAGAAGAACAATAAGAATAAGAAGAATGATGGTGATGAGAATGGAAGTGAATCTCAGTTGCATTCCTTTTCTGCCCATGTGAAGAATACCCAGAAGGGCTCTGCTGATTTGCCGCTTGGGTTGAGGCGGATTAAGACGAGGTCGGGGCCATTGCCACAGGAGTGCTTCTTTGATTTTTATGATGATTATAATGGACGGGTGTCGAAGGCGGGGGGTTGTTCGACGTCGGATGGGGGAAATTCGAGCAAGAAGAAGGCTGCACAGAGTCTCAGTAAGAGGGTTTTGCCTGGCAATGCTGATGGTGATGGCAATTCCGAAATGGGGTGCAGCCGGTCCATCAATCAGAGTGTAAATTTGCTGAATTTTGGTGAATTGGGTATGCTTGTTGATCTGCTTGCGTTGTTTTATCTACACAGTTCATTTTTCCTTGGCAATTGTTTGGGTGGCGTCAATTTTTAGTTCGAGAATGTTCATTTTATTTGTGGCCAGCGCTAATGAATTGTGTTGATAACAGTAACAATTGTGACATGGGGTGCAGCCGGTCGAGCGACCGGAGTGCAATGTGCAGGATCTTGGTGAATTGGATATGTTTGTGGTTTTGCTTCTGTTCTTTTTGTCTATGCAATTCATTTCTGCCTGATAATAGATTTGGTGGCTTTGATGTTTAGTTAGGAAATGTTAATTTAATTTTTTGTAAGTGAAAATGTGATTTTTAGAACCCCCTTGTACAGGGGATAGTAATTTACAGGGCCATTCAGAAGGTCGAAGAAGTTTTGGTGCATTTACACCAGAAGCACAGGTACTCCATTTTACTTTTTCTACTGAGTTGCTTCTCTTTGTTGTTTTAATTCGGAATGAAGCAAGTGATGCTTTGGATGTTTGCTTCTTGCGCAATACATACGATGCATGTGATGCTCTAAAGGATTTTGAATCTCCCCGTTTTCGAGCTCTGCTGCGGGCTACAAGTGCTCCTAGAAAGATGTTTCCTGGTGACAAAAAAAGTTTCTCTCATGAGTTGAACTCCAAAGGAGTGAAGCCTTTTCCATTTTGGAAGCGTCGAGACTTATTTAACTTGGAGGTAACTATATCCATGTTTTAATTTCCAATGGGGAACTATGATCTTGGTTTCTATTTGCAATAGGATTTGGTTGCTTGGATATTTCCTTATAGCACTTGTGGGAACATCAGATACTTATATTAGCCTTGGAGAGTTATATTTCTGTACTAACAGTCTTCTTTTATGCAGGAGGTTTTGGTTGTAATTCAGGAAAAATTCGACAAAGCTAAGGAAGAAGTGAACTCTGAGTTGGCTGTTTTTGCAGCAGATCTGATTGGTATCTTGGAAAAAAATGCAGAAGCCCATCCAGAATGGAAGGAAACAATTGAGGACTTATTAGTTCTAGCACAGCACTGTTCGGATTTGAAACCTAGTGAGTTTTGGGTCCTGTGTGAAGGAATAGTTCAAGACCTGGATGACCAGCGTCAGGAGCTTCCTGTGGGCACACTGAAACAACTTCATACCCGAATGCTTTTCACTCTCACCAGATGCACCCGGTTATTGCAGTTTCATAAGGAAAGTGGGTTGGCTGAGGATGAACATCTTATTGGTCTTCATCACTCTAGAATCTTGTATTCTGCTGACAAACAAGTTCCACTGGGAACGAGAAGGCATGGAGAAAACTTTGACTTTGAAATGAGCTCAAAGATAACTTCTGAAAATAAATCTTGTAATCAGGAGCAACATGGCTTGAGTTGGAAAAGCAGCCAAGTTATACAAACCACGGGTGTCTCACAACTGTCCGCTGATGTTGAAACTGCAAAAAAGTTTGGGTTGTCTGTGAGCAGGAATAGAAAAGCTTCTTGGAAGAGCCCCTCATCTCCCGCAGAAAGAAACCTTACAGAGGAAAGGCAAGGGAAAGATGAAATATATGATAAAGGGGACTCTTTGAAGACATTAAACAGCAGAAGAGAAAGCTCTGAAGCAGACCAGCTTGCTATTAAGTGTCCCGTATACCCTCCTGCCAAAGAATTGCTTCAGCAATCTTCTTTGCTTCCCAAGCTTCAGAACAAAGTCTCTTGGGGTTGCTGGGGAGAGCAACAGAATACTTATGTCGAGAATTCAATAATTTGTCGCATTTGTGAGGAAGAAATTCCAACATCTTATGTTGAAGACCACTCTAGAATCTGCACGATTGCATATAGATGCGATCGCAACGGATTGAGCGTAAATAAGCGTCTTATCAGGATTGCTGAAATTCTTGAGAAGATTGTTGAATCATATTCACCGAAGGAATTACTGAATGCAATGGAAAGCCCTAATGCTGTGAAAATTTCAAAACCAAGTGCTGGTGGAGAGGATGTTTTCTCCCCCAGGGGTAGTGATTGGTCACGCAGGGGATCAGAGGACGTGCTTGATTGCCTTCCAGATGCTGATAGCTCTGTTTTTGTGGATGACTTAAAGGGCCTGCCATCCATATTCTGTAAGACCTGTTCTAGTCAGAAGTCTGATCAGGATATGGCAACGTCATCAACAGGCAGCATGACTCCTCGATCTCCACTGTCGACGCCAAGCATGACCCAAATGGACTTGCTTTTGGCAGGAAGGGGTGCCTTTTTTGAACACGAAGATCTTCAACAGGTATTTGTGTTACTAGATTTAACAATCACCTAACTTTTTTTTTTTTTTGAATGGTGACAATCAACTAACTTGTACAGTGGTTTTGTCATCTTTCTAAATAATCATTAATTTACTTTAGCCCAAAAGAAAACATCCGGAACTTGTACCGGACCTTGAAGTTGGAACTTGCTCAAAGATTCAGATGAATCAACATGGCAATCAGGTGATATGGAATCTTGAAGGTGCCATTTGCTTCTATCCAGGTCGAATTGGCAAGAAAAACTGCTGGAAACAACCTCCCTACTTTCACTTGTAGATCTGGAATTTAAAATAAAGTTTTAAGCTTTTGAGAACTCAGTGAACTGAGGGTGCAGGCTTGTTTCCAACAGAGCTTCTAGTTGACTCAATATAGTACTGTCCCTTTGGAATCTCGCTCCACCTTTGAAATTTCACTATTTCTCACACTTGCTGCTCATGTGTTCATTTCTACTGACATATTCAGATAGACATGCTTCTCTTTGTGAAAGTAAGGTTATTCATGTGCATGGTGATCCGTTGTTCTATGGTTGGATATCCACTTATGTAGATTGATCATAGGATGGTCATTACCTACAGCAGTGTTAGAAAAAAAAAACAACTATGTCAATGACAGCTCATCAAGTTGACACAAATTAATGCTTCTTCCAAGCTAAGATCCTAGTTGATTTGTCAAACCTTCAACTACTCAAGGAGGACCTTTTGATAAAAGCCCTTAGTGCAATGAACAAAACATAGCAACAAGGTGGTGGTTTAACATTTTACTTGATGACATTAAAAAAAAGAAAAAAGGTCATCATCACCTAGTGCGGTCCCACTGAAACAGGGTCCTAGGAGGGTCTAGATTGGAGACAGACCTAACCTTCGGCAATTTTGCACGAAGTGGCTCCTCGCAGGTTTCGAACTTGCGTTATCACGCATGGCACCCGAGACTTTTACCATTGCTAGTTGACCATGGCACTCGAACCTGCGTAAACAAGATAATTTTTAAATGTCACACATGTGATTGCTAGGAGGTACACACACATATATGGTGCCTGCTGGTCAGTTATGCTTGTCTATGAAACTATGCAGACTTCTGTTTTTTACTGACTGCTAAATTCTTTACTTGTCTTTTTTTAATGTTCAGCTTGATCATTTGGCTTAGATTGTAGAACACCATCTATCTGGATAAGCATCATAGTTAGCAATATCTGTATGGTCTTTTCTGTGAAAATGCCCCAATGTATGTACCTAAATGCTTCAGCGTGATCTAAGTTTCCAAATAATGTAGTTAGAGCTACATTTAAATTGAGTGCCACCGTAAATATTTTAGAAACTAAGAGAGTAGTTGTCGCTTTAACAGGCATCTAAACACATGCACACGTGTAATAATAGAGAATTTTGAGAAGAAAGTGTATTGGCACAAAGAAACAAAACAGAGCGGGAAAAAAACATATGATCTGCCCAAAACATGCTTTACAAAAACCTCGTGCTACATTCACACATTACATGACTCTGGCCATTGATTAGTATAGTCTTTGATTTGGTACATCCTTATAATCTGTGTAATTATTTTCAAGAAGATTGCTGTAATTGGCATGAAAGAAATGAAAGGAACTTGCTAAAGCTTGAAATGCCCCTGCTCATGCAAGATCCCTACTCGGAATCCTAATTGCACTAAAATTATTAAAGTCGCTCAACTTACATGCAGGAATTGTAAATTTAGAAACCTATGGCGAAAAGAAACCAATGATTAATTGAAAATATTCTGAAGATACTTCACTATTTAACTTACCGTACCAAGAAAAATTCCTGAATGTTTGAATCGAAAGTACGTTTGGGCCTCCTTGGCTATTATATGCCTGCAATACACTGCTGAAAAATTATGGGTTCTGCTCTACTTCTCTCTGCATTAATCATGGGCCTGGTGGGGCTGCATCATTTTTTTTTCTATTTATAGTGGTTTTAATTAATGCAGATAAATGACCTTGCTGTTATAGCTCGATGCATGGTTAAATGCATGGATCAAGAGCCTGTTCCTTATTTGATCACCTGTCTAGAGAATCTACAAGTTATTATTCACCGAAGGAAATTAGATGCACTCACTGTTCAGACATTTGGGGCACGCATAGAAAAATTACTTCGGTGAGGCCCTTAGCTGAATAATTGTCTGATAGCGTGATATATAAACATGATATATAAACAGAATGTTGTAAACCTGTAATGTTTCTTATCAATTTTCCATGCATGTCTGTTTGCAGGTAACAGATTTTTTTCAAATCTTTTTTTTTTTTTTTTTTTTTTTTGAGGAATAAATAACTCCACAAGGATGTGGATTCAAGTCATCTTTACTTATCAGAAAAAAGAAAATCACAAGAGCCCATAGCACAGTTGAACACTATCACGAGATTGTGGGTACACCCATTAGCCATCCAAATAAAAAAAAAATACAATTTAAGTTGTCATGTGGGAAAATACTTGCTATTTATATGAATTTTTGTTCATAATATATGGAAATGAGTTTCTCCACAGATTAATCCTTCATAAATTTTCGCAGGATCTTTTTCCCCCTTCTATTGACAATTTATTTTGTTGGGACAAGGCTTTGATGATGATGCTAGTGACAATTTATTTTTGATCGGTAACCAGAAATTTATATTAAAAGAAGGAAAACCCCAATGACAATGAAGATCTAATTAATCATCATCATCATCATCATCAGCATCGCCCGTCCCAACTATGTTGGGGTCAGCTACACGAATTTGTTTTTCCATTCTGGTCTATCTTGGGCCAAAAGAAGATTTAATAAATAAGAAAGATAAATTTGCACAAAGTGGAATGGAAAAATACTAATTTAGATCTGTTTTCATAATCCAATTTCTAATTTTTTCCTTCAATCCTTTATGGTTTGGATTTTATAGAGAGAAATATGTGCAGCTTTGTGGGCTAGTTGATGATGACAATTTTGATACAACAAGTAGCGTATTTGATGAAGATGGCCCATCAGAAGATGATATTGTTCACAGTTTATTCACAAGTCCCATTCACTCTCCTAAGGACCGGACTTCCATTGATGACTTTGAGATTATAAAACCAATTAGTCGTGGGGCGTTTGGTCGAGTATTTTTGGCAAGGAAAAGAAAAACTGGTGATCTGTTTGCCATAAAGGTACCTTTTCGTTTGAAGTTGGATAAGTTGCGCTAGTGGATTTTTTTTTTAAATTTTGATTATTAATTTCCAACAAATTGCTCTACTTTTAGTTTCATTCATGTACTTCTTTTGATTTGTTTCCCTCATTGGTATTCATTCCACAGTCCCTGGGTGATTTGTCACTGATACCTGTGCCAACATTTCCAGTTTTGACATGCTCCTGTTACACATCTGCACCCAACCCAGTAGTCACAGTGAATTCACAGTGAATGAATAGGTTGATGATTCGTCACATCATTTTTGGTGACTGCTAGCATGACCTCTACATTTTGGCAGGACACTTGGTCAGTAGAGTTATTAGGACAAGTAATGTAGGTTTAGAGTCTCTTCTGACTGCTTTTCACATGTAAAGGTTGTGCCATGGTAATACAGGATTTTTTTTTTTTGGCTTTTGATCTATTGCTTTAGAAGTAGAATGGCAGTCATACAAATTTCTGTAGAGTCTATTACTTGTCTACAATGCGCACATCACATTTTGGTTGTAAAATATTTTAGGATAACTTGGTCGCATTGAGTTAACAATGTCTAGTAAGCTAGAGATCAGCTTTTAAGAACGTTTAATTTTGATCTGATTCATAAGTCCAGCAAAGCAAGCATTGAGATTTTGCACAGTTAACAATGTCTAGTAAGCTAGAGATCAGCTTTTAAGAACGTTTAATTTTGATCTGATTCATAAGTCCAGCTTGCTAGCAAAGTAAGCGTTGATACTTTCACATGCATGTGCCATCAAATTTAACTTTCTGATAAGTTATGAATTGATCTGGACTCAAGACTATGATAATAATGTTGCATTTCTATTAGGGTGAAAATGTTGTTGTTCCGAGTACATATAGAATTAATTCAGTATTTAGGAAATAGGTTTGCACTATAGAAAGAACAGAACGACATCAATAGAATAATCTTGAAAATGTAAATCCACTTACTGTTTGAAGGCAAAAAACATTACTCTGTTGTTGAAGTTAAGGTTGATCAAGGCTAGTGTTTAACATTATGTCCTTAAGACAAATTTCGCCACCTCAACGGTGCTTACGAGCTTCAATGGCGTTTGTCTCCCATGATACAATGATCGATCCACTCAGTAGCAGCACTACAAACTATGTGACAGGCAAACCAATTGTGCAGTAGAACTCTCTCTTGACTCAGACTGATGACCCAAATGCAATGCAATTGCAGTGAAATGGAATGAGCAAGAAGGCATGGACAAGATGATATTTATAGCCTGCTTCATGTCTATTCATGGGGTTGCATCTGTTCCGTGAATAGATGCTTCTCTTTGGACACACCTCTTGGGTTGGACACACCCTTTCATATGCGAATGGACACACCCGTTCATTTGGAAAAAGAAATTTTATTAAATAAAATATCTCCAAAAAATATAAATGGGTATTGGGCTGAGCCAGGCCCTACTCACGCCTGAAGCCCAAGCCCAGGCCCGGTTCGGTTCGTTGCAGGGCAAGTAGTGGTGTTTAGGAGGCAATTTCTCATTCACTCCTTAATGGATTAGAGCAACCCAATACATGTTCTTAATATACTCATGGAGTAGATTACATTCCCATGTATTCCCACCTAAAAGGATAAGTGGGTCCCACTTTTATTTTGGCTCAAAGATGACCAAAATAATGGTTATCCATTTTTTCCTACAATCCCCCACATGAATGAAATTGACTGAAAGCAATGAAATGATATGCAGAGAGAGAGAGAGAGAGAGAGAGAGAGAGAGAGAGAGAGAGAGAGAGAGTACAATGGGAAATCTTCTGTACAGAGAAAGGTAGCTTGTGGCCTTGAACTTTCCCTTGTGAAATACTATCGGATTTACTGGTTGAATAGTGAACATGATGTCTTGAATTGCTCAGCCTTTTGTGTAAACCGAGACAATAGAGTTCACACAGAATCTTCCCGGACACAGTTGATTTTCATGATTGTGATCATTTTGGCCTGCGCTGGTTTCTTACTAGTATTGTCTTGGTCCTTGTGCTTACGACAGTCCTTAGCCCGATGGCCTGGTTTGTCGCACACATAACATTTCCCTTTGAACTTCTTGTTGTCATTAGGACCTTGTTTTGGACTGTTGGGATTGTTTTTCCTCTTTTTGGGATTCTGCCCATGTTCCACCACATTTGCCTCAGCTTCAGTGAAGGTTTTTCCTGCTTTCTTTTTAAATGCACGATTGTCTTCCTCTATCCTCAATTTGACAATCAGGTCTTCAAGTTTCATCTCCTTTCGCTTATGCTTAAGGTAGTTCTTAAAATCCTTCCAAAGTGGTGGCAATTTTTCAGTGATATCCTTACTGTCAAAAATCTGAGATTGAAAAATTGGTGGCTGAGATGTTATCATCTGGGGTAATCCGTGCAAGCAATAACCCTTATTCCTCTCTGGTTCTCTTGGTTAAGAAACATGATGGCTCATGGAGAATGTGTATTGATAATAGGGCCTTGAATAAAATCACAATCAAAGATAAATTCCCTATTCCTGTGATTGATGAGCTCTTGGATGAGTTGCACGGTGCTCGCATTTTTTCGAAGCTGGATTTACGATTGGGGTATCATCAAGTTTGGGTGCATCCAGGCGACATAAAGAAGACAGCTTTTTGCACCCATCAAGGCCATTACGAATTTCTGGTAATGCCATTTGGCCTCACCAATGCACCATCGACGTTTCAAGCCCTCATGAATGAGGTATTTAAAAATTATTTGAGGAAGTTTATCCTTGTCTTTTTTGATGATATCTTAATTTATAGCAAAACATGGGCTGAACATGCAAGACATCTGGAGATTACTTTTTCTATACTGAGGTCTCACCAATTATTTGTCAAATTACCAAAATGTCAATTTGGCCAAAGGGAGGTTAAGTACCTAGGCCATGCCATTTCTAATGCAGGGGTGGCCGTGGATCCGGATAAGATAGCAATAATGGTGGTATGGCCAAAGCCTAAAACGCCTAAAGCCTTACGTGGCTTCCTTGGGTTGACTGGCTATTACCGAAAATTTATCAAAGATTATGGTAAAATAGCTGGCCCCCTCACAAAATTGCTCAAGAAAGACTCTTTCACGTAATAGCCACTTGGAAAGATTCACTAAGAGACATTCCTTTTGCATGAATTTCATGGAGAATTACCTGAAGTTCCTGAACTTGATTGATTATTGCCTTGGAATTGATCATCTTGTAGTCAAGAAATCTACAACAACGAATTTCTTCATTTCAGCATCTTCAGTCTTGTACTTCTTATCAAGTGAATCCCATAATTACTTAGCAATCTTCAATGAATAGTACACATTAACTAATGTGTTGTCTAGTCCATTGTAACGCCCCACCCTTACACACATGCATGATATTGTCCGCTTTGCCCCATGGGCCTCACGGTTTTGCTTCTGATGGGCCTCAATCCATCAAAAGGCCTCATACAAGGTAAGGGTGTAAGCTCTACATATAACCCCATTCACTTTCCTCTCTATAGTCGATGTGGGACTCTGGGGCGTCACAATCCACCCCCCTTAAAGCTGCACGTCCCTGTGCAGTAGCCTGCCAGTCTCTGTAGCCTGCCAGCCCTCTTGGCCCGCCCACATAGAGACCCGCCCACTTACACCAGACCACGGCAGGGGACCCACACTCGAACTAGTCGAGAGTCGACTCTGATACCATCTGTATGCATTATCTCAACATAAAGGGAGAAATCAAAGATATACAAGGGCAAAAACCAGAAATATAGAACCATACACAATTAGATCAGAATCCTCTACTCACAATAAAATAGAGGAAATAAAAATATACACAAGAGCAAGGCCAGAAATTCATAACCACGCCATTAGATTAGAATTTCTACTCACCTGTTATGCTACGGATGACTAGAACTGTTCTCACTCTTAATTTCTTCAAGAGTGATACTAGGCTTTGGGTTGATGGAAAAGTGGAAAAGAGAGAGAATGGCTTGAGAGAGCCTTGGTTCGATCAATATATAGAAACTAGAGTTAAATCCTTCCCAAAGTCCTCTTTCTAAATTTTTATTATTTCCTTCTCACATGCCAATCCTAATCCTAATATTGCTAGGAGTCTTTGGTGTAACCAACACAAGTCCAACTCAAATTCCTCCATCAAACTATGGGTCCCAATACTTCTAAGTAAAAACCAAGACAATTAAATATTAAATATCAGAAAATAATATAGCCCTTATACTAGACCCAGGATATTACATCCATTGAGAATGTAATTTTGATAGAGGAAGTTAGCATGCTTCCAGGCTTCTATAGCAGTAACTATTTGCTTGTCTGTCTCGCCTTTTTTTTTAAGCAGGAGCTTCTTCATGGAGGAACTAGCCAAGTTCAAGGTAGTACGATAGAACAACATTTTCTGTTGCCATCTCTTAAACTCAGTACTATTGAACTTCTCAGGTTTCTCCCCATGGTTCACCATAACAGGGGTAAGGGTACTGACTGGAGAATTCTTCTCAATATCTATTTCTGTTTTAATAGAACATAAGACACTTAAATAAAACAAAGAGTATACTACAGAATTAAACACCTAACAGTGCTGTAAACGGTAACTCAGACTATATGGTAACAAGTTACAGATTACCGTATACTGAGGCAAATAGAATGCAATTTAAAGAACAAACTGAAGTTCTGTAATTGATTATATATAATGACAGAAACTCAGTATTACAATACTAGTTTTAGAAACAAAAGAACTAGAAACTGTAAAATTGACATAAACTGAAACCAGAAATACTGAAGTAAAACTGATAACAGAGTGTACTCAGAAAAAAGAATAAATTTTTCTTAAGATTGTTGTTCCGAGTACATACATAATTAATTTAGTATTTAGGAAATGGATTTGCACTGCAGAAAAAACAGAATGGCAGCAATAGAATAATCTTGAAAATGTAAATCCACTTACTGTTTGAAGGTAGAAAACAGTACTCTGTTGTTGAAGTTATGAATATCAGAAATTCACAGAAGAAGGTTGATCAAGGTTAGTGTTTAACACTATGTCCTTAAGACAAATTTTGCCCCCGTGACGGTGCTTACGAACTTCAATGGCATTTGTCTCTCAGGATACAATGATCGATCCACACAGTAGCAGCACTACAAACTGTGATAGGCGAACCAATCGTGCAGTAGAACTCTCTCTTGACTCAGACTGATGACCCAAATGCAATGTAGTTGCAGTGAAATGGAATGAGCAAGAAGGCATGGACAAGATGATATTTATAGCCTGCTTCATGTCTATTCATGGGGTTGCATCTGTTCAATGAACAGATGCTTACCTTTGGACACACCTCTTGGGTTGGACACACCCTTTCATATGCGAATGGACACACCCGTTCATTTGGAAAAAGAAATTTTATTAAATAAAATTTCTCCAAAAAAGTATAAATGGGTATTGGGCTGAGCCAGGCCCCACTCGTGTGTGAAGCCCAAGCCCAGGCCCGGTTCGGTTTGGTGCAGGGCAAGTAGTGGTGTTTAGGAGGCAATTTCTCATTCACTCCTTAATGGATTAGAGTAACCCAATACATGTTCTTAATCTACTCATGGAGTATATTACAATCCCATGTATTCCCACCTAAAAGGATAAGTGGGTCCCACTTTTATTTTGGCTCAAAGATGACCAAAGTAATGGTTCTCTATCCATTTTTTTCCAACAAATGCATCCCATTAACATCTACTTTTTCTCTCTTTTCTGAGCTCTGATTTGTGACTAGAAGCAAAATTTTGGTTTCACCTCCTTGACCGGGAGAGAAATCCAGTACCGAGATGCTCAACACAGTATAAGATATGATATGACACTAATACTGGTATTTGAAAGTGATGAGATACCTCTTTAATATGCATTAACTAAATCCTGTTGTCTTGGCTTGTAAGGTTTAAATTAACGATTATTATTTTTTCTTTTCTCACCTAAGAAAGATATAAAAGGAATCCTAGACCTTAATATTCCCACTCTTTTGAAATTGGTACTCATTAACTACATTAAATTCAAGAAAATACAGCCATGAAACATGCCATGAGGCTAACATACATAAAAGACTATAAAATGAACCCTCCAAAAATTGGAAGTAGGAACATCGAAGAAATCCTTAAGAAGTCACCAAGATACTATTGTGCGAGCCTTAATTGCAGAACTGATGGGAGTATCAGATTTATTGTTGAATATCTGGTATTTCTTAGTCTTTTCTAGCCATAATGTCCAAAGAACAGCCTCCGAAGACTCATTTTAATAATGTTCAGAAGCACACAGAGGAAGAAAATGAAGAGATGAAGAGTAATTTTGGATAAATCTGTTGTCTTCCTCTTTGAGGATCAACTATGGTATATATAATATTCAAGATGCCAAATAAGGTTACAATGGCTACAATTACTGTTAATTACAATCAATCTGCTACTCTAGAAATAGGAATGTATACTAATTGAGATCCTCTATGAATAGCAATGTAGCTGTGCTATACTATGAATGGTAACAAATAATGCTAATTAATTCCAATGCGGGGATGATGCTAATGTACAAGTGGACTTGGCTTTCCAACTGGGCTCACTAAACAGGCTTTGGGCCTTGAATTAAATGGGGCCTATCTTTACACATTTTACATTTAGCTTGCTTGGAAGATATCATTTACTATGAGTTATGGAAAAAAAATAGCATATGTGCTTCAAGTAAATCATCAAACTAAACATAAACAGTTTGTTATGAATGGCTACCCATTATCTATGTGCTTGTCCTAGAATTTGGAAAATTAGATTTTGTACCCTGTTTCCTGCGTCTTTATTGTGGTATCTATATCTGTGAATCATAGTTAAGTACTCATCCACCATTTCACTTCTCACATTTTCCTTTTCTCACTTCCAACTTCTTCTTTTTATATGCATTCATGAGTTATCATTTTATCGTGTTGGAGTATCATTTGTACACATCTTTCACTATATTCTTTGACCGAACAGTTTGTTACATGGGAGTTTCAATCATTGCTCATCTGTAACATTCATACAGGTTCTTAAAAAGGCAGACATGATCCGCAAAAATGCCGTGAAGAGTGTCTTGGCTGAACGTGACATCTTAATTTCTGTTTGCAATCCTTTTGTGGTGAGCAGGTCTATTGTGCAAAACACCTTTTTTCTCCCAACATAGGAGCTTAAACTATTCTGTTCTAACTGTAATATTAATCGTATTAGGTACGCTTTTTCTATTTCTCACTGCCCGCTCGGATAGAAAGTGAATTAGAGATTCGATTCGAATTCGATTTCGGTCTTAGTCCCAGCGTGGCTGATCATGCTCGGCAGACCAGCGTCCCATAATTCATGGTGGGCGAAGATCTATAGTACTTTCCTTACTACCATGGTAGCATGAGGGTTCGCCTTTAGACCAAGTTAAGGAATAGCCTATTCACTATATAGTATAGTGAATGAGCGTTCGCCTTTAGTAAGGAATAGCATTAGATCAAGGTAGCGCTATCTTATAGCATAAGATAACCAACCTTTGTTTACCATTTCATAAGTTTTTTCCCCCGAATTCCTTAGACTGAGATAGCATGGTGAGCCCTTATAACTAAAGATCTATAGCTGAGTATAGTGAGCCCTTGGAACCTTTATAGCATAGCCTTTTATAGAGGAGCTGCTCGCCTGGTCGCCGAAAGCCCTCGTCGGTAGATCTATAGCCCGGTTCCGCAGAACTCTCGAGACTAAGATTCCTTAGTCAATCAGAGGCTTAGACTATGGATGTAGGCTACCCGAGATACGGAGAGCCAGACGGGGATAGCAATAGTTGATATGTTCGCCCATATCTATACCGCAACACTATACTATATAGGCGGCAGTTCGCCTTTAGATCGTCGGTAGCCATGGTTAAGCAAAGGCTTCTATGGCTCTAAGGTAGTAGACTTGGCCGCGCATGAGATGTTAGCCTTTAGACCTTCCCCATGGACCGGGGCGTTTAAATTAGGGCCTAATTCCGTTCCGCGTCGTCTTAGTCTTAGTCTTATCGCCTTTGTAAACACTATTTTTTTAGTATAGAAAGAACGGGAGCCGGACTTCTTCTAAGGCGAACAGCCCTATAAATTACGTAATGTTATTCATGTTCGTATTCATGTTTTTTTCTGCATAAAAGCAGCGTCTACTGGGTCTTTGTGGTGGTTGATAGATTCTCTTAGAACCATTTTTTCCCGTTTTTCGTCTTCTTCTTTCTGGAAGGAAGTAGTGAGAAACCACGGAGTTCCGGTTAGCATAACGTCCGATCGAGACAAGAAATTCCTGAGTCATTTCTGGAGGACGTTATGGAGGAGGGAACCAGCTTGCGCTTCAGTAGCGCCACCCACAAACGGATGGTTAGATCGAGGTGGTTGGTGATTTGTTGAGGAGCCTGGTAAACGGCAAGCCGAGACGCTGGGAGGAGATGTTGGCAACAGCTGAGTTTGGATAAGCAAACTCGGTGAATAGAAGCACTGGGAGATCGCCCTTTGTTTGTATGGAAGACCATAGGAATGAAACGCTTGGCTCCGCCCGGAATAAGAGAAGAGGAAAACCGCTTGGATATCCATGACTTTGCTAGGGAGATGGAACGACTGCACGCAGAGGTGCGTGAGGGGGGGAGCAAAGCAAGGATAGAAATGTAAAGCCACGCAGATCTACATAAATGGGCCTTACTAGCAGAAGAAAGATCTTGTCATAACATGATTTCAATTTGGGCAACCACCTTAGAAGAAGTAGACTTAAAACAAAATTGAAGTAACTAATCTTTGATCATTAATTAGCTCTTAGTTCTAGAAAGATCAGCCAATGAAGTACCTCTTTGTAGAATTTTGTTTGGATGTAATGAAGATCTAGCAAAGATAGATGGTTGTGATGAAAACAGGTCCAAAAAAAAATTCCAAAAAATGTATAAACTGGCCTATAAAAATTCTGAAAATATTAAGGAATGCTGTAGAGAGATGGCCGACCATATCTATGTCTTTCGATGCTGTTTGATTAGCCAGAGTGGGTCCCACTAGATGATCACCTGCAAAGTTGGGCATGATCCCTAATAATGCAGAGATGAAAATAAGATCAGATCGATGGAGATTACCAAATCCTTTGAAGGAGATGGCCTAGAAGAACCAAAGATTTGATTCAGAAATCAGATCCTTTGATTTAAGTATCTCAGAGAGATTTTGAAGAAGAGGACCCAATCAACCGAAGGAATCCCCTTTCAATCAATGAGAACTGTCACGCCTGTGGCCCCCCCTGTTGAAGGGCTTTGGGTCTGGCAAGCATTGGTATGCACCAAGCAACCTAGAAATAAGCTACTAATATGCACACAATTAAAACTCGCAAGCGCACAAGATCACTATGTAGTGTAGTGAATTGTAAGTACGAGGTCGATCCCACGAAGACTTGTGATAAAACAATGTCAAAAACAACTAAAAAATCAGAATATTAAAAGAAACAATTGAATGATGAAAGATTAAATTAAACTACTAAAAACAGTAAATTAAACTATCAAAAGCTAAATGAAAATTAATCTAAAACACACAACTAGTATTAGAATTGAAGATCAATAATAATGAATGAACTAGGGTTTCATCTACTCCCCTAACCAATCCTATACATGTCCCTTATTATCTTTTAATCAAAAATCAGATTTTATTAGTGACATCTATCAACCTAGACCATGACATATGTATCTAGATTATTATTCCCCTAAACCTAATTCATGAGTGGCATACTACATGAATTGTTCATTATGATGCAAAAACTAAGCATGGCATATGTCCTAGTCAAAACAAACATAATGCATAAAACAATGGGAAAGATAAATGCATGAGTCTAAGCATGGCATATACTTAGATTATTCATGGTTCTAAACCCTAGATGCTTATCATCAAGATCAATCAAAATTAAGTTAGCTACTCTTAAAATTAATTGAACATCACATGGTTGGCAATTTGGCATGGCATATACACAACTCATCAATTAAAAACATGGTTTAGAATCTCAATTAATAAAACTGAAATCTGAATTAAAAGACGCCAAAAGAGACTATATAGAACTAGGCTAGGGTTTCAATTACACCCTAGCCCTAAAAAGTTTAGCTACTCATGTCTGGAATTGAAAACAAAATACAAAATAGAGCCATAAGAAGAACTCTGAATATTGAAGAAGAAGAAGAATTCTGCCAGCAGCTTTTTCTCCTTTTCCTCGCTCCAAAAGCTCTCCAAAAGATGCTCCAAAGGTGCTCCCAATAGTGTTGTATGGCTGCTAGGGTTTGTGGATGATAATGGCTGGTTTTTAGATGGTTTGTGTGATGTTTTATGGCTGGTTATATGGTTGGACGTGGCTAAGTTGTAGCTGGTGTATATTCTGCCCTTCTACTCCCTTCTATGCCTCTTATAAACTTTGCAACAGCCTCTTTTAGCAAGTAGTTCCCTTATATGATTAGATCTCCACCTTACTTTACAAGTAAGCTTCCTAATTAGATTAGAATAGGAGTCTTCTTTTCTTAATTAGCAACACTTTCTAATTCTGATCTTACTTGTATCTTCTTGACAATTCCACACATGGACCCACAAATCTGAATTTAGTTGCAAGGAATTAAATCTGAACTTTTATCATAAAAGTGGGCCCTATTTGGTGCGTGCAACATAAGTGTGGGACCCCTCTTTTAGGACTTCTATCTTGACTTGAACTCTTGCTCCAAATTTTCCTTCTTTCTCTCCTTGTTCTCCATTCTTGAACTCCTCTTTTAACTTGAATAGGACTTCTTAAATTCTGGAATTCTTCTATTTGTAATAGATGTGGACCCACCATGGTCCTTCTTTGGGATTCACTCCCATCTCTTCATTAATTCTTCTCTTTTTGCTCCTTTTGACCTTAACGTAAAAATTAACAAAACACTATGTAAAATCAAATAAAATAACTCTAACTAGCACAAGATGAATCAAATATTAGGGCTTAGATTGCAAACAATTAAGCACTTATCAAGCATTCGCCTAGAGAGAGAGTGGGCATGAGAAACTCTAAAGGATTAGTTATGTATGTAAATGCCTATCACATGATAACAGAAATACACAAACAGTTTCTGTGAATAATTTCCGATCTCAATGAGAGATTTCATTTTCTTATATAGAGTATTCTGTCTCTAAATACAGTAAGTTTGACAATTACAATCCCTTTGATAGGGTAATTACAATTAATGATTATATAATCAAATCTCCTAATGAGGCATGTTACAACTGTACATGATTGTATCTTTTGACCACATGTGAAATATGATAATTAGTAAGTGGATATGGGCTTAAGTGATTGACATTGACTTGACCCATGTGGGTCCTAATGAAGCTACTTTAACAATGTAGTGGTGCATAAGTCCCACATCGGAAACATGCAAGTCCTAATCCTTGGTATATGGCGTGGCCTTAACCCACATAAGTCCTTTTAAAACCGTGTGGAAAGATTGGGTTGAAATCCCATGAGCCAAAGCGGACAATATCATGGGGATAGTGGGCTCGGGCCATTATAGATGGTATCATAGCCGAGAACGGATTTGTTTTCCGATGAGGGAGTATGTCACGCCTGTGGCCCCCCTGTAGAAGGGCGTTGGGTCCAGCGAGCATCCGCATAGAGAGGAGGAGGGTGGGGGAAACTTTAAAGGATTGGGTATGCAGTGGTGCATAAGTCCCATCTCGGAAATGTACGGGTCCTGATCCTGGGTATATAAGTGCAGCTTAGCCTTAACCCTACATGAGTCCTTTTAAAACTATGTGGCAAGATTGGGTTGAGATTTCATGAGCTAAAGCGGACAATATCACGTGGATGGTGGGTCTAGGCAGTTACAAGAACCTAGAAACGTGGGTCTAGTACCATTTTAGGAATGGAGAGAGAGGAGGGACTGTATATCCTTGTGGGCATATGTATATTCGATTTATAAGTTGGTACTTGCAAAAGATCTACACTATAGGAAGAAAAAGGAGGAAAGGAACCTTTTTTGTATTGGTAACAATAACCTTTTATTAAAAAGGAGAAAAGTTCAACACAGATTAGACTAAACAGAAAAGGCATAGCTTAAGAATGTACTAGTATAAGATATATAACAAACTCCAACTCCCACTACACTACATGGGCACTTAGATTACAAGAACGATTTACCCCTTGCTTGGCTAAACAATCCACCTTTCCATTTGCTGATCTACATATGGTGAAACAATACTTGCAACCCAAATACTAGCGAACCAATTTCGTTGAATAAAAATTGCATTTTCAATGGACCTTTAAAAGATTTCATCCAAGATATGGCATTTGCCGAGTCACTTTCCACAATAAGTGATTGGTGATAAGAGGAACAATAAATGTGAAGAGCCTCCAATATAACCAAAGTATCTGCTTCATTAGAATCTTTGATCCCAACATGTTTAGAAAATATATATGTAACTTCCCCTTTGTGATTTCTTAGAACACCTCCGATTTTCCCAATGGGTTGAGATAAGATGTCCTATGTTATCTAAGAGATTGCAACAGGTACAACGGATTATGAACTACTGGCAATTTGGACTTAGCAATTTGGGCCTTAGGTCTGTGGGACTTGCACTTGGGCCTATGGGTCATGGGCCTATGGCCTTCTATATCTTTACAAGCACATGATTCTCTGTCACGCTTGTGGTCCTCCTATAAAAGGGCGTTGGGTCCGTCGAGCATCCGCTTAGAGGGCGGGGGAAACTCTAAAGGACTGGGTATGTAGTGGTGCTAAGTCCCAAATTGGAAACATGCTAGTCGTGATCTTGGGTATATATGTGTGTGACCTGGCCTTAACTCCATATGAGAACTTTTAAAACTGTGAGGCAAGATTGGGTTGGAATCCCATGAGCCAAAGCGGAAATATCATGTGGAGAGTGGGCCCCGGTCGTTATGGATGGTATTAGGTGGGGGAGTCTGTCATGCCTACCCCGCCGAAGGGCATTGGGTCCATCAAGCATCCGCCTAGAGAGAGAGGGTAAACTCTAAAGGACTGGGTATGTAGTGGTGCTAAGTCCCACATTGGAAACATGCTAGTCCTGATCTTGGGTATATATATGTGTGACCTGGCCTTAACTCCATATGAGGCCTTGTAAAATCGTGCGGCAAAATTGGGTTGGAATCCCATGAGCCAAAGTAGACAATATCATGTGGAGAGCGGGCCCAGGTCGTTACATTCTCACTTGTTTTTAAATGAGAAATGAGGTTCATCTCTAGATATTTGCTAATTTAAGATGCGACAGGGTTGTTTCTCTTGTAACGGTCAAATGTGTGTTATATTATATATATATATATATATATATTCTTTTCGTGTGGATCAGAACTGGATTCATGCTTTCACCTGGACACCATTGATGTGTTTGCTTCAGGTGCAGTCATTATATTAGTGCATATTGGCCATTGCTGGTTTTTCTGTATAGTTTAGTCTGAATGCATTTAGCTATTGGTTTGTCACCTTTTTGAGACTTTCGTAGTCTTAGAGCGTCCTTGTTTAGAATTTATACAATTAACCCTTTTTCATGCTCTGTCGATGGTTTTGTCCAACCTTTAGATTTTGCCTTTTGTTTTGGAGTATTTTATCCTTCACTTAACTCTTAGAGCGTCCTGGTTTCAATTTTTATATACTTGTCCATTTGCGATGCTCTGCTCATCTTTTTTGTTTAACCTTGAACTATTGCCTTTTCTTTTCAATCTTGTCTTCCACTAATTCATTACTGAGAGTGGTACTGGTGAGACCAATAGGGCAAAGTATGCTGTCGGAAGTTCAATTTATCTTGATTTATGTCACAGACAAGGAACATAAAGTTAGATTCATCTTTCATCTGTGTAATTCTAATCCTAACCGCACCCCTTGTTATCCCGATGCCTTGTTGTTGTCTATGTTGCCTAAATAGCTTCATTCCATCTAATGAGAACATGCAGGACCCTAAAGTTACTGATGCAAGACTTAGAATATCAATGTCCTATTTTATCTCTTTGGTTTTTTTCAATAAAGAGAAACCTTGTCTCTTTTCTATTTTCTATTTTCTTTCCTTTTTTCCCATTCACTTCAAATAAAGAGCTACTCCGCATCTAATTCTTTTATTTCTGATTGTGCACTTATTATTTCACTCAAGCTACTTTTCTCAAACTGTCTTAGCACTTTATATATCTCTGCAAAACTTTCTGTTATGAAAACTACAGATCTCGCCCATAGGCCATAGATAAGTTCTATATAAATCTGTCGCAATTCTTACCATCCACCACTGAACTTTATTGATAGTAAAGACGATTTTGATGAGAAAAACTGAATCTAAAGTTTCTACTATGGTAATGCACTGATCATCTTGGGTTCAGTTAGATCATTGCACTTCTTACCGAACTAGTTCTTGGTCAGATCGTGGTATGCCTACATTGGTGGTGGCCTCAAGAGGATTTTTCCTTCCACAATCTCATATCTTATAATTAAACAAACCTTTGTCACTTTGTTGACCACCAGATCAGATGGCTTACCCACCTATTGATCAGTAAATTGAGATGTTAATCACTCAGAGATCATCTGGTGAATTCATCCTAGTTTTCTACAATTTCTTAGCACATGGGGCTTCATCAAAGGGGCTAAGACTTAACAGTGAAGGATCAAGGGTGGAAATCTACAAGTGACCATCAAAATTTCTCCCTTTTGACGGGATTGATTACTTGCCCTTCACTGTATGAAATTATATCCAGGAAATTTGATGGACTCTTGTTGATCTCCACCCTTGATCTTTCACGCTTCATCCTTTTTATATAAACTCCTCTCCCAAAATTCCTATGAACTTAGTAGGAATCTTCCAAATACGTCCTTGAAAACCCATTTAGAACACTACATTAAGAGAATCCTTATCATATGACCCATGGCAGTCTTCTCTACTCAAGAAAGAAGATTTGTCGCTGATGATACTGACGCAGCCCCTTCTTTCACGAACACATTTAACACACTGTGGCTGATTGTCTTGTCATTTTTGGCATATTTTTGTTGGACATATCAATCCAGTTTCTCTGGCTTTCATTAGGTTTATTCTTATGGGTAAATGTACTGCTTTTGATTACTATCTTGTTTTTCAAGATGTTTCTCCCTTTGAACTTTGAAAAGTCATGCGTTCCTAATGTGCCATTCAAATGTTTTTGTTTTGAGTTATTACTCATTAATTAATAGTTGGCTTGGGTTAGATAATTTTTCCGCTAGTACCTTTTATGTAAAACCTGACAAATGTCTGGTTATATTTCTGTACAGTTGACAGATTTTGGACTTTCAAAGGTTGGTCTCATCAACAGTACTGATGATTTATCTGGTTCAGCAGTTAGTGGGACATCATCTCTTGGAGAAGAAGAGCCCAAGTCTGAGCACTTGCAACAGGAGCAACGGCAGAAACGTTCTGCTGTTGGTACTCCTGATTATTTGGCACCTGAGATACTCTTAGGCATAGCACATGGTTAGTGTCACTTTTGTTATTTGGCATATAACCTTGCCAGCATATGTATCCAGTAGTCACAGAGCCTTGTTCCTCAGTTCTCCAGTATTTGATGTTTTTCTTCCCTTTCATCTAGCATATTTGTTTTGTCAGGGACAACTGCAGATTGGTGGGCCGTGGGTGTTATTCTATTTGAAATGATTGTTGGGATTCCTCCCTTTAGTGCAGATCACCCACAGGTTTGTTTCATAGTCCTGAACTTCTGCTTAATATTAAATTACTGTGTTTGTGTTATTTGGTGTATGAAACTATCTGAAAAAAGTGATTTGGTGTGTGAAATCTATGATTGAACATTGAAGACTCCCCGACCTTGGAAATGCAATAACATGTAAAGTAAGAAAATATTACTTGCTTACCTTTCCAAATATGTTTTCTAATGGAACCTTTCCAAATGTTAGAAGACCCAGTTTGTTCTTCGGTTACACTCCAGTCAAAAAGCATGCTAGACGTAGTTTGGTACGCTTGAGTTTGGGAGGGTTAGCATCAAAGAGAAATTCTAGTTCGTTCTTTGGCTTAATCAATCAAATGATGGAAGAGATAAACTCTTTTTTTTTTTTTTTTTTTTGCATTGAAGTTTTTTCAGTCTTTTCATTCTTTTCTCCAACCATTCGGCCCTTCCTCTTATCATCTTCTGGAGGAAAACTTTTTACTCCAAGGATTGAATTATTGATATCAGACCTGTATTGGCCAGCCTCCCTCCTGATGCGTATCAGGTGTATGGCTCATGACGCATAGCTATATTGGCATGATTTTATTTCCTTTCAAGAAATTTGAAAAATGTAAAAAAATCTGAAATGTTTGAAAACCTTATAAAAATAAATTAGCCAGTACTAATTTACAAATGTATTGGACCTTATATTGTTATAATATGCTGCTTCATCCCTTTCAATATCCTGACTAATTCTTGTCCTTTTTTAAATGATGTGTTTTATTTATAATGTAAGGGTCATCCATGATGGCAAAGGGCCCAAAAGAATCTCCCATGTTGGGAGATTGTGGTGGTTCACCCTGTTCTTGATAGAGGAAGTAGGATCGGTTATCATATGCAGACCATTGTGGTGAAATATATTTAGTTTGAAAAATGAGAAAAAAGGGCCTAAAGTAATGTAGATCTGGACTTTTGAAATGACAAAATGCCGTTCTCAGCTTCTTGTTTGGCTCAAATCAATAAAAGTTTTCAGCGATATTCTTAGACCATGATGTTAATGGAAAAAAGATGACACATAAAACGTTGAATACTTGAACGCGGGGAATTCTTAATTTTTAGTATTAGCCAATTGTGCTCCTAGTTTCTTGTTTGGCTCAAATCAAAGATTTCAGTGATATTTATAGACTATGGCATTTATGGATAAACACACAAAACATTGAACACTTGAACATGGGAAATTTCTTGACTATTAGTATCAGGCAAGTCAGCATTGGTATTTTCATAAATAAGAAGCTAGAACAACATCTAAAAAAGGTCATCACCTAGTGCGGTCCTGCCGAAGCAGGGTCTTGGGAGGGTTGAGACTGAAGACAGACCTAACCTTTGGCAATTTTGCACAAAGTGGCTGCTCGCAGGTCTCGAACTTGCGTTATCAATTATCACGCATGGCACCCGAGACTTTTACCTTTGCACCAAAACAACAAGAACAACATCTGAATAAAAAGAAATTCTTGTCTTACTAAGTAAAACCAACTGTTCTATCCTTCCCTAATCTCTTTCAATTTCATCATCCCATTGAAGCTTCAGTCGTGGTTCACCAGGTCATCAACTCTTCCAGACTACCCATTTTCATCTTTTACCCATATCTCTTGTAGATTAGGATCTCTCTCTCTCTTAAAGTCTGGATCTGAGATTGGTTGCAGTTTCATTTGGCACCAATACAAGATACAATCTCAAATACAATTTTTTACTAGCTCATACCATGGGATAATTTATGTATACTATTATAATCTATCAGTTCCTTGAAGGAGGAGATGATCAGAGTTGACATTCCGAAGCTATACCTAACATAGAAGACTTGTTCTGTCAACTGGAACCACCCAGTGTGGTTGATATGCATTGGCCATTTTCTAATCCATGCTTCAGGTGCTTTCTAAGCAAGAGGCAAACTTTGTGCAGACTTCTAGTATTTATTATAGAGGGTTCAGAAAGATTAGAAAAAAAGAAAGAAAGAACGGCCAAGTTTTCTTAAGGCTCATAGTTTGTTTTAAACTTTTCTGTGGGGCAAGAGCCAAATATTTGAATGGCTTGCTTAAGGTAGACCTATCAAGAGAATGTAGCATACTATTTAATGAGATGGCTCAGGCTAAATCTTTTGTGGTGGGGGTGCAAAATCTGCCATTGGGTACATGTAATTTTATTTTGACCAGGTGATCTTTAGGCAATCTAGGTTCTTTCAATGCAGCAGGTGCATCTTAAAGAAGGAAAGAGGTGAATTGGCGTTGGCTTTCTCCAAGCCTCTTGGAACGAAGGGCTATAATAGGGCAGAGATTTGGCTATCAAACATGCAGTGAATTAGTTAAAGAATCATTTTGTAACCATCTAATCATAAAGGATCGTTCCAAGGTGGCATCAGCTTGGATTTGGGTGAAGGTACAAGTCATATGACCATGGTTTTAAATAAAATTTTGGTAGTACGACAGAAGACGAATACAACTTGTTTCAACCAACATAACAGTGAATGTGAACTACTGAAGAAACAGTTCATTATCTGACATACATTATCATTTTTTTTTATTTTTTTTTGGTTTATGGTGTTTTAGAAATAAACAAAACTTTCAAATGTGATATAATGGTAAGATGTAGTTTTTATTTAGCTGTAGTTCAATCTTTGGCACGAAAAGGGTAAGTGGACGGTATGGATAAAATCTTAACCCAACAAGGACTTCCTATAACCATGCTCATATTCCTAGGGATGTCAATTTACCTAATTAGGTCCAGTTGGTTCTGTACCCAAATGCGGAATATTATATATTGTATATAACCATGACCACCACCATCATCAAAGCCTTGTCCCAGGGGTTAGCTACATCAATTCTGTTTCTAACTTGGGGAAAATCCTCAAATAGGTTGCACTTCTTCATATCTATACTTACTACTTCCATCCAAGTCATCTTCTCCAACCCCTTTTCCTTTAGGGGCCATCAACCCGCTTAGAGAAACTTTTCCTCACTGGCACCGTTATTGGCTGGCATGAACATGGCCAAACCACCTCAAATGAGTTTCTCTTAATTTATCATCTATTGATGTAGTTGAGATTTTAGGGCTACATCTTGATTGAATTGTGTGATCTCTATTATTGAGAATGGCCAATGGTTATTTATAGAGTACAACCAAAGTGATAAACTCAAACTAGAAAACCTAATCATAACCAAAGCTAATCCTAATTTAGAAAACTTACTTTCAAATTACAAATAAACCGAATGACCAAATTAAAAATAAACCCAACTGTTTGTCAACACTCCCTCACAAGCTGATTCATGGATGCTATGACCGGCTTGGACCAAACACCACATGTTGTCTTCCTTTTGCAACTACTTTGATGAGAAACTCTCAGCTTGATTTTGAGTATCCGTGAAGGACTTAGATCTATCTTGTAACTTGACTGGTAAAGGAGATTAAACCTTCATGTGCTCCACAACACAAACTATATAGTCAGCAACACTATTGATTAAACTAATTCATTGTATGCTACATAACACATTTGATGAGCCTGAATGCTACACAACATTGTCACACGAAACTAAGGATGAACCCATAACTTAACGATAACTTGGAGTCACATGACAAATTAACTGTGGAGCCTTCGTAGGATTTTCTCCCCCTAACTTGAATATCTCATAAACATGACCTTTGTGATGAAAAGAAACAACATGGTGTTGCATATCTGAAGTCTTCAGTAATCTTTCACCACTCTACTCTGATTTGTTCACAATAAATAACCCACTTCTCTGTTAATTTCTTGCCAAAAACTTCCATTATGCTTTGCTGGTGGTCACCGTTTGTCGATAAAGTCCATCTCTGTCGCTTCCCACTCTTTTTTAGTATGTTGGAGAGTGGTCTACTAGATCAGATCTGTCATGATCTCTTCTAGGAGCATATGGATTTTGCAGCTTGACAAATACAAAAAAAGATTGAAGAGCTTGAAGAATGTGTATAGACTTCACGAGGGTGCAGTAAAAATGAATCGACAATCGGAGTTCAAATGGCTCTAGAAACAAGTTGAGTAGTACAATCTGCTGATGTGGTTCACCTGATGATGTGGCGTGTTGCATGGCTCTTGAACTCATGTCAATAATCTGGCGACTAACATGGCTGCGGACATGGTGCCCCTTCTTTATCTTCTTTATCTTATAAAACGTGAAGCAACCTCCCTTTCTCTCCTTTTTCTTCGGTTTTCATTTTTTTCTTTTCCTCTTGTTGGATGTCAAGTTTTGTAAATATAGGAGACTTTTACGCCCTTTTCCTTTTCTTTCTATTCTCCTTGTCTTTTTTACCCAACAACCCTCCTCTCGTCTCTTTTTTTTGGTGTGTGTGGAATAGTTACTCTTCTAAATAATGTTTGATGCTCCACCGTCGGTCTACCTGGACCTGAATCTATTCCTGGCCTTTTTGGTATCGCTTGATAGGAAAAATAAAAGTCTTCAACTAACAAAGAACTTCAGTCTCAGGCTTGTGCTACTGAAGAATCGAAGGAGACGGAGATTCAGCCAGTGATTGTTGTGATGAGGAATGGCGACCTTCAATCTTCAGCAGTAAGGACTATAATTGCAAAAATTACATCAACATAGAAGTCTACAAGCTACATCCAGAACTAGAACTACATGAGTTGCCTGATTGCAAGGAGGAGTTCCAAGATGAGGAAACTCTGTAACCTAGGACCAGTAGAAGGCAAAGAGATGCTAAAAACATCTCCTCCACTAGATCTACTTTGGAAAACCTCTAGATCTCCACTAAATTGCCGATGAGAAAGGGTTTAAAGCTTTGGATTCTCCAAATGACAACACAACAAGAAGACCTGGCTGTTTTGACTTCTTTTAGGCCTAACAAAGAGTGAGCTTAGTGATGCCGGATAGACCTCGGGCCACATATGTAAGGCCCAAGTCAATTTAGGTTTTTATTTCACTAATTACCTTTCATTAGTTTTCTAATTCTATTTAAAGAGTTGTAATTAGGATAGGTTTACTAATTGCTATAGTTTCCTAGTTTAATTAGTTTTCTTAGGGCCAAAGTTTTCTTTTTCTTATTTATATGGCATTGTAGACATTGATTTTCAAAGTTGATTAATAGAATTGGGTTTTTTTCTTGGAGGTTCATCCTCATTTATGGTCTCTGCGGAGACTTGTAGCTTCTACGGATATGTGCTTCAGCACCGGTATTGTGCTTCGGTACTTCCCTGCAAGCCCTAACCCTAGGGTCTGCATCACTTAGCCAAGAAACTACTTATTGCACTCTTTTAACTGTAAATCAGCCTTTCCTTTTGCAGGTTCTTCACTATAGAGAACGGAAAATAGGGTTAAGTTATGACTTTTGGGTGCTTCTCCCTCAGGTCTCTGCATTTATAGGATATAATATATATACAGAACCATCCTTTCCACTTTGTCTATCCACCATTGAAGATGACATTAACAGTAGCAATGACAACAAGAATTCAGAAGAGAATGCGGGGCAATAGAGGAGAAGAAGTTCTCATCTGTCTCCAATGGAATGGGCCTAGTTCGGCTTTGGAATATCAAACCCTAATTGGTTCTCTTTGTTCCATCGGCACGTTGGTGCTTTTCTCATGGCCCATATCAAGCTATTCTAAGGGTATTGCAAGAGAAAAAAACTTTTGTGTTGGATTAAACTAAGGATCGGGAAAGGAAAACAAAAGTAAAAAACAAATCTAAAACTAGGCTCTGATATCAAGTTGAAATTTTAGGGCTACATCTTAACTGAATTGTTTGATCTCTATTATTTATAATAACCAATGGCTATTTATAATGTACAATCAAAGTTGTCTACTGATAACCAAACAAGGAAAGTGAATAATAGGAAACTTGGTCCTAATTCTGTCACAACTCTAGCCAGAAATAACTCAAATTTAAACTAATCATAATTTAGGAAACTTACTCTTAAAATTACAAATAAACCCAATGACCCAAATTACAATAAACCCAATTATTTCATAATAGATGATACCCGGAAAAAAGCTCCTGAATGAGCTCATTTCTGATCCTATCATTCCTAGTTCTTAGTTTACCACACATCCATCTCAAAAATTCTGATCTCTGTTACACTAATTTTTTGCATGTGTTGTTTCCAAATTGGCCAACATTCTACTTCATAGGCCATAGTTGGTCTAGCTGTCTAGTAGTTTTCTCATAAAGTTTTTTTCTTCAATCTTGTTGGTATGCACCAATCACAAAGAACTCAAGAAGCAAGTCTCCACTCCCACCATCTGTCAATCTAGGAACTTGTATCATTAAGTTATCTATAATTTAGGAACTTGTATCATTAAGTTAGCTATAACTTAGGAACTTGAATTGTATTAGGATACTAATAATAGGGTAATCCATCCTTACATAATGAGAAGGACACAACCCTAAAGGGACACGTTTTTCCTGCTCCAATATTCTTGTTCTATCCATGCATGTGCTACTGACACCATCTAACTCTTATCTTATGTTAGAGTATGATGAAGATTTGTATCAAGAAAGTCGCGACGGGTCTTGTTCATGGCTTTCGTGAAAAGATCCGCCAATCGAAACCGAGAGAAAATTTGAGGAAGATGTATGGTTCTGGATAAAACATGTTCACTAATAAAATGGTAGTCAACTTCTATGCATGTATTTGGCCCTTTCATGAAAGGTTTTAAAACCTGGACTCGGAACTTGACTCGGCCATGGCCCAGTCTGAGTCGACCTGGCTGAGTCGCATGGGACTCAGCCGGGTCGAGTCTCAAGAAAATGAAAAAAAATAAAAATAGAGAAAATAATGGAAAATAGGAAAAATAAAATTGGATGGCCTAGGAGTCTCTCCATCCATGTAGATATTTTGAATTTTTTTATTCTTTTATGTAACAATAGATTTTGGTGAAATTATAGAGTATAAAGAGTAGAGTCCTTTTATCTTCCCTATTATTTAGGTGTTTTTAACAACAAATTCTACCATTCTAAAGCATGCTATTGCTACTATTACTGGATACTAGTAAATAGTAACCTACTATTATATATGGCACACCTTAACATTATAAGACAAACCATTTCATTGCAATTAAAATTTAAAAGACAAATCCATATTCCAATTTCCATGTCAATTTTCAATTATCAAGTTTCAATTAGCATATAACAACCATACCTTAGCCCATTCTTTCTAATACCATGTTGAATGCCTTGTGGGTTGGATGCCATCTTCCTCGTCGTCGTCATTTTGATTTTGACAATAGTATTGTGCTATATCAAAATCAAAGAAGCATTGCCCCCCTCTTGTGTTATAACAACTATACATTTTTTTTTTTTAACCAAACAAGAGTGGAAAAATCATCTAGAAGCATGATATACTTCCTTTAATCTATTCTAAACAATTTAAGCATGTAGAAACAAAAAATATATATTTTTAACAATAACTTTAAATAGAAAAAAATTGAAGAAATTACTATTTTTTGCACATACATGCACAGATCTAGGGTTAGAACCATAGATCTATGTGCTACACACCCAAAATCTTAAGCTCGTACAAAAAAACAAGTGAAAAAAAAAATCGATTTTCCTATTTTTTTTCAAAAAAAAAAAAAAAAAAAAAACCAAAAAACACAAAAAATGCATTTTTTCAACAAATAATGGGTGGAAAAAATCATCTACAAGAAAACATACATCCTATCCTCTTTTCTAAACCGTCTAAGCATATAGAAATGAGAAAACATACCTCAAAATTCAATAATGGAAAACCCCTCTTTTGGATGAATAGTAGAACCCCTCTTTGGTGAGCTAGATCTCTCAAAATATCAATATTTGATCTTCCCTCTTGCAAGAAATCAAGTTAGGAGCCTTGAAAACCCTATCTCCAAATCTTTGCAGCAAGAGAAATGGGGAAAAATCTCATTTCGTAAGTTATATAGTTGGCCGAGTCCGTCATTGTGTGGACGCGGCCGACTCAGGTGAGTCCCTTAAGTCCCACTTTCCCCATACTGAGTCGGGTCGCCGATTTTTTAAAACATAGAATAGTAGCAATTTGGGTAGCACATGTTGTTAACTAAAAGCAGAGTAGGACCTAATATCCATACCCCAAATTCATGGAGTCTTTGAAGGCATATCACTTCACTACTGGCCAATGACAATGACCAATATTCAGTTTCAGCAGATGATTTGGATACCGTTGTTTGCCTTTTGCACTTCCAAGAGATAGGAGATGTACCAAGAACATACACCGCCTAGTGGTTAAGTGGCAACTGTAAGTGCAACCTGCATAGTGAGCATCAGCATAAGCACGAAGTTGAAAAGGGAAAGAAGATGAATGAAAGAGTCCTACATGAAGAGTCCCAAGAAAAATTTAAAGAATATGATGAACAGCCATGGGACGATGTTTGTGAGGATTCCCCAAGAATCAACTAACAACTTGCACAACACAAGCAATGTCCATTCAAGTCATAGTGAAAGGTAGATTAGACTACCAACAGGGTGGTCATAAATAGTGGGATCAGTGAGTGTACTGCCATCGTCTTTTTGAAACTTAACACCAATCTCCATAGGAGTATTTTCTGTTTTAGTGTTTGTAAGATGAGCCATATACATTAAGTCTTCAACATAGTTTCTTTGATGGATATGAATACCTTTATTGTTTCGAACAATTTCCAGTCCAAGTGAATATGTCAAATTGCCCAAATCTTTCATCTTGAATTTGCACATAAGATAGCTCTTGTGCTCTCGGATGCCAAGTTCATCATTCCCACTTGTAATAAATTTAAATGTGTAGCTTTAGCATCATAGGTGCATGTCGCTGGAGGGTTTAATGAGGTGGTCAATTTTCAAGTAAAGGTGGGTACGTGGGTTGATATTCTTTTTGGTGATTCTTTGCCTATTGAATCAACTATTTTGATTTTTTCAACCATCTTGAGAGAGGGAATCCCTTTGTAATCCTTGTACTTGATTTCATAATTGTACATTAATCCTTTCAATTATCATTAAGCTATTGAATGAACTATTTTGATTCCTTCAACCATCTTGAGAGAGGGAATCCCTTTGTAATCCTTGTATTTGATTTCATACTTACAGATTCTTCCTTTCAATTATCATTAGGAAAAAAAAAATTCTTTCAATTAATTGCTGGTATCCTCAAAACTATTTGTAAACAATTTATCAAGTCAGTCCATTCAAAAAAAAAAATTACAAAGGTCTTGAGTAGAGATGGGACTCATGGAGAGTTGGTAGGGTAAATATGCCCGAAATTTGGAAGACCATGAGGGGAGGCCTTAGATAATGTGGGTAAGATTTTTGAGGAGTAAGGGTTTTGAGGTTGTGCTATGGCATCAGCTTTCATGAGGATCTATGACCAAATGGAAGAAAAAATATAGCACTAGCAGCAGGTTGTACACTAACAGAAATATAGGTTTGATACTCCATGAATGTATTTGTGCACACATATGCTGATAGTGTACTGTATGCTCACATTCTCGAATTTTGCGTCTATGCCCCTCATGCACAATGATGATTTTTTTTTCTTTCCTTTTCTTTTATATTTTGTTTTTCAAAAACTAACCTTTCGTTTTTTGTAGGCAATTTTCAACAATATACTAAATCGTGAAATACATTGGCCACTGATACCTGTAGAAATGAGTTCGGGGGCACATGATCTTATTAACAAGTAAGACTAGCTATTATCCTCGTTCTATTTGTTTGATTACTTGAATATCCTGACAATCCTTTAAACACAATTATAAGTAATGCAAAGTTGTGATTTGGTTTAATTCCATTCAATTGCTGCTAATATACCATATTATTTGATTAGATTTGGTTCCACCCAGTTCTTTTGGGTTAGAAATCTGATTTGGCAACTCTTTAAAGTGCACGTTTTATATGTAAGCAGAGCTGTGCCTTAATTATTCTATTCTCTCCCATCCACCAGCCTGTTGGACAGTAGTTTGTACATTTTTACTTATGTCAATATCCTTTCATTGCTTTTTAAGCAATGAAAAGAAAAACCCTGAAAAGTCAAGATACCTCCGTAATAATAGATTTTGAATGGAAGGAATTTTCTGGGGTGACACTTAATGGCATTCTAGAGCATTGAATTTCTATCTTTGGCCTGTGCTGGAATCCTTTGCACTTTTGGGCTTCGTTCCATCCAACGTTCTTAGTCACCATTTACCTATTCTTTACAGTTTGTCCTTTTACCCCTTTTCTTTGGGTGGATAGCTAATCTTCTTGATTGTTGGACCTTTCTCTCATATTTCCTTATAAATAAAAATTCAGTTGCACATCCGAATAAGAAACATATACACAAAAGAAAAAGAAACGTACTCACGGAAGGGAAAAGAGGAAAAGGTCTTCAGGTTCCTTGATATCATAGATATGGCACGGTTTGATGTCATCTTGATCAAGGCACTAGTATTGGATTTCATCATCAGTCTCCTTGCAATAGTTACACTGTTCACAGTTGTAGTATAACTTTCACAATCCATTTGTGGAATTATGTTCGAAGATAAACATACATAAGTTAATGTCACTAAATAAACCAATAAGGTACTTATGTATGGTGTACAAATGCATTAAGATCCCCAGCATCATATATATTATTCATACTTCTGAGGCACCGTGAAATCAAGCCTCAGGTTCATGTAAGCAAAAGGTGTCTCAAATTCATATCATTTTATTGGACTGTCTTATCCCTTCTATTGCATCATGATCTTGCCTAGCAACTTCATTTGTGCCAATGCCTTTGTTCTGAGAAGTTCATGTTGATATGAAGTTAAGTGAATTATGATTTTACTCTCATAAGTCATAATCAAGATGCCACTGTTGCCTTTATAGCAGTTGTTATAGTTTATAATAATTTGAAACTGTTGCCAATTTGACATTTCAGGCTGTTGACAGAAGATCCTAGCACGAGACTTGGAGCGAAAGGGGCCATAGAGGTAGACTTGTTTGTTATTTTTTTTTTTATATCAGAGTTTTTTTTTTTTAATATTTACTTTTATGTTAAAAAGTATGCAGCTTTTTCTTTCTCAGACAATACCAATACTGATCATTAAAAGTAAACTATGCCAGGTGAAACAGCATGAATTCTTCAAAAATATCAACTGGGACACACTTGCCAGGCAGAAGGTAACCAACATCATATTTAGACAAGAAAATATACAATATCCAATCAAATCATTTTTCTGTCCTACAAAAATGGGTTGACCTTTTGGTAAAGTAGACAACAATCCAAGTCTCTTAGAAGCCATTATCCAGATGATCCTGACAATTAAATTTCATTTCTCTTGAATGTTGAGATACTTGGGTGCAACCCAACCCAGATATCTCCCCAGCAGATGAGCAGTCTAGATTACTGAAAGCTCACCTGCACTATTCCTTCTTGAAAATAGAAACATTTTCTCTTTGGCCTGTTTGGTAATTTTACTTGTCAAGTCAAGTCAAGTACAGTTAAGTATCAAATCAGAAAACACTTTAATTCAAAACTCCCTCCATCTTTTTCAACAAAAGTCAAAAGGCAACTACCTTTATTCACCAATAGACAAAAAAACTTCATTTCCCCATACAAAAAGTAAAAAATATTCCATCCCAAACAACTAAAAACAACATACCATCATAACTCACTTATATTTTATTCCCTCTCTTTATTTCACTTCACTTCACTTTATTTTAAAAGTAAAATTACCAAATGGTTAGGAACATAAACCACTCGGATATCCTATTCTCACCACCCACCGCCACCACCACCACCATCAAAGCCTTGTCCCAACTATGTTGGGATGTCATATTCTCACTGCTTTCTTAAAATTGCTGCCTCTTTAGCAGGCTGCATTTGTCCCGGCTTCTGAAAATGCGCTTGACACGAGCTACTTCTCTAGCCGTTACTCCTGGAATACCTCTGATCAGCATGTTCACTCAGCAAGTGAATTGGAGGATTCCAGTGACAATGACAGCATAAGTGACAATGGCAGTTGTACAAGCAATCATCATCTGGATGAACAGGTATCTAACATCAATGTGCTTGCTTGCATATTTTGTCTATATCCATGTGATTTGATGTGTTTTGTGTGGTGTTGTTAATGACGATAAGCAGGGGGATGAATGTGGAGGTCCCACCGAGTTTGAGTCTGGCTCCGCTTCCAAATATTCCTTCAATAATTTTTCATTTAAGGTATGCTAATCAATTGCATTCAGCATCATCTTTCCAGATGAAATTTGTGTTGAATTCATAATTATCCTAAATAGAGATGAGTGGAGAACTGGGACTCCCAAATAGACGACCTAAGGGTTTGATGATGATGATGAAGAATTTTTGTCAAGAGTTGTCTAGCATTAGAATATATGTAGGGATCTTGTTTCACAGTCCACATCCCTTTTTGTGATCACTTATCCTAGTTTATTGGACTTTTTTTTTTTTTTTTTTTGTTCTCCTGGCAATAAGAAGATTTTTATTGCAAGAAACAATAAAATGTTCCTTGGAAACAATATTAAAACTGCTATTAATTACCAGGCATTACCTCTCAAGTTCAGTTACTGTTGATGGAAAAAGGTAATTGGAAAGTTAGGATGTGAATTGGAGAAAGAGGGGCTAAACACTGGGTTTTAGACCAAGGTTTTATATTCTAAACACTGGGTTTTAGACCAAGGTTTCATTTCAGTCAATACTTGGACCCTTGGACGAGTCAGTGCCGGACATTCTGGACCAGTGTGAGCATGCGGTCTTAAAATATAAAAAAGATTTAAAGTAAATAAATAATATAAAAGGGATAAAAATGTTTAACTTTGACCATTTATATCCTAAATCAACTATATAGACATCAAGTCTTTCTTATGGTATGGGTTACGACTAGTGATGCTCGTCACTTCCTGTTGGCTGTGGCTAATGGATGAATCATTTGAACATGGACAGAGCACCAAATCACCAATATACAAAACTATTTATAACTTATAATAGCATTAAAATAACAAACCAAAAATCATAAAATTAATTGAGGGATGGGGGCAACCATTTCATCAATATCACATTGAGTTCAAGTTGGCTCAAACCTATCTTCATCAACTTTATATAGTCTTGACTTATTGGATAATTATGAAAACCAGCGGATAGAATATGTAAAATCATTAAATAGCTTCTCCATCTTCATATTGATAATTCAAATGCAGCATTGATCATTATTCTTGTATTGCTCACCATACTAATATCGCATATGGGCCCAATTGTCCATTACTAAGGATTTGTTCGGGTACCATATTGGTATCTGTCCCTTTCACTTTAAAGTTCAAACACAAAGTGAAAAACCAAAAACTGAGCTAAGTTCCTACCTATAATGTTTTTGGTTGACTGTGTGACTCAGTCTGTAAAAGCCCTTGTCAGTTTGTACCAGTATGTGCCAGTCTCGTGTTCCTCCAGCCTGGTTTTACTCGGCTAAATCAAGTCTTTTAGGATCTCGGCTCCAGACTGTTACTTATACCTATCAGCATGGAGTTATTAGAAGATAATGATAACTAACACTTGGTTCTTTTTGCTTAAAACTCAGTGAATGATTGAATCTCGACATATGTTTTTGTTCAAATCACTATATGATTCAGTCTATATGGAACCGATTCTAGTCTGTGCCTGCCAGTCCATACCAATCTGTGCTGGTCCGACTCGATTGAGTTGAGGTAATTTCACTCTCCCGATAGTATACCCATACATTGAGTCGACTTGGTGCCAACGGAATTCAATACCATGTTTGAGACTTCCTGATGAAGACTAAATTGCAAACTCAAGTTATTAACCTCTCTGTCTGTATTTTAGAAAGCCAGCTTTTTTTAACTAATTGATTCGGTCTATATGGGACCCATGCTAGTCTGTGCCGATCAATGCCGCTTCGAGTCTTTTGAGTCAAGGTAATTTTACTGTTTTGATCGTTTACCCTTACAACTACTTGACTTGGTGCCAGACGAAATTCAAAACCAGGTTTGGGACTCCCTTCTCAAGACTTAATTGCAAACTCAATTTATTAACCTAAACAGCTGTCTTTTGAAAGTCAACAAAATTTTAACTTGACTTATTTATGCATTTTTATTATCTTCTAGAGTATATTTTAAAAATAAAAAACAGAAAAATCATGTCCATTTCTTCATTAAAAATCTTAAGCAATATTTGAGTCTTAAAGAAAGTAACTGATCAGTAATGTTTTTATTATGAAATAAATGGATTTTTACGAAAAAATTATGCTTAAACTTTGATTAAACAGATATGGGTACAAAAACATAAAAATGACGGATTAGAGTGTTGTGCATGTTTTTGGACATAATTACCTCTCTAACGATATTGTCACCCATTTCACCATTTTTGTCGAAATCTGCAACTCTACTCTCTTACTTTTCTTCTGGATCGTGGTGAGGGTGTGGAGAGATGGAGAGGGATTTGAAGAGATAGACGGCTGTGGTGAGGGTGATGAGATGGGTTTGGTGGATCGGATTAATGGGGAAGAAGAAGAAGAAGAAGAGAGTGAGACGGTGATGGTGGCTGAAAGATGAGACTGTGAGTTGCAGGTGTTTGGTTGGAGAAATTATAACATTTGAATGACTGGGGAAGAAGAAGAATGACTGGAAAGTGAAAAAAAGAAAGTGCATAATAGATCAAACCCAGAAATCACACTCACCAACCCATTCAAACCCACCACACCCAACCAACCTATTCGAGCACATCATCACCATTCATCAACTGACCCACCAACAGCTGTTGCACAACACCAACCCCATCTCCATCATCACAACATATCATCACCCTCCCACACCCTACCCACCCACTTTACCAGTTTCTCAACCTTCTCTCACGATCCACACCCTCACCAAACGACCTAGATGAGGAGAGATTGAGGGGGGAGTTGCAAGTTTCGACAAAAAATGATGAAGGGATGATGATATCGTCATATTGGGGTAACGATGTCTTTGAAGGTGTAATGTGTCCAAAAAAATGTACAACACCCTAATCCATCATTTTTTATATTTTTATACTCTCATCCATTTAATCAGGGTTTAAACATATTTTTTTTCATAAAAATCCCTAAAATAAATGTAGCATTATCACTTTAAAGTAAAACTTTGGTTCCAAAAAAATATTACAAAAAAAGTCCAAAAATGGTACACAATTGTACTATTTTTGTCCTCAATATGCACTATAACTTCGTAAAACAACATTTACATATACCAATCCAATGGCTGCTGCCTTTACTGTTAAACAAATCCTAATGGTTGCAAGATTTTTAAAAAAAAAATAAAAACTTAAAATTAAATGAACTCACCATATGAATCCTGAGTGACCCAACATGTACCTGTCATGGGGCAGTGTAGTATCACACATCCTAAACCTATCACAGGTCAGGTCAGTATGGAGCGGATCCTATGTAGTCGGGTTGGTCAACCTATACCCAAACCCGACCGACCTGACCTATTGCCATCCCTAATGACCCAAGAAGCAAAAATGAAGAAGAGTTTACATAACAAGTTCCTGATTGTAATTTTTTTCCTACCCAACATTTTCAGTCATTCTATCCAGTTTCTCTTTCTTATAGAAAAGGGCATTTTATATTAGCTAAATTTCGCCTGCTTTTTCCTCCTAATTTCCTTCATTTTGTTGACTAGAACCTCTCTCAACTTGCATCAATTAACTACGATTTACTTAGCAAGGGCTGGAAAGATGAACGACCAACTAAGCTTGATCTGTAGCAGTCTACTCCTGTTGAGGACCGGAGGGCAAGTTCCAATCAACAAAGGAACCTTATTTCTTTTGATGCTGTTTGTACAAACTGTAAATAAGTGTAAGGAGAAGTAAATACACACATCTGATTTGGGTTGTGCAGTTTCATCATGCCATTTACTTATGTTTTAGATCTTTCCTTTTTTGCAGAGATAGAAGATCTCCCAAGTGGAAATTTCAGGACCTTCCCTTTTTTGTTGTATGTGGGGATCCAATTCTAGGCTTGGGTTATTTCAAGACCATACATTTAGCCCTAGGGCAGGTTCACAACCATCCTATCTTGAGTTAAAAGAACAAAGAAATGTTAGTTTCATTTCAAATGTATCCCAAAATGTTCATATCCAAGGGCAATTTGATGTAGTACAGTGAAAGAGTATTTTAGCTTGGATTAAGCTTTTCTCTAATTAGAGAGTAACAGTGGTAAGCATACATGAAAAGAAATGATCCCGTGCTAAACAACATGGAAGTTTCCCCGCTAGATTTGTTTTTCAATCTTTTGTTGATTTGTTTGTAACCGATCATTGGCCTTGTTTCTTAGGGCTTGTATATTTTTTACAAGAATTTCTGAAATTCATGTCTGTGGATGTTGGGGGATTTGGAATGCTGTTGAATTCTGTCGTTTCTCAATTCATTGTTTCGTTTATGCTGGAATGGAATTTTCTGCCTGGTAAAGCCATAAATTTCCTATTTGATACCTACTGGACTAGATGGTAGATACCAAAGGAGGTCTCACTTCTCAGATCGGTGAATAGAGGGCCATAAATGGCACTACTTTCACCTTCTTAATGTGGTCAAGGAAATATGTATTTATTTTGGGCTCAGAGAGCCCCTGTTAAGGCTCACTTCCTCATCTTAAGCTCATCATGCCATTATCGTCATATAGGAATAAATGTTTGATGTCAATGTACAGATATAGGAATTGGACAAATAAAGGTTTGATGTCAATGTGCATTATCCATAAGGACCTTGTACTAGTTGTTGACAAATAAAATGTGACCAAAATTAATAAAGACTGCAAAATAACACTTGGACCAGGTGATTCTTGTCAATTCTACACATTCACTTGAAGGGTGGTGCCCCCTTCATTATAACCAAAAATTAAAATTCTCTGCAAAATAACAGTACATTGCCCTTTTTCTTTTTGGTTTGCACCACCATGAAAGGTTGCTCTCTGCTCTTTCTGATCTCAACAATGTTCTGAAGATCATTTTCCATCACTAAAGAGTCCATGCTTCATACGATCAAAGCATGATCCTTCACATTTGTCGAAACAGTAACAAAATTAGGTGTTGATTGAGAACTTATGCCTGCATTTTGGGCACTCGTAGAAAACAGTCTGCCCTTCGTCTGCTGATCTTAACTGCAGCACAAAACAAGGAAATAGAATGGTCAAGATCCACGACAGACCAAAGATGAGAAAGACATGTACAAAGAACAAAATTGAAGGATCGGTTGGGTTTTCATCTGTTTGGTGTAATACTCAAGTTGAAGATGATTGCACTGAGGACACGCCTCATTCACCTAGTTAAACATCATAAGACATTGCAGAGAGTGAGCAGTTTAGTAACACCACAGTAAACAAGCAAGTTAGTCGGCGTAGTGCAGCTTGAACAATTTTCACATACCACTGCTCTTTGCATGCCTGCTTCCTCAATGGAGGTTTTGTCGAGTTGCACAAATGGTTCAAGATTTAACTCTCTTCTAATATCCTGCAATTAAAGAAACTTAAGCAGACTTTAGTGAAGTTAAGAAAGAATCATCCGTTTCAGAAATATGAATCAACAGCAGAAATACCAACTTGTATGAATTGTTTTCTGGAGCAACAAACTTTTTTAGGGGCTAAAAATACATAACTCAGACTGCACATCTAAAGCTATGTACAAGAACCTTCTGCATCCATGTTTTTCAAAGGTCTGTTGCTATTTCCACTTTTGAATATGCTTTGAAATTTTTTATTTTTCTCGTTTTGGTGGAAATCTTTACTCAATAATAAGTTGTTTCTAGAGTTACAAAAAATGCTAATTAACTTAATCCTACCGGTCCCTGACCAGGACCAATTAATTCCATAATGCATGAGAGGCCTTAGCATTAAAACTCAGTCCTCTACATGGATCTCATGGCATCACAGGGAAGAGATGAATTCACAAATAACTCCAAGAGGAAACAATACAAGCTTCATTGGAAATTAATCTGAAAGTTGTATTAGCACTGGTCATATCATGCTTATATAAAGAATGCTAGAGGTATAAAGAAACTTCAAGTCCTATACAAAGTTGCTTAGCCACTTTAAAACCTTCCTATTTCCAAACAAATGCAAACTCCTTTAATAACCGATCCCATCTTTCCAATCAAATCAAGACACTTCCACTACTTTTTAACTTAATAACTTGGACTCTATTTGTGACTGCCGTATATGACAAAACCAATACAAACGAAGAAAAAATTTGACTAGGGAGGATGTGCTCACAGAATGAACTCAATATGGGGTTTGCTCAAGGCAAACTGGGACCCATTTCGACCATCAGCCTCTTTTACAGTCTTGCAAATCTGGATGTCATCACCCATGTTCACACATGAGTGCAAACAAATACTCAAAATCAGGAATGCTACAGGTTAACTCTTTAATGCTTCCTTATGTCTGCCTTTAGGTGCTTTGCTTTAAGGCAAGTGGAGAGAAGGTACCCTTCAATAAGAGGCATTATGGTCAGGGGAGGAACACTTTCATGTTGTTGGTGGTTCCGTTCGACTCATTCCTTGTTAGAATCTCCTCTTTCTAAAGGCTGTCGACTATAGCTTCCTTATTCCTCTGTAAGTAAGTTAAGGCGGGTCTAGCATCCTAATAGCGGATATCTTGCTTTGAACTGACTTAAGAGGGCTGGTTAGAGTAGATAAGATTTCCTAAACCTAGTCAAGGAGAATACCTCTGCTAATACCTACCTCTTCCGAGCCTGACTAGATGAATACCATGCTTCGCCCACTAATGCTAGCCGAGTCAAGGACTTCTCATCTACTGCTTATTTGGTTCTCAAATGATCGAATCAGACTTTATTCAACAGCTCTTGGCCGAGCTCGCCTCGCAATGTTTAAGCTATATAAGTACTAGCCCAACCCTTTTCAAAATTCCCAATACGTATGGAGCCACTACCCCCTTTATTTTATAATAAATGGAGTCTCTAATCATCACACTTAGTCATCGAATCAAAACGCTTCTCTCTTTTCATCACCCTAGCTTGTTCTTCGATTTTGAGATCTACAGATTCGTAGAACAGAAGAAGAGGCTTAACCAGCTTCGAAAAGTACAGTGCGCAGGAGCACACTTCCTTTTTCTACGCTGGACTTTTCAGCTTTAACTTAGCTCCACGTGCTTGCTGCTCGACGGTGGTTTGGTTTCTTTGGTAAGGCTTCTCAAACCACCATTCCGATCTAGCCCAGTGTTTAGCCCTCAAGAGCACTGGTTCCCAAAAATCGACTCTAGTCAGCTTATCATGTTATTCTAGTCGGGCCAGAGCGTACCATCTTTTTATCTATAAGCTTCAGTGGTGCGAAGCGGCTTTACCCCTTTTCAGTAGGGGAGCGAAGGTAAGGTATAACAATAGCTATTTCACTATTGAAAACTCTCAGCCTCTTCGCTAAGCAGCTGCTAAGCTGCTCTCCACCCCAAATGCCTCACTCCGTGTTTGTTCGATTGATAAGCCAGCCCTCTACTATGGATTGTCGGTCCGCATCCCCACCCTATAGCCACCTAATCTTGGTCAAGCCGTGTAGGCTCCCTATAAAAATCAGCCTTGACCCAACTATGTTGGATTCAACTACATGAATTCTATTATGCCATTCCAGTCTTATATTGGCCAAATCCTAGGATAGTAATAGAACGCCAATTTTCATGAATCTCACTGTAAAAATAAAAGGCAAAAATGATTTTTAATGTTTTTCACTAGTCTTTATGAGTTTTAACCGAGTCCATGCCAAGACAACTGTCTCGACCAAGACCAACAAGGCAACAAGCAAGTCTTGACAAATTCAAGAGACTCTCGACAGGGTTGTGATAGTCTTGACTCTTGAGTTTTCATCATTCTTCCAACATTTCATTAAGTTTTGAGTCCAGCGGGCCAAGTCTAGAACAAGTTCTTAAACAAGTTGGTCAGGTAACATATGAGAAAGTGATAAACCCCTTGGTTTATTTATTTATTTAATGTTTTGAATCATAAAACCCCTTGGTTTATTGAAAGTTAAAATAAGTAATTGGCCTCATGCAAGGAAATCACTTGCTCCAACAAAATAGGTACGAACATCAGCTCATTAGTTAATATGGGTGTAAGAGAGACATGGGCATTTGCAGTACTAAATAGACCGAAACCTTGATTCTATAGAAACCAGACTACCAAAATGGGGACTCAAATGGTCATTAAGAGTATGAGGGCAGGGGGTACAAGATCTCCATTTCCACATACAATTCTCTAGGATTTTGAACTCTAGAATAGAATTAGTTCAACTTTAAAATTTATCATCGGTTACAAAAGCCCAAAATGTGTAGGTTGATGAGCCTATATTTAAATAACTATACCTATAAATTGTATAGCATTTAGGAGTAGCATAAAAAGGGGATAAACTTAGAAAAACCCCTTTGAGATAGTTTGTGCATGTCCAACGCAGCTCGGCAACGGCGCCAACAAAGAAAAGTATAGCTATGTAGGTTGATGGCCGCCAAGGGAAAGGGTAGGCCGAAGAGGGTAGTGTAACTTATATGAGAATTTAGTTCAAAATAAATCAGAATGGAGAAACAGAATTCATGTAGTTGACCCCGGTAGTTGAAAGCGTACCTCTGCAGTGAGAGTATAGGATGTCGCTTTTCCTGCTATTTCTAGGAAAAAAAATAAGTAAGGTAAGGAAATAAGGAAATGATGGTAAAAGAATGATAAAGCAGGTATGGATGAAACATACAGGACAAAGATGCCACAACAGAACACCATTATAATGAAATTACAATATGTAGAGGTTAAACATTTGTTTGAGATAGATTAGTGTAATCTGTCAAAGTTTTACAAACATGTTAAGAAGCACAACTAGTTTTAACTGGAAAAATTGATTGGCCAATAACAATTCTTACCTTTCACATCCTGCTTGAGTTGGCATCTAGGGCACTTAGCGTAGTTGGGGGAATCCAATGAGAGCATTGTTCCACAGATGTCACAGAACAAAAGGTCATATCCATGAGAAGATGTCATGTATGTTGTGTGCCCACCTTGAACGCAAGTCACTTTCAATGTGTATTTGTTGTCCTGTATCTCATGCAACCTTGAGCTTTTCTTCCTCTTCTAACCCTTACTAGCAACACCCCGTGCTATGTACGGTCCACCTTGATTTTCTTGAGTTGATACTGGGATCCAGGTGGGATATCCGATGACCCATCTGATCCGTGGATTTGAATGAGGACCCATGGGCGACCTAGTAGGTGGTGGACCCCTGTGAGGTGGGCCCTGTTTGGCCCACCATCCAGCGTCTGATCAGAGAGAGGGAGACCATGTGTTTTAGAAAGCAGTTAAGAAGTATGATTTTTTTTAATTTTTTTTAAGTTTCAATCATTGTTTGGTCTATTCAGTTTCTTGCGTTGATACTGGGACACAGGCGGGCCACGGATGATCCATCCGATCCGTGGATCCAAAGAAGGACCCACCGGAGACCCATTATGTGGTGGACCCGTGCGATGTGGGCCCTGTTTGGCCCACCATCCTGATCAAAGAGAGGGAGAGTACCTGTTTTAGGTAACAGTTAAGAAGTTACATAGTGAATTTTTTTAGGAAGTTATGTGGTTCGGTTAGTGAGATTGGAGAGAGAGTAAAGTGGAGAGGGAGAGAAGATACTGACACCTGGAGCCCTATGGTTAAACGAAGGGAAGATACATTCCCTTAGTACTATAGATAGATTTCAGTTCAGAGATATAGATATTTAAGATCATTAGTTTCAAGCAGTTTTTGATATTCTAGCATTCATAAGTAAACCCTATCACTACATTGTATTCATCATAATTTTCTACTAAAACCCATAATTAAATGAGTGAGCCTAATTAGTAGGCAGGACACCCATAAAAGTTAGTCGGCCAACACCCTAATATTCACTACTACACTAATTATAGTTAGGATGAGTTTTCTAAGATTATGGGTCCAACATGACATTAATCAGACCTATAATATTTATCCCAATCTTATATTCCTTAATCAATCTACCATAATCCTAAGTTTAATTTAACCTGTCCAGTATATAGAAATGAAAATAAACATCATCATGCATTTATACAATAATCACAACTCAAATCAGCATTAATCTTGATAACAAATAAGCGAAAATATAAACTTAAATGAGTTAAACATGCATAAATTAATATGATATCTATATTGAATCATTGAAAGGGTAATTAAATTCAGTAATATGATAGATCTCACAATGAAGGTCATAACAGAAAAAACGGATCGTTAATACGATATCGGATGTGCCCGAAATGATCAAAATAATTTTTTAATCATTAATTTTTTTAATCTAGCTTTGTTATGATCAAATCAGAAATTAATCATCACTACCAGAGTATCACTTATATTTTGATCTATCTATTGGAAGGTTCTGATCGGATTGGATCAATTCTATAATGATCCAATTAAATAAATAATATAATTCCCTCTTTAATATTATTATTTTATGCAAATGGGTCAGACAGCAGGTCGGGTCAGACCCTGGTCAGTTAACCTCATTGAACCAGTTAACCTCATTGAACAACTCAATCTGAAATGGGTTTATAGGTCAGGTTGGGTTGTCGGGGCAGGCCTGACCCGAAATTGTTAACCCAATCTGTAATTTGTAGATGGGTTCTGGGCTCGTTTGGTCAGGTCGTCTCTAGAAGAACCTGAGGCATAAAAAAAAAAAAAAATTCTGCACAGGTCGAGTCAGTGAAACTGGTCAAGTCAGTTCAGGATGAAACCTGACCCAACAAACAATCCAGTTTTTCTAGGTTGGGTCGGTTCGGGTGCGGTTCCCGACCTGACCCAGCAAGTCATCTTTTTCAACCTTCCGATACAGGGGCAATCAGTTTTTGGTTTTGGGGATGCTCCTCTTTGAGGCCTGCAGCGGCGCCGGCCACATCGGAACGCCGAGTATTTTCGCAGTGCCACTGGACACTTCGCCGGTCATCAACTGATCCTAAGAACTCCAAGACCAATTAAAAAAAAAATACCAACCCATGAATTTAACAAAGCCGTTAAGCACTGTAGGCTTCTTCTGTCTTTCCACTTATCTATCCATATACTTTTGAAATGCAGTTTCCCTCATTTGGAGATCATAAGAGATATGCATTTCCATCAATTAGAAAAATGGGAAACATCATGCTATCGGTAGAACATATGTTTTTCTATTTTTTTTTTTTGGTTTTTGCCGCATTGTTTTTTCAAGCAGTGAACCCATTTGAAAAATAAGAGATATACAGTTCCATCCATTAGAAAAATAGGAAACATTAGGCTATAAGTAGAGCATATATATATTTTTTTTTTTTGGTTGTTTTTGCTGCACTGTTTTTTCAAGCAGTGAACCCATTTGAAAAATAATTTATTTTTTTTCGTCCAACATCCATGCATACCTTTACTTGGCAGAGACGCTGTTGCTGGAGTCTTATTCTTCCTCTTGCTTGAGTTGCAGGCTGCCCTCCTCTTTTTCCTTTCTTCTTTTCTTTATCTTCTAACCGGACCTTTTTTTTAGAAGAAGATTTTGTTGGAGAAGTTATGTTGAAGTTATTGAAGGGAGAAGTTATTGGAGGGAGACACGTGGCTGCCTCATGAAGTAGGATAGGTGTCTTCATTTGAAGGAGGACATGTGTCTCCAAATGAGGGAAAGTACATTTGTTTAGTATATGGATTAGGTTGGGAGAGAGCCAAAAATCCCATTTTTCTCAAAGAGCCCAACTAAAAAAGTGCCTTTTTCACTCCCTTCCATGGATAACTCGCTTGCTATGCAGGTCCACCCATTAACACGACTAATGGGCCAACTCTTTTGAAGATATAGATGGCCCAAGAACAGCTTTTTGGGCTCCAAACATGATGAGGAGTAAAATTCAACATCTAATAAAAAGGAATTGGATTATAAGTAAGTACGCTACTAAAAGCTATTGTCTCCAAGTGCCCGTTTGGTTTGCATGGAATTGAATTTCTGTGAGTTGTCCGTGTTGCAATTGCAAACGAAGGGTTATTTCAGAGGTGAAAGTGAAGAATATAAGGTAAAAATGTAGATGGATCGTGGTCTTTTAAGAATTTAACTTTAGTTGGTGATGGCTCATGGCTGTGTATTAATTTTCCCTCCATTTATTGATCATTATTAATACACTTTTTAGAACTATTAGGAATACCTCTGCCAACTTAGTAAAAACACATTTCTTAGATTTTTGAAAATGTGTGATGTCTTATTAAATTTTTTCATTTGTTTATTTTTATGATATTATTTTGGGAAATTGTACTTGCACCTACTTCTTTTGATGAGCCCACCTACATTTTCAAAAATACTAAAAATATCCTCCTCTTCTCTCCTCTCCTCACTCTCTCTCCTTCCCTCTCTCCTTCCTTGTTCCCTGCTCTGACCACCTCCGCCCAATCCCACCGCCGCTGATCCCTCTCCATCTCTCTTGCTAGCTGCCAGTAGCCCCCACCCCTCTCCCCTCCTCCCCCTCTCCCTCCGCCAGCTGCCTCTCGCCCGCCGCCGATCACAAGTGGCCTCTCCTCTCTTCTCTTCTCTCTCCCTCTCCCTCTCCCTCTCCCATCTTCCACCACCCAACACCATTGGTTGTTGATCTTGCTCGACAAATCCCCACAAAAAGCTCCCCACTCCTGTGCTTATTAAACATCATCAAATCACTAGAACAAAGCTTTTTCTAATAATAATTAACGAATTGGCTCTACCCGTACACAGAAAAAGGTTCATGGAGTTTCAGAGCCATACACAAAAGAAGTTCATGACAAAGAAAACCGTGCATATATCATGTGCAGGCCATTTCATATCCATGTACATGAGATATGCACGAAATTTATGATATTTTCATCATCTACAAGTTTTTTTACAAACACAAAAAGGCGAGTGTGTTCCAAAAAAACAGGTGGTGTATTCAGAATTACACTATTAATTTTGCCATAGCCCATAAGTTATTTCTTGTTGATCTAACATCCTACTATTGAATGCTTTTGAGAGATTGAGTCAATCAAGGCCGTTAATAGAAAACTTCTTCACTTGACCTCCCAAAATTTCAGCCTCCCCGCCCATTCACCTCTTTAAACGATTGAGGACAGAAAGAAGAAAGAAGAAACACAACACGGTCAATCGATCAATGGCTGCCACGACCGGCAACGAATCCCGATCGTTGGTTCTTTTCTCCCGAACTCCTGATCACCCTCCATATGCAGAGGTACGACAACACTCATTTCCCCCTTCTCTTCTCCTCCTCTCTCTCTTACATCTAACCGTTGATTTCTCTCCAATCAGATGGTTAGCCACGCGATCACAGCCCTTGACGAAGAAACCGGATCGAGCGAATCGTCCATCTCGAAACACATACAATCGAACTACGACGATCTACCCTCGGCGCACGATAACCTTCTCCACTACCACCTGTCCAAACTCACCCGACTCGGAGAAATACTCCAACTCAGCCCTGGCTTTTATACCCTTCCCCATTCCCAATCCCAAAACCCTAACCCTAACCCTCTGCACGGGCGGTCTTCCAAGCTCCCGTGGAGCACCGAACCGGATAAGGAGAAGCATCGGACGGTCGATAACGATCCGGTTTTTGATGTGGAAGAGAGAGGCAGCGCAACTGTGAGGAAGGGCCGGGGTCGACCACGGAAGGTGAAGCCCGCGGGACATGAGAAGAGTGGTGGTCATGCGCTGGACGCCGGGGGTGGTGAAGTTGGGCTGTTTCCGATGGAAGGGGCGGTGGAGGGTGGAGATGGGATGATTCGCGGGCGGCTTCCGAAGGCTAAGATCAGAAAGGATGGAGATGGAGTGCTGCGTTTGGAGGTATGTGACGGAATTGCCCCTCTGGAATGTTGATTTCTTTACCTTCCTATGTAGGGGTAATTTAGAGAAGCTTGTGGGATGTAAATGCTGGGTGTGTGTTGAGTTGACTCGGCTCAGTTGTTTGTGATGTAAAAAGTTGACCCACTTTTTTTTTGTTTGCTAACGTCTTTGATCTGGTTTAACTGGACTGGTGATGGCACTGTTTTAGTCAAATCTAGTTTGACCTACTGGCTGAGACCAATTTTTAATACAATGATTTGAATGATATTTGGCCATGAGTTTTGATGTCTTGTATTGGTTTCATTTTGAAAAGAAATATAAAAGGGAAAATTTTCACTTGCGCGCATGCTCGTTCTTGCTGGAGCACGTAAACAGACCCTCGCCGGAGGTGGGACCCCCTGAATTTCACATTAGGGTAGGTGCTCTTTTTTTTCCTTCTATTGGCAACAAGAGATCATTATACCCCCACTAATAATTAAACAATCAAGCTATCTAACCCTTGTTTAGCTAAACCATCCATCAACATGACAAATAACAGACAGGGTAGGTGCCATGTGATGGATATGTTGTAAAAATCCAATTAGTTAAACCTTTTTTTTTTTTGGGAGGATAAGTATATATATATTAAAAAAGAATGAATAATGTATAAAGAAATTAGGTGAAAGCTCACCCTCACTAGCTCTTTCCTTAAGAGAAAAGCCCCTGGTGAGAGATGCAACCAAAGATTATTATCAAACCTACTTCTAAATAAGATTATAACATTTTCATTGATATTGCTTTTGGGCAGTTATTATTTTGGGAAAATATTTGGGAGTGTTTTAGTTTTGAGGTTTTTGTAAGATATTATTGGGAAAATGTTATAGGTAATGAATTAATATTTAAATAAAAGTTTCTATTAAGAATGATTTTTATAGTGATATTTTGAAAAATATTATTACGAAAACACATTTATAGGTAATTATTGAATATTTATTATTTTTTTTTTTCGTTTGAATGTTGAATATTTTTAAAATATCTCTGACATTTGTTACAATGCTATAGTTGTTATATATGATCTTTGAAGACTAAAATTTTATCATGCTTCTATAACCTTCTGTTCTCTCTTTATTTTATAAATCTAAACCATAGAGTCCCATGCACTTTTTTGAATGAACACTCACATATTTGAAATTACTTGCCAAGATTCATATTTTGGATTGATCTATATTGCCAATATTCACATTTTGGATTGATCTAAGCACAAAAGTATAGTCTGGATGCAGTTTTACAGAAGATGAACCTATCTTTAAACATGAAAAGGCCAGCATGGGTCAAATTTCTAGTTAAAAAAAAAAAGACTAGTGAAATTCTTCCTTGTCATTCTTCTGCTGTCACATGTACGTCAGTTTTTAATCATTAATTAATGTTATAGATAAGTACCATCCCTTTAATTTAGCTACCCATTTACAAGTTTCAAACAACTTTCATACCTACCAATTCTCCCCATATGTGGGGCCAATTGTAATTGGATCTCCAAATACCTATAGACTTTTGCCTATCATTATCATAAGTGTTATCTTATTCATTTATTCTACCATAAATACTATTATTATCCTGTAATTTTATATATTAAGCCAGCAACCCTCTTTGCACTCAATAGAAATCCCCTCCCTATCTAATCCTCTCTGAAGTTTGAATTTTCCTTAAATTTCTCAATCGTAGTCCCTCCCCTATCTAATCTCTCTATCCAAATTCCTCCCTAATTTCTCCCTTTGATTGCAATCCGTCTTATCAATGACATAAGCTATTTGAGACAAGACAACTCTAAAAAATCTCATCATAGACATTAGTGACACCTTGTGGGTCCTACTATAATGGGAACTATAGAAAAATTACAAAATTTAAGACATTTTTATAATTAAATTTAAGGGGGAAATGATCAAGTACAACCAATATTTCAACCCATCTTGTGGGACCCCATTGGGCTAAATCTTAATTTTAAAATTAAGATCCATTTCACATAGTTTTTTTACGCGGTTTATTCAAGTGTGATTTTATTCAACAACTCTAGAACTCAAACTCTTAAATCCTTTAATCTCTCAAATCTACGAATCTCAGTGTTTTTTCCCCTCAAGGCTTTGGGCATGCTTATTTGAGATTTTTTTTAGCTTTGCTTTTCTACTTTTGTTTTTTTTTTTTTTAATTTAAATTTCTTTGTGCTTTTAGAAATAACGGAACTGAGAACTTTCTTCAGTACTATGTTTGTAGTATTGAATTGGATTGTGTTCATTGTTTTTCATATTCAAGCTAAAAACTTTCTTCTTTTCTCTGTGAGTGTGGCCTTTGGAGGTACCTATAATCAAGTTAAATCGTTTAAAAAAGGGTTCAAATTGACAATACTTTTATATGTTTCCTTCTTCATCATATGTTATATTATTCATAATTACTCTTCAACGTTTCCATTTTTTCACTGTTATCCTGTATAATGAAGCCATTCTTCTAATACCATGTATTAGATAATTTGATTGGCTCATTTTACTTATTTAATCCTTTAGACCTTGGGTTTTTTAAAATTTTGTTTTAATTATGATTTTGTTATGAATTATATGTTAATATTTATTTATAATTCATTAAAATAGTTATAAATATTTTTAATTAAAAATATATTTAATATATTTATTTTCGTGCCCCAATTCCAAGAAGTCTCCAACACTCTCCAACAAACCTCTTCTAATCCTCTCTTAAGTTTGAATTTCCCTAATCTCTCAATGGGAATCCATTTCTTATCTAATCTCTCTCCTTAATTTCTCTATCATTGCAATTCCTCTTACCGACAAGAATTATTTTCCCAAAGGAGGCTAAGTTTAAATACACTTATCTGCACATCTTCTACACCTTTTTGTTATAAGAGGAGTTTTTTTCTTTTCAATTTTTCTTCCTTTTTATCATTCGTGGCCCAAGGCATTTTGACTTCAACAAGTTAAAAATTAGCCACCAAATTTAATTTGTTCCCCTTTTTAATCACCAGCTGGCCCATTGTACATTTCACCGGTTCGGATTTGAGAGGTGGGCTCTACTAATGGATCTCCCGAAAGTTTTTTTTTTTTATCGCCATTCTTTCTTTTTTCTTCATCCATTAATGGGCACCATCATTGATTTTTATGATAGGTGGGCATTATGGGACCATTTTATGGATCATAGCTGGCTTCATCTTTGTTGTTTTACATCAATCTTTAGGGCCCACTATCAAAGTTTTTTTTTTCTTTTTTTAATTCCAAGTTCGAACAATCCGTGGGTCCTATTGCGAAAGCCAAGTTTTTACTTTCTAGTCTCACAATTTACGGGGGCCACTTTCATAGCCAAAAAACTGTATTTTGCTACTTTTTTTCTCCTTATTTTTCTTTCAATATTCTGCATGATTAATCTGTGGGGCCCATTGTGGAAGCCAATTGATTTCAAAATCCAAATTTAATTTTGAGATTGATACTAAATTTGTGCCTAAGCACAAATTTAATCAAATCAAGATCCTAAACCTAGATAAATTGATTGGATCATTTTACATATTTTTTCCTTTAAACCTTTGGTTTTTGAAGTTCAATTTAAGTTGTATTTGTGTTATGAATTATATGATAATATTCATTTAATATTTATAAATATTTCTATTTAAAAGTTTAATTATTTTTTAATCATGCGGGCCTGTTGCGCTAGTCTATCTAATGCCCATACATTATGGACTCGTACATGAGTTTTTACCATTAGTCATTGACTCTAAGATGACCCTCTTACCGTTTCAACACAAATCTCTGCATTCCCATTCTTTCTTGGAAATTCCAGCCTCTTCTCCTCTCCTGCAAAGAATAAGACCGTGATAACCAATTGTGATGCGGCATTGACAAAGAGGAGGAAGGCGTCATTGTCAACGAAGGACAATTTCAATGAATGTGAGGGTGAGGTGATTGATAGACAAAAAAAAAAAAAAGAGAGTTAACTTTGATTCGATTTTGTTTGCCTTTTCATTGGTTTACACTTTGGGCTGGGAGTGTGTTTTTGCAGGAGTTGAGAGGTGTTAATAAAAAGTAGGCCACATGTATGTGAAAATGATCTTCTGGAAAACACTCATGCATTATATATGATTAGTTCTCTTTCACGTTTAGATTTGTCAATTGTTTTTTAGGCCACAAAGATTTTATATCCTACACACCTTTCAATTGTTCTCTTTCATTTCCCCCATTTTTTTCTTTAGCTAATTATGTGAAGCTTTATATTAATCATCATTTATGTATGTGTAGGAGCCGGTGGTGGTGTTGGGTTGAGCTTTGGCTAAAATTGTCTATTCTAAATCAACAATTTCTTGGGTACTTTTCTCCAACTTTTTTACTTTATAAGTGGACATGCAAGTAATTTGATTGCGATAACAGACTAGGGAACTTATATTATGGTATTGTATATTAGGAAAATTCTAAATTTGTTTTTTATTCACATCATGATTTCAAATTATTATATTCTTTTTTTTTTTTTTCTGAAATCTTGTTTGTGGTTTATTGTCATAAGGTGCAATAGAAACTTACTATTATTTTTTTAATAAATTGTAAGTCTATTTTTTCTTAGATTTATATTTTTCTATCAATTAGTTTTTCAAGTACAAAAAAATTACACTTTCCTATCAAATCTTGAAGAAAGTTAGAAAATCAAGGGTCAGTAAGGTGATTAATTAAAAATAAATTTAAGACTATGCCTTCTGAGATACTTGTTTAATAAAGTCCTTAATCAAAGGGTTGGCCGAGTGGTCAGGACCACTGTTTCTCCCTCTTCTGGAGCTAGAGGTCTTGGTATCGACCCCCGGTTCCCCATTCTTCAGGAATCGAAAGTTGGGTCCACTAGTGCTACCACCTTGGGGCCACAGGGGTGTTTACCCGGCTTCCCTTTAGGTCCGGAGGGATTAGTCCAGCCCATAGGGTTGGGAACCCTCCGATGGCAAAAAAAAATAAAATAAAAAAATAAAAAAATCAAAGGGTTGTTCAAGTGAATAATTAACAAACTAGATTTAAAATTATGCCTTCGAAAATGCATTGATATTAATTTTATTGAAGTTTTTCATTTACAAAAATACTAGATATTTAATGTGCATATAGGAAAATACTATAAAAATATTTTTCATAATTCTAAATTTTAATTTAACTTTTAGAAATAAGTTATAGTGTTTTTGAAACAAATTTAAGTTACATAGTTAATTTGAAAATTTATTTGTTCTTGATTCATGAGTTTTTTTTGGGGTGGCCTAAACTTAGCACGGCGTTTTTTTCTTGTAGCAAAGCAATGATTTCGGTAGCTGCTTGTCTGTACCAATTCACGAATGTCACCTCATTTCTTCTAATGGAAGAGCACAAACGATTGAAGGGACTAAAGAGTCTTTCCAAGATCACCAATTAGATAATGGGTTTTCTGAAGTATGTTTCTAAATACAATCTTAAGTGGAATCGAGAGATATCTAGTAGTGGGGCCCCACGTTCCAATGATCTGGACTGTTCATTAGAGTGTTTACATGCATGAATGTCTTAGAGATCTCCCCCAGGCCACACCATATGCACTTGTTCATGGTTTTCTTGATTTCATCAATCCATGATCGTTGATGATCATTGGCATTTGGCTGCATGACCAAAAGCATCACGATGCAAGAGAAGATCGAAGATATATATATATATGAGAGAGAGAGAGAGAGAGAGAGAGAGAGAGAGAGAGAGAGAGCTGAGCAGGGGCAGACAACTATGCCCAAGCCGAAGGGGAAGGAGATCCCTGGGGATTAGGGCTTTCAATGGGGAGAGCTAAAGAAGGAGAGATCAGAGATGGAGAGGGAATATGAGTTTTTGCGTTTCGGAAGTTGAACATGGGGCGATGCCTTACAAGTAACGAAGGTATGGCTGTCTGGCCCATATAGCCCGTTTGGGCATTTTGCCAATCCAAACTTTGTTCTAACATATTATGTGGAGCTGAATGCAAGGATGGTTATGATTTTCTAATCCAAGTTGTTTTTTGGAGTCATAAGAAATTTAATGCTGGCTCCTAGTGGAAAGATGATGAGGTTCAATTGCTTAAATTGCTTACTTTTTACATATATAGGGTATATGCAATGCAAGGTGTTCAATATAGATCATTTGTGTCCTCAAGCAAACGAGTGTATTCATAGTAAACGAGTGTGTTCAATATAGGGCATTATAACTCACTCGGTAGTATTTGTGAAGGGAAGACAGATCTTAGATGGTGTCCTCATAGCAAACAAGCATATTCATTCAAGATATAGAGATAAAACTGCCAAGAGTGGTATGCAAGTTGGACTTTGAAAAAGCCTCAACAGAGTAGAGTGAGACTTTCTTTTATATTTGATGCGAAGGATGGGCTTTGGCAGGAAATGAGTAAGATGGATACATGAATGTGTTGCTTCTACTTCCTTTTCTATTCTTATTAATGGGACGATACTCTTATCTTTTGTGAGCCTGGCGAAGTCCAAGCAAAGAATGTGAAAGCAGTCATGCAGTGTTTTGAAGCAGTTTCAAGCCTAAAGATTAATTTCTTCAAAAGTGAATTGATTGGAATAAGGGTGGAGGATCAGGTTATCTCTAAGCTAGCTGATGTTTTAGGTTGTAACGTAGGATCTTTTCCGACTTCTTTTTTGGGTTTGCCTTTATGCATAGGAACTATGCCAAAGGTTGTTTGGCATCCAATGGTAGAAAGAGTGGAAAGGAAGCCAGCTACTTGGAAAGGTAAGTTTTTGTCCTTAGGGGGCAGAATTGCTTTGATCCGGTCTGCCTTATCCAATCTTCCAGTCTACTTCATGTCTCTCTATTCAAGTGCACTGCATCAGTGGTGAAGCACATTGAAAAAGCTTGAACAGGATTTCCTTTGGAATTATAAAGAAGATAAAAAGATATTTCATTTGGTTAATTGGGCCACGGTCTGTAAGACCAAAAATGAGGGAGGTTTGGAAATAGACCCCCTAAAGCAGTTGAATCAAGACCTTTTGGGAAAATGGCTGTTGAGATTAGGTGAAGAGTAAGAAAGTCTATGGTGCTGGGTGGTCGTGTCTTAATATGGTGTCTTTTGGTGTAAATGGGATATTAAAGGACCGCCATATCGGCATTCGAGTTTATGGAAAGGTATTCTCTCTGTAAAGGAATCTTTTGCGGCTAATATCATATTTGGAGTTAGATTAGGCGAGATGATCCACTTTTGGTTTGATCCATGGCTTGGGGATAGATCATTGGCAATTCAATTCCCAGATTTATTCTCCTGTGTCAGGGACCAGATGGCCATAGTTAGTAGCTACAGGGAGAGATAGAGAGACAGTTCTATGGGGCCCAATTTTCAGAAGAAATCCACGGGAATCAGAGAAAAGGAGTCTTCTTTGTCTCTTGGACTTTTTGAACCAGGTCTCTATATACGTGGCGAAGGGCTGTAGGGTGTGGGTTCCAGATTCCATCCAAGGATGACACCTTCTCCGTAGCTTATTTTTTCCAGGTATCATTAGAAGGTTCTCTTGAAACCAGCTTGTTTCTTGCTCTTTGGAAATTCAAGGTTCCTCCAAGAGTCGTTGCTTTTGGTTGGTTAGCTCTTCACGGAAGAATTCTCACTTTGGATAATCTTCCTAGAAGGAAAAGAATAATTGTCAATGCTTGCCCCATGTGCCTTGCTTTGGAAGAGACTGTAGACCACCTCCTTTTAAATTATATAGTTGCCCAAGTGGTTTGGAATTCTGTCATTCGCTGGTTTGACTGTAGTTGGGTGCTTCCCTAGCTCTTTGCTAGATCTTTTTGAGGCTTGGAAGATGACTGTGGGAAATGCTAGAGGAAAGGTCATATGGAAATCTTCATTTCTGGCGTTCTTATGGGTTTTATGGAAAGAAAGAAATGCAAGGTGTTTCTTCGTCAGTTGATGCCATAGAAGTTAACCAAATTTCTTGTGAGTTGTGGCCTTGTGGGTTTCCATCTTTCCCATCTTCCACGGTGTTCCCATTGATTTGATTCTTCATAATTGGAGGGAAGTTGTTTATTCCTGCAACGATCTTTAGCTTCCTTTTCCTCTAGGATGTTTGTCTTTTCCTATGTCCGTTTGTGCTTTCTCTTTTGTTTGGTGTTTTCTGTCAAGCGTGTAGCTTCTGTTTTGTGGGTTCTCTGCTTCTGGGCTCCCCTGTCTTTTGGGTTTGCTTTTCAGTATCTCTCTCTTGTACTGTTTTGCCTCTTTTATTGAATGTCATAGGGCTTGGTTAGTTTGTTTGATATTTTTGCCTATTTGGACCTTAGAAAACAGTTGAACTAAATGAACTGACCTCATGTAAATTATGCAAACAGGTCTCAAAATAGATTAGGTGATCATACAGATGGGGTTCTTGAATGACAAAATGATCCAAAGCTTGGCACTCTTAAATGTCTTTATGATCCAAGCCTTATTGACTAACGCATTCCTAGCATTTTTAATCTAAAGTTGTACTCGGGTTTGGTTCCATCAAATTTCTGGATTGTTATTTATAACAAGGGTTGCTAATGGTCTAGATTTAGGCTCTAATTATTAAGTGGGACGGGTCTGGGCATACGTGCGGGTGTGTGCACACTCTTAAATGGTCATTTTGGCCCAATGTATTTAACTAACACGAGGGGGATCTATATATTCTGCAAATAGACTATAACTCAATCTCACTTTCAGTCCCAACTAATTAAATGGGCTGGATTTGGAAAACTCAGCCCATGAACGGGGTCAGCCTTTTTTACATAGCCAATTTGTTTCCAACAACAATGGACTTGAATGCGATCATACCAACTTTAATGCACCAGATCCCATCAGAACTCCATAGCCAAGCGTGCTTGGCGGACGATAGTACTAAAATGGGTGACCTCCTAGAAAGACCCCGTGTTGTTGCACCTTTAAAAAACCAAAACAACAATAGACTTTAGGATATTTGGATAATTGGTTGATCAGTAATGTCCTTAGTGCATCACGACATAAATTTGATCAGATTAGACTTATTTGAATCTAGGGTCGGGTAGGGTAAAAATGGGCTGGGTTAACTAGGGGTGTGTATAAGTTGAAACCCCACCTGTATCTGATTTTTTTAAATGGGTTAGGCAATACAATTTTATCCTAACTTTTTGAGGGATTTCAAATGAGGAGAAAAAAAAAGACATTTAAAAATCGGCCTTAAGTTTTCCAAAGTTCTTTCAAATGAGGACATCTGTTCATTCCTTCCTACAATCCGGCCAATTTTCTCAATTTTTTTTCAAAAATATTAGAATGCCCTTTTGGGCATTTTGAACCAACGGCTTCTCTCCTCTCTACCTCTAGCTCCCTTTGCAACTCTTTATCAACCCACCCTCCTCTGTCTCCTCCCAACCCAACTGCCTCTATATTTCTCATCCCGTCTACAGACCCACCTTCCTTTTTCATCATCATCTTCTTCCATCTTCTTGTCTCGGTGGTTTTCATCATCTCACCATTAGCCACCCAATTGTTCCCACTTCATCTCTCATGGGCAGGTATCGGTTTGGAATGGTGTGACTCAAGTTAGTTGGGTATAGTAGGATTGAAGTGGGTTAGATATAGTGGATTACTTTGTGTAATGGGTTGAACAGGTTCGGTTTTGGATGGTGGTGATGAAGAAAGGCGGTAACTGTGATGGGTGCTAGTAAAGATGATGATGAAAGGGTGTTGAGAGTGAAGATGGGTTATGGCTCGGGACCTTTTTGGTAGTGAGAACAAGGTGGCTGAGATGGGAGATGTGTTTGGATTGGTGAAAATTGTGGCTTGTGTTGCAGGTTGGGACCATGACTTGCAAGTGAGGAGGGACTCGTCTGGTCTGTTGTGCAAGTCAGGTTGCGGGTGTTGTTTTGGGTTGGCTGTAAGTGGTGACTGGAAGCAGAGAGACAATGGGTTCGATTTGAGTGAATTGGGACGTGGGTGGTGGCAGTCTGGTTTTGTGGTGTGTGATGGTGTAGTGGGACGGCTGGTGGGCCATGAGAGATGATGACGGTGATGATGGTCAGTGGGGTGTTGCATGGTGTCTAGTATTGGAAGGTCGTGAGTGGCTTGTTTGATTTGATGAGGATTGGTTTTGTGCGCGAGTTTGTTTGTAGGAGTGTGGCAATGCAAGAAGGATGGGTTGGTTGGTTTTTTTGTGGTTTTGCAGAGCATGACTAAGATGGATGGTTGGATTTGGGTTGGGTGGCTGGGTAGATGGGTACCGTTTGGTTTGCCGGCTTGGAAAATGGTGGAGTTGCAGGTGTTGGTTTGGTGAGGGTTAATGACGGCTAGATGGAGAAACATAGCGTGTATAGGTGCGTTGGCTAAGAAGGATGTAGGATGAGATGGAAGATGATGAGATGGTTGCAGTGGAGATGAAATGTGGGTTGGAAAGACGGTGTTTTGTTTTGAATGATCATTTTGGGTATTTTGAAAAAAAAAATAGGCAGAAAAGCTCAAATCTCGCCGAATGTCTGGATTTGAAATGAAATTGGAGAATTTAAGGCCTGATTTGAAAATAATTTTTTTTTCCTGATTTGAAATATGGGCAAAACTTGAGCCCTATTCTGACATTTTCTGTTTAATTCAATCACAACATGCATTGGATGTTATTGAGGCTACTTTTGACTTTCCCTCATCTCCCTACTGTTTAGTGTTTCTTGCAGATCTCTTTGATGGTGAACTCATGATCCAGATAGATAGCATGACACAATGTCCACACCATAGCCAATAAAACGAACCTCATCTTGTGAGTGTGTTTTTTTTTAGCGAGTGATAGTTACTTTTGTGATCCCTGGCCCCGACACCCTTCACCAGTGGGGTGTCTCATGTTTCTCTCTTCTAATTGAGTTTAGTAAGCAACTTTTTCTAAAACCACTCTATTAATCTTCCTATATTTAGGTTTTACTCGCAATCAAGGAAAATTCAAATTTGGTAAATTTTCCTTGCCCCACGTTTTCCTCCATGAGGACTTTCGAAATTCTATGGAAGCGAGGATTTCCCCGGTCTGACCTCCCCCATCGGAATGGATAAATCATCGATTTTAAAAGCAGGGTATTTAAACCACTTTCTCTAGCGAAGAAAATCGATCGTGCCTACCTGTGAGAGACGATCTCCTTTCCAAGTGAAGTTGCTCCATCGCCTTCTTCCTCTTCCTCCTGCAACATCGCCTACTTCGGTTTGGATGAAAGTATGTCTCTCTCCGTCTCTCTCTAGCCCAAATCCAACCTACCAGAACTCTCTCTCTCTCATATATATTTAGGGCTACCAGAGGTCTCTCTCTCTCTCTCTCTCTCTCTCCCTTTAAATCCAGCCTCTCTTTCTCTCTCTAAACCCAGCCCCGACGTGTATCCCCTTTTCTATCTCATCCAAACCCCACATCGAAACCCAGCCCCTCCTCTCTTGCTCCATTTCTGTCGTCTAGCCCCATTTGCAAGGATCATCAGAATCTGATGTCCTTTGTTCATCACAGATCTTTGATAGAATTTGGGTTGTTGATTCTTTTACTTAAATTTTGATGGTTATTTTAGAGAATTATAGCATTTGGGTTATTTTGATGAATCTGTGCTTTGGGTTGTTGCATGCTCATTATTTGAAGCCATCTAGTAATGTGCCCCAATTATCACCATAGTAATGCTACAGAGTAATTAATTATCATCTTATGTATTGTATTGAGGATTACATGACTGCATACAGATCTGACTGCATTAACTTATGTTATATCAGTTTTTCTAGAAGCCAATTATTGTATTGTTTCTATGACAAGAACTGTTTGGTTATGCCCTTCTGGGCTTGGGAATGGATGTTGTATATGATGTGGTGTCACCAAGGATGGTGTCAGGGGTTATAATGATTTGGTGTCATTAAGATCTTGTTTGCTTTGTATAATTGAATCTTCCTAAAGTTTTCTAAAAACTAAATAAGTAATCTTGGTCATTAGTTTTGTTTTCTGTGGAATTTGATATGCGTACCAAACATGGATGTGAAGAAATCATCACAAATTTTTTTGTGCTTGCCGAACGTGGAATGCAATGAATCCTCTCCTTCATAACTTCTCATGGAGGAAAGCCTAATTCCATGGCACCAAGGAATCATCCGAAAAGAGGATTCCTCCTAACTTCTCTCCCAAAAAGAGAATCCCAAAGTTCTCTAGACAATAATTTTTAGACTTCTTGCAAACAAACAGGACTTTGAGGTCCCTTTGAAAGGAAAGTATAAAAAAGAAGAAACACTTATATTTTGTCACAATGACAAAGGCTCCACTCCATTTAACTATGACATTACTAAGGACCCATTTGTTTGGAGGTATTTTTGATAGAACTGAGCTTGGGAATTTCAGACAATAATGATTATTTATGTTTCCTATTTGAATGGCAGGATCACATAAAATCAGCTCTGTGAAATGTCACGTTTGGTACCTAGATTTCTTAGAATTCAATTTTACAAAATGCTATCTTTCACTTGAGAGTATAAACCAGGTGGGGATAATATTTGGAGAATTCGTGAAACCCCCCAAAAAAAATTATCAGGATTCTTGCAAACAAACAGCCCTAAAGGTAATATTACCTTTACACTTGAGCCAATCCATGTAACTGTAGAAGATAAAGATCTAAATATCCTCTATAAGCTAATTGTACAAGCCACACTCTCTCTCCCTTAAATCCAAGTGCACATTCCAATCACTCCATTTACATGAGCCGATCAGTCAATGATGTAATCAAGGGAGATTCACCCAAATGTAGTCAGTCGCAACAGTGAACCCACCTAAATATTGATAACCATGTCGCGCTAATATGAAGGATATACTGGTGGTGGATCCAATCCAACAAACCTTCGTATGCATTCCCGTGGGAGTCGAATGAGATTCATCAGATACAACTACTCTATCCATGTAGATCAGGGGTTGCAAATGGGTTTTCAATTTTCTGATTATCTGGAAGTTCTGACCCGTAAAATATTAGATTTGGAACCCTTTCGATTCATAAACGAGTTCGCGTTTGAAATCCAATTTAGATGCCGATTGATAAATGTGTCTGGTTCTGGGCCTGGACCTCAAAATACGAGTCTTTTATGTTATAAATTATAGTTCAAAATCAAAAAATTTTTTTGTTGCTTTTTATATTTAATCGTAGAGGTAGTCGACTTGATGTACTGGCATCCCCAAAATACGAGTCTTTTATGTTATAAATTATAGTTCAAAATCAAAAAATTTTTTTGTTGCTTTTTATATTTAATCGTAGAGGTAGTCGACTTGATGTACTGGCATAAGTTGAATGACATGCTTATATCCAAAAAAAAAAAAAAAAAAGGGAAGAAGAAGAAGGAAATAGATTAGAACTACTTTTAGAATTAGATTTCAGTCCTCTTGCTAGACCCTATTCCGAAACTAGATCCGAGTTTTCCTATTAGAACGGGTTTCGGGCCTAATATGGTTTTAATTCGGAACTGTCCCGTTTGCAACCCTACCTGGAATGTGAGTTGCAAATAGATGGGTATATGGATTAGAATTAGATGTAATGGTCCCATGTGGTGATGCAAGAATGGTAAGACGAGGAGAGGGGCTGGAAATATTGAAGTCCAATTTAAATAAAAATAGATGACAAAGGATCATTATTTAAGTAGCACCACATAGATGGTTGTCCGGTGAACAATTTTGATATAGTGGACCTCATGTGGATGAGCATAATGAATAGAATGCGTGAATAGTTTGTTTGTTTTTTTTTTTTTTTTTTTATTCTAAGTGGGTTGAGGACAACATATTTCCTGTATATATTGGTGGATATGTTGATGACTCATCTGTACAATGAAAATTTCTTTCATTTGCAACTCCACCGAAACCTCCTTTTCCAAAGCCATTATCGTAGGCCCATTTCTCTTAGATGCTTGAGTCGAGGGAGAGGCAAGAGATTTTTAGTGGAGGAAGAGAGGAGGGGAGTTCTTCAACTGTTGGTGATGGAGTTATAGAGAAGAACCCATGAAATTATGTTGTTGTGAAGATCTACTATTGATTTCCCGGAAAACCCATCACCAAAATTTGATGAATAAAAAACCTCATATAGGTATGGTGATTGGTCTCTCTTACTTGAAACGATTGTAAGAAACCCTAAAATGTTAGACCGGAGCTGACTCAACTTGACTCAGCCCAGTCTGAGCCCGAGTTCAGGTTTTTAAACCTTGCCCTGTAGCCCACTACTTCATTGTTAGGTTGCATATATTTTCCTTGTAAAATTAAAAAAAAAAAAAAAAAGAAAAAGAAAAAGAGGAAGAACCAAGTTTTCTTGATGGAGAGAATTTCTATTTTCCATAGAAGGGAAACTAAGGAAAGCAGTGCATGATTCCTCTCTCTCTCTCTCTCTCCAAGCCAAAATATGCATAGCACGAAATCTTCTCATTGCATGTCGGTGTACATGGATCGGATTGGTGCAAATTGGGTCAAATCAGTCACCAATCCGTTACCTATAAATTGATGGATTTAGAATTCATCAACAATCCATAGCTATTAAAAACCGACCCGATCCGATTCATAGAAGACCGGATTGGATCGGATTAATATGTTCAATCCGTTCAATCTAATGTTAAAAGAAAGATATCAAACATGTTGTAAAAAATATTCATATCTGACTCCTTAAATTTTTTCTTATTTTATATTTAGACATCTTAACTTATGTTTAGACCTCTTAAATTTTTTTTTTTTATATTTAATGTCAACGGATCAGATCGGATTGAATCCGTGGATTGAGGGTAAAATCCATCACTGATCCGTCGTTAACGAATTACAAGATTTTCAATTCGTCACCAATCCGTTTACTTTTGAATCGATTAAAAATCCGTAGATTGGATCGGATCGGATTGATTTTACGGATCGACGGATTTTTTGTACACCCCTATCTAAAAGCATAATTATTTATTAAGTAAAAATGTAATTGGTCTTGTGTAGTAGAAATGATTAGATGGATAGTCCATCTAATGATTCCGATGCTGATGAGTCCTATATAATGAGCTAATTATGAAAAGCCACTCGACGCATATAATTAAGCCGCAGTTATTAGGTGCGCACCGCACATGACTGTGGAGTCCACTGTTAGTCCATCTAAATAGAACAAAAAAAAATAGCCGCCGCACCCTCAATTAACATGGGTCATGTGAGATGATATGATGATCAAATAGGACTCAAATTCGATAGGTTGATAGGTCTAACCCTAATCTTGAAATCCCGTTGGGTCCCATCCTGAGATGGAGCCGTAAGTTGCATGTCATGCACTGGATGACTGCTCTATAAGTAAGAAAAATAAATGGGCCAGGCTAAGTGTAAGTATAGCACTTTGCAAGTTAAACTGTGTAAGTATAACACTTACAAAAAAATTCATGTTGCAGCCTTTTTTGGAGGGTCGGGTTGGGTTCGGTTGGGTCCCGACAGCCTAATTGACACCTTGGTTGAAACCGTGTTGACCAAACATTTCTCATTATTCTCCGCGTGGGTCTCGTTCTTGCGCCAATGTCAGAGTCTTCCTTTCCCGGCAGGTGCTTTTTCGTAAATATCAACGAAATATCATTCAAAAACGGATGTACTTATTATCTGTACGAAAATTCAGAGTGGCATATCTGCAAATATCTCCTACAAATAAAACCCCGATGATTACGCCACGTCATCGATCCGTGCTGAACTCTCCTCATCCCTCCGATCAAAACCTCAACCATCGCATCCCAGCCGTTGGATCACCTCCAAAATAAAAGCCCGCTTTTCTTCCGTCTCTCGCAAGTCGTAACCAGGTCTCTGGTCTTTTCTCAGATGGGCGAGACCACTGAAGCTACCATGGCCCGCGCTCCGCCTCCCTCCAAACCCGGCTCTGCCCACAACCACCCTCCCTACGCCGAGGTAAGCAAAACCCCCCTTAAAACCCTAAAAATCTTCTTCTAATCGTCGATCGATCGATCTCATTTAATCCACCTTCCTGATTTTCGGATCCAGATGATTATCTCAGCAATCAGAACCCTCAACGAGAAGAAGGGCTCCAGCCGGACGGCGATCGACAAGTTCATCACCGCCGTCTACTTAGACCTCCCTCCGTCGCACTCCGCCAAGCTCACGGCCCATCTCCGCCGCCTCAAGGACAAGGGCCGCCTCGTCATGGTCAGGCACTCGTACAAGCTTCCGAACCAGGTGAAAAACGCTGTTTCGGGTGAGAAGAGAGGGCGCGGAAGACCACCGAAGACGAAGTCTTTAGGAGCACCGGAAGCAGCAGTGGTGAAGAGGCCACGTGGAAGGCCGAGGAAGGTGGAGGGTTTGGACGGTGGAGATGGGGCTGTGGAGATGGGGAAGAAGCGAGGGAGGCCGCCCAAGAAGGCCAATACGGAGGGTGGAGATGGCGCCACGTCGGTCGGGAGGCCACGTGGGAGGCCGAGGAAGGTGAAGGTGGAGGGGGGTGAGATGAAGAAGGAAGGGAACAAGGCGCCACGTGGGAGGCCGAGGAAGCTTATCTTTTAAAATGGACGGTTGTGATTAGGGTTTTCAGTTTTTAGTTCAGTTCAGAGGTCAGTAAAATCTCTTTATGTCTACTTCTCTAAAAGTTGTTAATGTTCTAACTGAGGATTTGATCACACTCTGTGTTTTCTTCTTGTCTTGTAAATGTTATTATTGTCTTGTCTATTAGGTCAGATTGTACTGTAAATTTGTAAATTAATTTCAAAGCTCATGGAATGGATGAATTCACTTTTTTTTTTTTTTGGTCTTGCTGACCTGTTTGTTTACCAGGAGTAAAGTAAAAGGAGAGTAAAGCTGAGTAAACTGGGAGTGGGTTCGAGTAAACCTAAAATTTGAGATAGGATCCCAAATGGTGTCGAAGACAATGTGATTTTTTTTTTTTTTTATGGGCTGCTCCGGCTATGGAAGGGTTCCAACCCTTTTGGGCTGGACTAATTCCTCGGGCGTAGAAAAGCCGGATAACCTCCCACTAACCCCATTGGTAGTGTAGTTTTGAACCGGAAACCATAGCATGCAAACCCCATTGGTAGTGTAGGAACCATAGCATGCAAAACCATGAACCGGAAACCATAGCATGCAAATCGTGTCCCAAGGCGAATTGGGCTACCCTTTGGGTTGAATACAATTTTAAGTTGACAAAGCATTAAAAGTCCTATCATGGGCCAAAATCTCTCTTTTTTTTTTTTTTTTTCGTGTATTTGTTGTTAATTTGACTATGTATGCTTCACTTAAAGTGAAGTGAAATCCGAATTGATTAAGAGGGCATGTCAAGTGATCGATCACCTTAATTAGGAATGTCAATGGAACAATGATAATTTGGTTATCTGATTTTTTTTGTATTGTAACTTTCATAGTTTCATTAGAGATACAAATAGAAAAAGGGGTTACAATATGAGAGAGAGAGAGAGAGAGAGATGAAATCCAAAATGAGAAAAAGAATCAGAAAGCTGAAAAACATCTATTATAGTGAATGAGGATGATCTCTACTGTGAAAAGTTATGAAACTTGGATGAACAAATCCCTCATTTGCCAACATATTAGCCATAAAGTTTGCAATACAGTAAAGATGGTTGGAGGAGACCCCCATGGAAGGTTGAATCTAGCAATACAATGATGTTGCTAGATCTCGGAAATATCTGCTATAGTCTCTCCATTGAAGGGTCGAATCTTGCTGGAAGCCTATCAGACCCACATAGACAATTGTCTTCCACATGGAAGGTTGAATCTAGCAATACAATAATGTTGCTAGATCTCGGAAATATCTGCTATAGTCTCTCCATTGAAGGGTCGAATCTTGCTGGAAGCCTATCAGACCCACATAGACAATTGTCTTCCACATGGAAGGTTGAATCTAGCAATACAATAATGTTGCTAGATCTCGGAAATATCTGCTATAGTCTCTCCATTGAAGGGTCGAATCTTGCTGGAAGCCTATCAGACCCACATAGACAATTGTCTTCCACCATGATGTTGTGGATATTCATTTGATGGCCTTCATAATGATCTGTTCTCATGTCTTCCACCTGACCAGATATGTATTACAATACACTTACCTTGAACTATATTGTTTTTTGTGATAAGTTATGGTGCTTGTGTTTTAAACTTTTTTTTTTTTTTTCATAGTCTGCTTCACTGACGGTTTTTCCTCTATTGCCAGGGAGGGAACCCTGGTCAGCCTTGTGAATGTGTAGGTTTTTTGTCACTAATTCTAACGATAGATTGGCTATATATGTGTTGGGATTCTCGGAGCTTGAATTATTTTGATTTTTTATTTTAAGTGTTGGGATGGGCAAGGTTCAGATTATATTGGTTTTTAGGGTCTCCATGGCCAGTAGTATCTCATTCTTGTTTTAAGAATTTAACTTGTAGGCTCGAAAGATTTATTTTTGAGGATTGTTTTGTATAGTAATGTAGCTCCTGTTGCCAATCTTTCTAATAACTGTTTAGATTTAACTTAATCAATGTTGTGTCATGATCGTCTATCATGGAATTTATATGAGTAATGCAATTCATGAATGTGCACATGAACCTTTCCATTAGATCTCTTAGATTACACGACACAAGGTTGCTCCATGTGGGATTTACAACTCCTACTTTAATGTGTTTCTTACTGATGAGATGCTGAGATGCCGATGTCGAATAAATCTAATGAAATGAAGTGAGTTATTTTATAGTTTTTATGACTTCTTTTTATTAAAAAAAAAAAAAAAAAAAAAGACCCTTTGGTTGTACATGTCAATGGTGATGGTGAGATCCAGTCTATCCACCCATTATCTCACTCACTTTGGCATGTATTTTTAGGCCATGGACAATAGGGAGTGAAGGTGGGCATGTTTCGCCTAATGTAAGGATACCATGACAGGGATCATAATGGACGTATTTTCTGCACAGTCCAATTTTGAAAGTTAATTGTAACAAATTCTTGTGCAGTAGAAATAACCTTTTAAATTAGATCGTTCCCAATGTAGAGGACAAGTAATGTGATGAGGTTGGTGAAGTGTTAGATTCAACCCAGCATAGAAATTGCAAGCCATAGGGCAGGTTTCGAGGTATTTATGAAGGAAATTCCATATGCTGGAAAATCTTAAGGGTTTGTGATGCCTGATTTTTTGCTAGAATTTCTAATAATAATATAGTATGTTGGGAAATTCATGATGTGATGGTTTGTTGCTGACATTTGTAAAAACCATGGTTCTTCACCGGGATTCTGAGATCTCAGCTACCTAAAAGGGTTTCAAATCCTTAGAATTTCATTTTCCTTTGCTTTATGGTGCAATTTTTAGACGTTCAAGTACGAAAGAGGATTTAAAAAAAAGATTTTAATCCCCTAAGAACTGTTCTGATGGAGTCACTATGAGAACCTTTTTATGGAGCCCACTGGGGTTCCCATCTTTGAATGGGACTGGTGGGGATTGAAAGTTCTATATAGGACAATCCTAAGTATCAAGTTTGGCCCTTAATTCAATGTTCATGACCCCTTCATCCATGGCCAACAAATCCAAACCTAACATGTTTATTCGGAAGAATCATTTTCACATGTTTATTAAACCATTTTCACATGAGTAAATCATATTGTGATGGAAAGAGAGAGAAAAGAGCATGAGCAGGGATGGATCTAAAACTTTTTCAGAGAGGAAATAGTGGGTCTCATTGAGCAATTCAAATCATGAATTGAGGGCGAAAAAAATTATAGAAAACTAGAGATTAAGTTGTGTTTTTGTTTTTATTTTTTATTTTTATTTTTTGCATATTTCTCAAAATTCATGAGGATCTAATATATGAAACTACTTGCGATGAATTTATTATATTTATGAGAATATTAAACGGTTTGGATTATAAATTAGGAGCCCGTAAAAGTGCAAAAAAAATATTTTTTTTCAGTTATTTGCATATTTTTCAAAATCCATTTGGATCTAAGACATGAAAATTTTGGGTTTATCATATGTTCAAGAATGTTAATAAACGATTTGGATCATTTGGTGGAGGTCTACAAAAGTGAAAGTAATTAAAAAGTGAGATTTACATATATTTGTGTTTTTTTTTTTTACATGTTTTTTAAAGTCTTTGAAGATCTAACATATAAACTTCACGCTTCACTATTTATATGAGAATATAATTTTTGTGAGAATATTAAACAATTGGTATCATGAATGGGGGACCCACAAAAGGGCAGAAAATCACATCATTAGGGTTTTTAGATCTATTAAGGTTATGTTTTCTTATTGTGTTTTTCAAATATCTTTCAAATTATACGGAATTTTTATGTGAACCTAAATGTACAACTTGGACTTGTCAGTTCAATAAAAAGAGTTGAACCGTCCGAACTACAAGCATGGCCCCTAAAAAGAATCCAAAAGAATGTGAGAAATAGAAGACAAAAGTAGATGAGATTTGATCCCACTACACAATAATGTTCGATATGAAGTGGAGTTGTTTGCTGGTGGCAAAAGTTGGCTCAATCCGATCCTGACCTAACAATTGACCCACAATATTGAAGGACTAATCACGGTCAGGAAATCTTAACCAAATTTAAATGGGCAGATTAGGGCCATCCTGCCTAATAATTTAAATGGCTTGCGTTAAGGTCAGTGTGTTGGCGTCTAAGTGACCAAAGTGTGGAGCGGCAAAACGATAAGTTTTAAAATAATTATATATTCGAAGCGCCTCCGGAGCGCTTATACAACATAATGCTTGTGGGTTTATAAATAATTAACTAATGAGCATAAATATATTTTATTCATATATTTTTAAGTAAAAAAAATAAAGAAAAAAAATTAACTTTATAATTTGATCACATAAAATAGACAATAATTAACAAGTCAAAAAAATATTTTTTATTCAAAAGATAAATATCTAGCTTACAGAAAAAAAAATGCACAAAAAACTAAAATTCTGCATGGTTTGCTCTAATATTCGGTCGAATGGCGCTCCGAAAGCGCCGATCCGCATTTTCAGAGCGAGATCGAGAGGACTGAGAGAAGGTTCCAAGCACTAAGTTCATCGTATTCAATCAAATTGAATTTTTCAAAGGTAAGCTTCATCGTGCATTTAAAGACAGGCGTTTTGTCCAAAAGAGAACCTACATCAAGTCCCAATTTCTTCCAATCTAATAATGCATACATCATTAAATGGGCCCCAATCAACCTTGACATTTTTTTAGCAAGACTTTGAGAATGAGCTTATTAAATTTCTTTAGCTAACCATTGCTACCAAAACCTTAAGGCGTTAGTAGAGGCAGCGGAAATACTTTTCAATATTCTCCATCGGGTGAAGCCTACTCCTCAATGGGGCTCAACTAAAATATTTGAGCAGAAAAGAGAGGGGTAAAAAACGAACACATTGAAATAACAACTCTGCATAATTAAGGGTACCTTTGGCTTATGCATGAAATAGAAAAAAATGAGTTTTACATAAATTTATTTATTTCTTACACAAATGTTATATATGCGAAACATACTATCATTTTCGTCCAAATCACCATTCTCAAATGAGTAAAAATAAATACAATTTAGATGTGTTTGGATTTTTTTTTTTTAAGGTTATTTATAAATTTATTAAGTTTCATAAAGATAAAAGTTTTTTAGGGTTCCCAACCATTTGATTGGGATTAATTCCTTCGAGCCTAGCCCCACTGTGAGTATGATAGTGTGCTTTCGAGCTTACAACCTCTGGATGCAGAGTGTAGTTTTAGCCCAACTGAGCTATCCTTTGAAGATAAAGATAAAAGATATGAAACTAAGCGTCTTGTGCTCATCGAATATTGAAGGGTTTGGATCAAGAATTCGAGGCTATAATAAATTCAGAAAATTAGATCTATACTTTGGATTTTTTTTATAAGTTTTTGTTATGACTTTCTCAAAATCTATAAAGATTAGCTCCATTTTTGAATCTAAACATTCCATCATCTGAACATTATCAATTCATGTCAGCCAGAACATCTAACCTAACCTTAACTAAGAAAATCAAATCCTTACCAAAAGAAGACAGAAGAAAAAAAAAAAGTAGGAGAGATTGAATTCTTACACAATTTTGTCATTGCCTTACCCTCCCAAGTCCCAATCATTCAGTCAGTCAATGCATAGAAGAAGAGGAGGAGAAGGAGCAGGGCTTTTTATTTTAAATTTTCCCTCTGCTCATCATCTCCTTAAACTCCTCGAAATTGACGCTCCCATCCCCATCAGAATCAACGGACCTGATCATCCTCGAACAATCCTCGACCGAGCATCTCTCTCCCAAGCTCTTCAGCACCCGATGCAGCTCCTTCGCTGATATCTTCCCATCCTTGTTCTGATCGTACATCTCAAACGCGTCTCGAATCTCTTTCCCATCGCCTCCTCCTCCTCCTCCTCCCCCTCCACCTTCGCCGTAGAACTCCACGAATTCCTTCAGATCCACGAATCCGTCGCCGTCGGCGTCCATCTCCGCCATCATGCGGCTGAGCTCGTCGACAGAGGGCGGAGATCCGAGTGCCCGCATCACGCTGGCGAGCTCCGAGGCCGATACCTTGCCGTCGCCGTTGGCGTCGAAGCGGTTGAAGACCTTCTCGAGCTCGCTCGTCTTCTCATGGCTGCTGCTATGGTTTTTTGCCATGATCGAATGCGAATGCAGATGCAGATGCAGATGCAGCGTGGCTGAAGACCTTCTTTGATTTTGTCGTTGATGTTGTTGTTGGGGTTTTTTTTAGAAAACGCGTTTTCTTGTTCTAACAAGAAAAAGGAAGAACACGCTTTTGGAGATCACGCGTTTTTGGATAGACAGTGAGTTTTTTGTTAGAGAAGTTTCATAAACAGATTACAGATCTCTCAACGGAAAGGTAATGTAACTGCGTCTTGCAGTTGCATTATTCAGTTTTGCTGACTTGGCAGGGAAAATTAGTCCACTACTTGCAGTAGTCCGCAGGGCTATCGAAGTAGTCTGCATTTAATTAACCACGTAGGGGAAGGAGTCCGGATCTTATCAGGGTTTGACTTTGGAGGATCCTGAATGGGTAATTCTATATCCACCCTCCCTTTGTGCCGAGCTATCTCACATTCCATTATGAACAGTGATCACAATGAATTCACTATATATAATGGGATGTGAGTGTGTTAGGCACATATAAGGGGTGTATATAGAATTTTTCATTCTTAACTAATGGGATGGGATTTTTGCAGTGGGCCTGTTATTAAATTTTTTGTAATAAAATTGAGTCTCCTCTCTCTCGTGTCTTCAGAATCTTACCCCAATAAAATTTGGGACAATTATGAAAGATAAAAAAGTAGAAATTGCTAGATGACTGTTCGTACAGGAAAAGGATGCCGTCATTATGGGACGTGCGATATTTTAGAGATGTTAAATATCCTAGAATTCGATATCCTAAATTGAAAAATCACTTTATCCCTATAATTTCCATCAGAAGAATCAAAACAGAAAAAAAAAAAAAAAAAAAGGGTTTATCAATACAACATGTATGAGCTGTTTTTTGAACGCATTCAGAAATGATATGGGCCTATATACCTTAAGATGTGGGCCCATATACCTTAAGAATGTAGAAATGTAAAATCTCATAGGAACCCACAAGTAAAAACGGAGAAGATGAAATAGAGTTCTTCACTTCGTGATGAAAATATGTGCTTTTTATTTGAACGGGAGTAGGTAGAGGTGAGATATCCTACATCTCTAGGATATCGAATCCTGGGATATCCTACAGCCTTAGGATATCGCATGATAAATGGTTAAATCACTAAAGTTTGGTGTCCTTTTTTGTACGAACAGTTATCCGAGGATTTTCACTTTTTCATCTTTTATCGAGCAAATATCGGTTTTAGTGTCATCCGTACGATAATTGTCCCATAAAATTTTGTCTCATGTTGAGATCGATTGTATATGTTTATTCGTTCAGACCCATGTCTCTAACTAATTGAGCTATAACTGGATCTCTAACTTTTTTAACCCATGTTTCTAACTAATTGAGCTATAACTGGATCTCTGACTTCTTTTTCTATAGTAACCCACCAAAGGGGCTAAGATCTAGAAATAAGACGACCCGCCCAAACTAGAACAAAGCTTATTAAAGACTCGACTCTGGACGGCCAAGTGAGAACAGCCCGCTGGGCATTCTTCTGGCATCCTTTGCCGAAGCACATGAGGAGGTCCTTGTGCAGTTTACATTAGGCAAGTTGAAATTTTGAGAGTGGGGTCGGCTCCATGTGAGATTCAGTGGACAACTGCCGAAATGTCATGCTGCAGACCAATAACCATGTGAAACGATTCCCGTTGTTCAACAGGGGAGAAAGTAATTCATAAGCTTTTTGACATTTGCAGGATGACTGCTTCAATGGCTAGAATCTATAGATCCTACTCAAATTTATTTAGGGATATTCTACGCGCTAGTAGAATTCTTTTTTTCACACAAATTTTCTTTACACACATCACTATAATTTAAAAATTATATTATTTCTTTCCACACGCACCCAAAATTTTCAAAGCTTAAAATATAAAAGTAAAATAGTGGGGATAAACAAAATTATATTACTTCTTTTCACACATATTCTGAGAGAAAGTGACAACACTATCCTTTGGCAGTCAACAGGCAAAATAAATATAATTCATGTATCAACGTGAATTACGATTGGTACGATCTTGCAAGCCACGTTATATTATTCTAATTGCGGTAGGAGGAGCATGTGACCTATGTTTAGCTTTTAATTTGATATCCAATAGCTTGAGAGTCTGAACTAAATGAAGAAAGTGACCCCTGAGAATCTCAACCATCTCATGGCAAATGTCACTTTTGTAGAGTATTTTTTTTTTTTTCAAAATTATATAGGGATACAGCCAGTAAAGCTGCATTTATGTCTGACATTTATCCACATTATATAAAGTTTCAATATTCCCCACACAGTTGATTGTATAATAATAGTGTGATATTGCACTGCTATATGATACGTGTGACATCACGTAACTCTAAATATCACAAAGTCCAATATATGTGATATCGCATGACCTAAGACTATCACCGTATGAATAGTTTTGTCGAAAATACTTAAACTTCAACGGTTCATGGGCAAATAAAAGATCTAAAGGCTCTTGTATAGGCAATACCTCAAAGTATTATTATTATTATTAGTCTTTGTTGGTGATATTTAATTGTTGACAAATTGCCAAGGATTCTGCTCAACTATTAATGCAGTGTGATATTTTTTGCAAGATATGGAGTCTATAGAGCTAGTGACCTAAGTAAGATACACAAAAACCAATTAAAATTCTGCTCTTTAATTGATTTTTTTTAATTGGATGATGTCACTTTTCAAATTAAGGCAATGAAATTGATAGCTGAAATAGAAACTTCAACTTTTTAGTAGTTAATCTTACATTTTGTCGCCTCCAATTGGACTTGTGAAAATGTTTAGCAGATTTTTAGATGGCTAGATTTGAAGCTTTATATTCTGTTCATATTTATCTTTGAAGATATTTTGTTGATTATATGTTAGCTTCAAATCCATTGGTGTTCATGCATGCAAACGATGAAAGGGAAAAACTTTTGTAGGAAAAATCAAATCCACATGTACACATATAGGAAGGGAAGAAAGGGAATTGGATTCTTTCTTGTGGGGCAAGCAAAAGAGAGGTTTCTTTCTGAGTGAAGGATATAGATTTCTTGAAACTTGAGCAAAGAAGAAAAAAAGATGGCAGAGGAATACTAAGACAACGATTATTTGCTATTTATTTTGGAATTTGAAGAAAATCCACATTCGTATGAGAGGAATCCCAAAAACACACAGAATTTGTTTAAAGCATAAAGAATCCGAAAATCTACATCCTCACATATTTGCGGATGACAAATGAATCGGGCATTTTAATATAGAGGTTACCATTTTTACTTTGAAACCCTACCTTATGGAACTCAGAATCACAATCTAAACCGTTAATCATGTTTATGAGGTCCAACAAGGATAATAGGTAAAAAAAAAAAATCAGCCGTCAATTCCACATATATTTTGAGATATTTGCAGAAAAAAAAAAGAAAAACCCTAAATCATTGGATAATATTTTGGATTTTTGTGGGGCTCATTTTCAAAATCCAAACCGTTCAGCCTCTTTAGAAGGATTTTTGTGGTACCTTGATTCATCATGAATCGTGAGAAAATGACCAAAAATGATGCCTATTGATCATCCAGTGCAAAAATGTCTTCAGATGAACAGTGATTACTTCAAATGAACATTGACATGGGCGGTAACTTTAGGGTTACCAATTCTCACTGTGGAACCCTACCTAATTAGTCCCACTTGCAAGATCCGAATTGTTAAACTTATTAATAAGATCCAAAATGACCATGGGGTCGGTTCTCAACTATTGATCCATCATATAATTCGAGATATTTGCAAAAAAAAAGTCGACACCCAAAAAATAATTTTTTAATTCCTACACGACTCAGAAAATCAAAATTGTCCATCATCTATAGAAGGCCAAAAATGGCTAGGGGCTTAAATTTTAGAGTTTGACTCATCCTTGATTGTGAGAAAATGGCAAAAACTTGTCACTGTTGGATGTAGCATATGTAAATCCACATATTTAATGGTATTTGCAAAACGTGGATCATACTGAATCTTCTTAATGAGAAATCCTTTCTAAAGAAAGCATCATTTAAGAAGAGTGGAGGAATCTTTGGATTCTTGCGGCCAAACGTACCCTAAAGGATTTCTTTTTGTGCTCTTCCTTGTTAGATTTAAGTTTGGTTTAGAACTTACTTGGAGAGTTAGAGAAAGGAAAATATAGAAGGGACAATATGGACAGAAGGCTTTTCTTCTTTAAGGTTTAAATTATTAGAGCTTCAAAGGATTTTCTAGGGAGCATCAAGGGTCTTTGGTGGTGGTTGTACAAAGGGATATGTAGCTTCTTATGGCATATATTAGAGAAGGTAAATGAACAGTTCGAATTCCTTGGGTTTCCAAGACATATTTCTACATCTTGTAGTTCTCTTCGATAGTGGCAAACTCAAAAAAATCTCGTTGAACGAGACACTATATAAAGAGCAAGATTCTCCTAAGCTCAAGGTTAAGATAAAATCTCGTAAGCTCATGCTTGTGGGGCTCACATTTGGTCCATACTCCATCCAAATGGACCAAACACATGATCCCCCTGTACATGTCCACCAACTTTCGGTCAAATCCAAATTTACTGGACCGTTGGATCGATTATGTATCGATCCAAATGTATTCTTGACCATTAAACTTTTGAGCCCATATGGAGATGATAAAACTCACGGTTGGGGCTGATTTTTTCGCAAAGAGTAAAATCCTAGAGAGTCCTTGAAATTCCCACCATCCTCATCCCCATGTGGGTCCCCAAGTGGGCCCCACCACTCACTTGAGCTTACCTTATTCAAAGCTTGAGCTTAGGAGAGCTGGCCCCCTATATAAAAGGAGCTATCTATAAAAAAAAATTATATGACGATAATTACACCGCCCAACTGCGCGATAAGGGCTGAATTGTTGGATGAGCCAATGAGCCTGCTATTGTGGTGGATTGATCCATAATAGGATGCTTTGCAAGAATTGGTAAGAGTAGCTTGATTCTTATCTATCAGGTGGCAGGATCACTTAGGAGTTGTCAGTATATTTCCTTTCCTTATTAGTGATAATTATTATATATTTTCTTTCCTAGTTAATAATAATCATCCTCCATTGTAGGAGTCAATTTAATTTGTTTCTATCTATGCATTCAGCATGAGTTATTTAGTAGAGAAGAATTGATGAGAAGGATATCAAAATTTAAATTTGTTTTTATCTATGTATTCAGCATTAGCTATATAGAAGAGAAGAATTAATGAGGATGATGTCCTAAATTATTTTCAAAACATGTGCTTGCACAGGGAGGCCTAGTTCATCTTCGATTATCTTAAGGAGGTTTACCATTTCATCGAATTTGGACGGTTCCATCTTCAACATTCCACTTGGTTCATAAAAATTGGTCCCAGAGCACTGTTCAAAGACTAATAAAATCAGAACCAAAGTACTAATAACAAAGGTTGACAAGTTTGATGAAGAAGTCAGACAATGCATAGGGATCATTGTAAGACATCAAAGTTACTTTGGTAGCTATGGATGCCAAATTCGACCACAAACTCTTGCTTCTTTCTAGCAAGACAGTATAGGAAAGAAGGTTCCAGCAATAACATGCTACAAATCACAATGGACAACTTCCAATCTTGGACACCTCCAACCTCACATCACGAGATTGGACTTTCCAAAGCCATCAAGCAAGGAACCAGACTTGTGGATATATAGAGCAAATCAATTTTTTCAATATCAAAATACTGCTAAAGGACCGAAAAAGTTTTATTGGTTTTCTTTCATTTAGTTTGGAAAGCAGTGCAATGGTTCCAGTGGTACGAGAAGACCCAAAAAGAGTTGACATGGAAAATGCTGCAAAACATCATTTGTATACGTTTTGGATCAACTGAATATGAGAATTTCGATGGGCGTCTTTTTTGGATTCGACAATTGGGCACATTATGAGAATATCAAGCCCAATCAATTTGAATGCTTTGTAAATCGAGTAGGGGGATGGCTAGAAAAAAAGCATCAGTTTGTTGCTTAATTGGATGGCTCAAAGATGAAATTGTAGCAGAGATCGAGATATTCAAACCCACAGACATATTAGTGGTCATTGGACTCGCTCGAATGTAGGAAAAAAAATTGCAGCGCATACACCAAATGGAACAACCAACAACTTAGTTGCCACCGCTTTCACAAACGGGGCCCATAGGACAACGGGTTACACCGCCTATTCGACAACTCACTTGGCCTAAGATGCAAACCTAGAGAGAGAAAAGGTCTTTGCTATAACTGCGATGAAGAGTTTGGGCTCGACCATAAATGGAAAAATCAACAATTGTTTATTCTAGAGGCTGAAGAAGAAACGAAGGATCCATTAGTCATACACCAATGTTTTCCTGATTTTAAGTTGTTAAAAGACAAGGTCGGGAGATGATAAGAATCCAATCCAACTGCTCGATAAGAGTTGAGTTGTTGGATGAGCCAATGAGCTTACTATTATGGTGGCCCAATCTAGAGTAGGATGCTTTGCAAGAATTGACAAGAATAGTTTCAATCTAATCTATTAGATGGTAGGATCAAGTAGGGGTTATCAGCATATCTCCTTTCCTACTAAGTGATAATTATCACATATTTTCTTTCCTGGTTAGTTATAATTATTCCTTATTGTAGGAGCAAATTTAAATTTGTTTTTCTCTATGTATTTAGCATAGAACAATTAATGAGAAGGATATCAGAAATGATCCCCAAGATCTGTGCTTGCACAAGAGGTCTAGTTCATTCTCGAATTTGGACAATTTTATCTTAAAGAGGTCTAGTCCGTCCTGGAACCTGGATGGTTATTTTCCACATTCCACTCTCTTCATATTATTATGGTTCTCCAATGTTTTTCTTATGGTTGTCATGATCATCCCCTAGTCAAAGAGGCACATTTTCTTCAAGTTGGCCTAATTGGTCCACATGTCGCAATCCCATTGGTCATATGGGTGGCCACCATATTATTAACCAATAAGGTGATGATAAGTGGTGCACCATGTTGATGGCATGTTGCACAATGAGGGACTATCGCAATCCCATCATTGAGGTGATGGAACGTTTTTTTTTTCTTTTTATTTTTTTCTTGCTATCAAGGATTTCCAACTCTTTAGATTAGAGTAATCTCTCCGGACCCAGATGGAAGCCTAGTAAACACCCCTGCGACCATAAGGTGGTAGCACTAATGGACTCAACCTTTGATTCCTGAAGAAGGGGGAATCGGGGGTCAATACTAAGACCTCTAGTATCGGAAGAGGGAGGAACCGTGATCTTGATCACTCGGCCAACCCCTTGGAGTTAAAAGGTGATGGAACGTAGACACCATGTAGTAAAACTCGAGCTAACAAACTCTGTATAATGTCCCTGACTAGTTGAACGATTACTCAGCTAAGCCCTGGGATATATTGGCCCCCCTGAATCTGCATCCTTGATCTGATGATCCAATTCGCTCATGACAAAGGACAATAAGGCAACAAAAGCATCCATGTTGGAATCTCACTATAGATCCTATCACTGTTCCTTTTTGCAACAAATGGCCAACACCATATACAAACAAGAAGTAGAAGCTTCAACCGTCCACATCTATCATTAACCTTTTGTCCAAATTTATCATGACAATACTAACAACTCCCAACTCATTGAAAGCAATTTTTATCTGAAAAACGAGAAAACGACAGACAAGAAAGACAGATGAAGGGAAAGGATACAAGAAAAGAGAGGAACCCCACAACTCTCAATTCACTCCCATCTTACAGGCTGCTCTATGCCCCCCTATCTCTTCTCACGCACAATTGATAATGGTCCATTAGTTTTTCCTTCTTGCCGTGATTATTGCTTTGACTTTTTTTCATCAAAGCTTAGAAAAATAAGATATATGGTCATATGAGTACACAACAAACAGTCAAATTAATTGAAGTTCTTTTTTTTTTTTTTTTTCAAAAAGACAAGTTTTCTTCTAAAACTTGTACTGTGAGACCCACTTGTGACCATTCCAGACCTTTGAAATACTTGACTTGTGAGTTGGCATTTATACCAATTTGACAATAACCATATTGTGAATTAAGATATGGAAGACTCCGACGCACAACCAAAGATCTAAGTGTGTTCCTTGCTTTTGAAAGCTTCCGCAGATCTCTTACATTTGTATCTTAGTGCACTGTACAATCTAGGGCTCTCATGTCCTTATGTAGGCAATCCTAAGGAGTTATGCTTTCCAGAGAATTCTCCGCTAAGAAACTAGGTTCCCTAATCCTTGTAGGAGTTTTCAACATGGGGATAATATTTGATCTGCTAATTCTAAATTACCTATTGCAGATCCCTATCTTACCTTCATCGCGAATCGAGTCTTAATCTAAGGGAAAATTTTAATCTTTTTTGGAAACTGCCATTTGCTTGATCTGATGTGAGACCCGTGGCATCTAGGTCACACCATTTCCTACACATACCACTACGCAATGGATTGAATTAAAGATAAAGTAAGGTTTTACAAAATCATTGAACTTTGATGCATTAAAAATAAATATTGGGGGGGATCATCTGACTGGAGTGATATTTGGCTCACTTCCAATCTTTAGTGTGTCCCTCTTACATAATCTGGGTGGCCCCTCGATTAGAGTTTTTTTTTAGTATTCTCTAGGGTCATGGGTTAATGTTTTTCAATAAAACACGTTATGCCCCCAACACCAAATGGATGTACTAAGGCTAAGATGATGACGAGTGATGACATGATTAAGCCAACCCCAATATATGAGACGTGGCTGAGATGATGAGGGCGAAGAAACCACATGCAAGCATTCATCACATTCACTGCTATTCAATTGCCAAGCAACTCTTTTCAGAAAATAACAGCAAAAAGCAACACTGTATTCCTTAAAACTGTTTGTGCAGTAGTACTAACATGCAATGTATAGGTAAAGAAAAGGATTAAAACAAAAGGAAGAGCAGCAGAAAATGGTAGATCAATTTACCAATAACTAGTCTACTTGTTATGGAGAGGATTGGGGCCATTGCGGATCGATCTCTTGCCATCTCCTACCACCCAATCCATGTTTTTTCCTTTGATGTCACCTTCGATTTTATGACTCTGTGCAACAAAAGGCATTGCCCTTCGATTGATAGATCTGTTTCTAAATGGTAATGACTGAGCCTGGATGTAAAACAGGCATGATTGTATAAGAATCAAGACAACCCAAAAGCGAAAAACTGCATTTTTACATAGATTTTTGCTACTGCTGCTGCTGCTGCTGCTTCTACAGACAAACTGGATCATAATGTAGCTGCCTTGAAAGAGTAAACTACAAGAGGAAAACGCAAGAAGAGAATGAAATGTCTCCCTTCCAAAATGGGATCTATGACGTTTCTCTTACTGGTTACTACTACTGCCTTGATTTACTGCAAATGGGTTTCTATTTCAGTGGATTCCCAGTGATTTTACGACCTTAGAAAAGATGCAAGAAGCTTCGATGACCCAATCAAAATGTCCAATGGGACTTGTGCCACATGACCCGACCCTTGATTCGTGGGAGTTTCTTGTCTTTGTTTATTGTGTCGTAGATCTTGAAACTTTGAGCTTTCCTGTACTTATGTTTTTACTTCTCTGCTGGAGTGAATGGGAGTGGAGTATTTGTAGCCGTTGTCCCCGGGCCTTTTTTGAAAGAATCTAACCCCATGGTCGCCTAGGAATTATGCAACAAGTGGTAGCTCGCAGACTTCACTGGACTCTCAGCCTTGGAGCTTTAATGGCCCTGCCTTCTTACCAATGACCCAAGCCAAATATTCTAGTGCAGAACCCCTTGCATAGATCTTTCTTATGCCCCACGAATAATTGGGTCTACCAGCCAACAGTTCGAAGTCTAGCTTCAGGTCCATAACTTGTGTCCAAGTCAATAATCAAGGCTTGATCCTGTAAGATTCATGCTCAAATATACCCTTGTACCCAAGTATATTAACAAGTCAGTATGATAGATGATAATATGATAATCTAATGGACATAATAGTAATATGGATTAGTGTTGTGATAGATAGTGATATTTTAATATGTGGATTTTGAGTCAGGCCGGAAGTTGGTGCTAGTTCAATCATGTTCGAGGTTCATCTAAGTCAGAGCTGGATCAGTGTACTTTAGAGCCATAATGGGAATGGATCTGGATGAACTTAACTCAACCCATCTCTAGCGAATCCAAGCTATTGTGGATACCAGATTAAAAATCTCCCACCGTCCTTGAATGAGACACACAGGTGAGAATTTCACTAAGTTTTGTATTGGGCTTTCAACTTTATAAGATGATAGAACGCTGAAAATCTACAATTTTGGTGGTTGGAGTTCTCTAAGGCCACCAGGATGGGGACTGAGCAGCATGAAGATTAGGCGAATTGATCCTTCCAATGGAAGGATAAGCTGGAGATGATATGCCTAAGTTAGCCTCATTACTTGTTTCTATCTGTTTTATAACAATCAAAATAATAGCTGACATCTAGAACTACCAGACACCCGGCGTGCGTAAAGGGGGTTTCATTTCAAGTAGCGGCCTAAGGATTGATCCCAATGCGGGTAGGTTATTTCACAAGCACTGTATTATGGGACACTTATCTAATCATGCTAAGAAGAAGAAGCAGAGTCATGTGTTCAATTTTATGGTGGGACCAAAGTCGTATGAATTACAAGTTGTGTTCTCAAAGTCAAGAATGGAAGATATTTGTGCATAGCCTTCTTGGGTCGATTGTCATGTTGTCATATGACGCCTCTGGATACATAAGATGAGAGACAGATGGTGGATGATGTCTTTTTTTTTTATTGCTCAAGTGATAATCAGAATTCCTTAATCACTACCAAGGACTTCAATATCTTTTGTCTTGCCAACCTACAAAGAAATGACTTGTACTGTTATTCCTTGAAATACACATGACGTGCAATTGAAGACAATTGTATCCAATATGTAGAATAGCAAATTGGGTGAGTGAAAGCAACACCAAATGCACCCTAAGGCTTCTCTGATTGTGCCCCATAAATCATTAAGTAGAGTTCCCCGTTTCTTCATTGGTGATCCTTCATAATCACATATGAGTTTCACTCAAGGTTGTAAAAATTGGTGAGTCCCAAGTCGACTTGGACTTGGTCCTAACCGAGTCGCTTCTACCAATTCCATGAAACTTTTTATCTTTTTCTTTTTTTTTTGGTAAAAATGAAACTTTCTTTCTTGGTATGTGTAGTCCCTTATTGGCAGAAAGAATTGTCTAATAATCGAGAGACGTGGTGGACCGTGATTCGTTTGCCACATCACTGTGGGCAGGCCCTGCATTGGATATGGGCAGGCTTCCCGTGGTGACGTGATTAACCATGGTTGGTTCACCCATGATCACGGTCACCATAGGCTAAAGCCTCACCGGATCCGGACACATTGTCCAATCCCTAAACCCTCTACTCCAGGATGTAGGAATCCTACAGGCATCTAAAAGCCTTCAACCAGCTCGGCAGGCCATTCCAAGCTTTCAACTGACAAGAGTCTGGGACTAGAACACAAAGGCCTATAGGGAGAGGACAGTGGAGGGTCTCTTCGTAAGAGGTGAAAAGAGAAGGGCATGCAGTAACGTGACAGAAGGGCTAAGGCCATCCAACTGACGAATCTGAATCCTCTATATGCCATGACTCAAAAATCCTTTTGAAGTAGGTGAATCCACAGTACGGTTTACTCAGTTAAAAAGTAGAGCCCCTCAAAATGCACCCCCAAATTTTACTATAATTGGAATTGATATCACCATAAGATTGACATTAAACATGAATAACACAACCTTATGCATAATCATTAATTACATTTTTTATTAAACAGTTAATTTTACAGAGGGAAATGGTAAAATCTAGGCATACAACATTACTAGGAGGATATTTATTTTGAGTGACTCCAATTTTCAAAATATGGGCCTCATTGTGGAGACCTTCAACTCATGATTTTTTCCGTGGGCTTGTTCTTTTATTAGATTTCTCGATAGAAATTTGTGATGTTAAGAATTCATGTACATAATGTGATGGCTTGTCTCTTGCGTTTGTAAATACCATAAAAAATTGGCGGGTTTTTAAAAGTTAGACCAGACCAATTAGATCAACTGCATATTGGCCAGGAAAAGCATGAACTAGATGTGCCCTATAAAAACTGGTGGTTGAACAGGTTGGAGCTTTTGAATGCCTTCAAAGATGTATTTTGGTTATCATTGTTCCTCTGGTTGTATTCTGGCTATCTTTTGTACTGCTAGCATATATCTCTCTTGTAGTATCCTTCTTTCTCTTAACTGAATCCATCATTTCAAGCACAGAGATAGAGAGAAAACTGGTTGGAGCTTCCATTATTCATTTTAAAATACATTTTTTTTTTTTATGTTTATCATTTGTACATTACAGTTGAGCCGGGCTAGACTAAATGCTTGAACACAGTGACACAGTTAGCCACCCACTCCCACCGTTTCACCCTCCTGATTTAAAACACTACACTCATATCACATTTCACACCAATATTGGATCATTCCTCATTCTCCATGCAGGAGAATTTTTCACCTACATGAAATGACTACTCATGGGACTCCCACCTAGATGGATGCCTTTAAGTAAGGTAGAGGGGGATCAGGTTCCTCAGTTGGTTAGATATTGCCTAGTTGGTTAGAAAGACCGTGAGGCCGGTGGGCCAAAGCGACTGCGACTAGTTCGAGTGTCCCCTGCCGTGGTCTGGTGTAAGCAATACGCCCTAGTCGAGTGTGAGTCCCCCGCCGTGGTCTAGTGTAAGTGGGCGGGCCAAGAGGGCTGTCAGGCTACTGCACAAGAGACGTGCAGCCTTAAGGAAGGTGGATTGTGATATAAACCCATTCACTTTCCTCTCTATAGCCGTCGATGTGGGGACTCTGGGACGTCACAATGGCTGAGGCTTATCTTTCCATGAGCAGGCGTCTTTTTCCCTTGGCTGAGGTCTCTCTTAGGTCCCAGCTCCATTCCTTGCTTGTGCGAGTGCTCTCTCCTAGCAAGTGCGAGTGCTCTCATGGTTGCAGCGTCCTTCCCTGGGCGCCGGTGAAGTATCGGACTGGTGAAGTTTTCAACTCTCCAGTTTAGAAAGCCGCAACAACTAGGGAAGGTCGGACTGGTGAAGTTTTCAATTCTCTAGTTTAGAAAGCCGCAACAACTAGGGAAGGTCGGACTGGTGAAGTGAAGGAACTGAAACCATTCCTCTATAGTCTCGTCCCCGTAGTCTCGCTTCTTCATGTCTCCTTCTCACTCGCTCTCTTCTCTTCTCTACAAGTCGTCGACATAGATGGGTTTTTCTCTATTTGAGGTGTGGCCATTACTGTAATCTCACTGCTTTTCTTCTCTTTCTTTCTTAAGTCTTTTTTTTTTTTTTTTTTTTCTCATTTGGTGATTTTGTTGTTGCTATTGATCTTCATTTCAGGGTTTCACCAAATCTCTTGCAATGACCATAGTCTCTGAGATTGGAGACAGCACCTTCTTTGCAGCTGCTGTAAGCTCTCGATCTGTCTTATCTTTTGTAATTAAAAAAAAAAAAAAAAACTAAAAAAAGTATAAAACTTTTGAATAATTCTGTAAAAATGTAAATGAATAATTGAATATTTGAAAAAAAAGTATAAAAGTTTTACACAATTCTTTTGATCTAGTCATCTCCATAATTTTTTTTTTTTTTTTTTTTTTTTGTGATGACAAAAACACCTTTCCCTTATGCCAGTTTTTTGTCTTTTCTTTGCCTTTCCTTCCCTTATGACAGGTTTGATTTTGATAAGCATAACTTTTTTTTTTTTTTTTGTCACATTATCCAAGCCCTCCTCGGCCTACCCTTTCCCCTTGATAAATTTTCACCTACAAGAGTCCGCACAAAGGGGTGTGGGATTTCCAATTCCCACATAGTCCACAAATCCCCACTTCCCCAAAATTGAAGGCCCGCAGACTACAATGAGGCTCTGTAGGAGATTGAAACCTTCAACATATTTGAATCAGTCATGAATATTCTTGATGCAACCATTGCTTCATTAGATCCAAAGCTTCCTTTCTAGCCTAGCTACAAGGATGGGGCTGACCTTTATGATATGGAAAGATAGAATGTGAAACCTAAGAGGTTAATAGGAATTGCTAGTCTTAGAACTGGATCAGGCCTTAAATAAAGGTTTTATTTCTTGTGTTGCTCAGACCTTTCATGTCTTTCTTTCTTTCTTGTACGCCTTCTGTTCTATTTGTTATCCTAGACCTAAAGAACTAAAATACCGCAGGGAGGAGGACAGAACATTCAGTCCCAAGCAACAATTAACCCCCCATGTTTTCTTCTCACATTCTGTGGCCTTTGTTGCATCAGTAATCACACACAATATTCTTCTTGAGATTTCTCAACATTGCTTGCCACACACTTATGTCAGTAGAAGTCCTTGACTGTTTGGGCTTACAATTTTGCGATTCATCAAAACAACACTGCCTTTTTGTCCTAGTTTAGTAAGCACATAAAATGCAGTTCTCTGTCTCTAAAATTCTAGCAATTGATTTGACTGTTTGCCAAACTTTGAATCTTTACTACCTATGCTTTTAAAAATCCTGAGGTTTGTCATTGCTGCTTTCCTTATCTTCATGATGCCTCCACCATTTATACTGGGGGAAAAGAGATCCTCCATCACTAGCATTATAAACTTGCTCCAACCTCAACTTATGGCATGTTTGTGTATTTTGGTATTCCCTGACATAAATGCTTCCCAAACTAACTTTCGTAAGTCTGATGATATGAAGAAAGTCAGCAAAATCAACAGGTTGTACATATTGCACAGCTCTAGCCACCTTGTCTAGAGTATAAGACATTGACTCTTACTGTCTTAAGGACCACAAAATGTGTACATTCTTTGCTTTAAAATGCAACATTAGCATCTGGATTGGGACAATTGTTCTGTACTCACTCTGGGATTGTTTCTAGCTTCAATACCGAACTACTTTCAGTGTAATCTTCATGATTTGTGATATCTGTCAAAGCAATTCTGTTTTACTCTTATATGCCTTCTGTGACAATCTGAACGTGTTTATGATTGGGGGAGGAAAAGATATTGGCTATGCGTCATCCCCGAAGGCTTGTTTTGTCAGGCTGCTTGATGGCTTTGATCGTAAGTACTTCTTTCATATTGTCTGGTCATTGTTGGGTTTTTTTTTTTTCCTTTATATATATAAATGGATTACTAGCTGAATTTGCTTATTTCAAAATTTTATCCTGCAATTTGCAGGTGATGACTGTTCTCTCTGTTCTTGTTGGCTGGGCTGCACCAAACCTGGTAAGCAATTTGTTTGTGAAAGCTCAATAGCACCATTTCTTTTTGTTGATTCACCAGTGATTAGTGGTGTTTTCCAGTTTGGCCCATTCTCAAGCACAATAGATTTTGGTTGGTTGCTTCTTGTTAGATTTGTCACTACTTGGGTTCAGTATGGGATTGAAGATACAGTGCATTTCAAATTGATTTTTCAGAACAAGTATCTGAAACTTATTACCAGGACAGAGCAAAATTAGTGATAAATTCTTGTTTGGGAGATTGGTGAAGCAGCAGGTTTTGAAAGTGAAGAAGTTCCTAGAAAATGATTATCAATTACTCAAACTGTGTACTTAAATTTATGAAATTAAAAAAAATAAATGAAATGATTATTTTTAGAAAGTTTGGAATATAGATTTGATTTTGGTTAATGACTTTCTTTTCTTTTTTTTTTTTTTACATTGATCTGCGATTTGCAAATGACAGATTCCTCGCAAGTGGACTCATCACATAACTACCCTGTTGTTCTTAGGATTTGGCATTTGGTCTCTATGGGAAGGATTCACAGAAGAAGGGTATTTTTTTTTTTTATTGTTTAATATCTCTCATCTCTAATTATGTTTTCCTCATGTGGATGTGTTTGTCATTCCATGTTCTTTAGTTTCTTACCATTCAAAACAAAATAAAATCAAGCTTCTATTCTCTGTAACATGCTAATTCTGCTTTACTAAATAGGGATGCTGAAGAATTGGCTGAAGTAGAAGCTAAACTGGTGGGTGTTTCTCCCTTTTAGTGATTTATGTTATGAATTTCTATTGTGAATTTGTATTTGCCTGACTCTTTCTACATATGTTAAATAACTAGGATGCTGATTTGAAGGCTAATACTGGAGCCACTAAGAATGGGTCCAAGGTGAGGTCAATAGTATAATCATCCATTACTTTCTTTGTCATCACATGCTCCATTCCTGAAAAACCATGTCTGACTTGGTTTGCTTGTGAATAATTAAATTTACCTCACAATTTCTTTAGTGGATGCATCTTTTGTTTGTTACTAGCATACCAACTCATGATGTCATGCTCCTAATCTGGTTGAGTTTTAAATTTCTTTGACCCCATGGTTACATACTCACATGACATGCAGCTAGATTAATCTATTACACCAAGTGACACAGTCAAGGGAATCTGGCTCAGCACTTTACCCGATTGAGTTGTGAACCCAACCTCTAATATCTTTAATCAGCAGAAAATCAAATGTAAATTAAGAAGAAAACATGAAAGTGCATGAGCAGCAACTTTTATTTAAAGGAAAATTATAGATTTCTGCCCTCCAGTTTACAAGAATATAAGTAGTGATGATGCAAAAGCTGTGAACAGTCAAACTAATGAGTTTACAATACTATGTTGTGAAAATTTTCAAATATGGCCTTAAGTTTTTGCCTTATTTGAAAAAAGGACATAAGTTTTGAAAATTTTCAAATTAGTCCCTAAGCAGCTAAGCTTTCCAGTAAATTTTCAATTAAGGACATCCGGCCATTGAAAAGTATTTTCAGGTGACTTTTTCCCTCAATATTTTAAAAATACCCAAATTACCCTTCATCTAAAGTCATGACATAGTTTCGGCAGCCACTACATGTAGCCAATCGCTGTGCGAATACTGTGTGTCCTAGATCACCGTGAGGACACCGGCGAAGAAATGAGGAGAATATAGAAGAAGTAGGTGAGAGTTTTATTACAATGAGGGGTAATTTGGGTATTTAAAAAAAATATGGAAAGCAGTTGCCGAAAAATAACTTTAAATATGCGGATGTCCTTAATTGAAAACTTCCTGAAAAACTTAGGAACTAATTTGAAAAGTTTTCAAACTTGTATCCTTTTTTTAAATAAGGCCGAAACTTAAGGACTTTTTTGAAATTCACCCTATTATTATGTTTGAGTAGTGATGAAGCAAAAGCTGCCTCTATTTTACTAGTTAGAAGACCTTTGGCTTGTTTATACTTCAGCCTGTATATAATGCAAATGGTTTTAGTTATTGCGATATGCCCATGATCTTAAAGTATCTGATCATTGTAATTTTTTGCCCAGGTTGATGATGATTTAAAAAAGCAGAGAAGACAATTTCTCACCCACTTCTTCTCACCTATCTTTCTGAAGGTAGTAATTTTGTCTGAGCTTTCAACATCTCAACAGAAATTTCAAAATTCCATTTTCCTTCAATTGTTCCTGTATGTGGCTTTCACTCATCAAAGTGCATGTCCATTTCTGCAGGCATTCTCTATAACGTTTTTTGGGGAATGGGGTGACAGGAGCCAGGTAGGCGTGAGGAAGTTTATATAATTGCATGTTTCCTGTACTCCTGATTTGACAATAACTCAAGGCCAAGTTGCCTTCCTTTCAGATTGCTACAATTGGTTTGGCTGCAGATGAAAACCCTTATGGAGTGGTTCTTGGTGGAATCATGTATGTTTGAATGTGCTCCAATCAATTTTTTCTTTTCATTTTCATTGTGTATTTCTTTCTTTCCTTCTTTTTAAGGGTTGGTGATTATAGTATATTAATTTAGAACAATTTTTATCTAATTCTTGCATTTCTTTGACTTGTCAAAACCAATGGCTTATTTTTTTTTATTATTTTTTTTTTTTTTGTGACTGTTGGTTATTATTAAAGTTATTTTTTCTGTTATTTCTGGGCAGAGGACAGGCATTATGCACCATAGCAGCAGTTCTTGGTGGAAAGAGCTTGGCATCCCAAATATCTGAGAAAATGGTAGATATCTCTCTGTCTTGAACCTAGTCATAAGTGTCTCTCTTGTCCTCTAAGATTTGTTTGATCTAATATAAAAGCTTCGAGTCTAATTTGGATGAGGAGAAAATGATAAAGTGGAGAATCCTCTAGGTGTAGAAACGAGAAGAAATTTAGAGGCGGAGAATTCCCTCACGGAGATACTCTTTTTTTTTTTTTTTTTTCTTTAAAAAAGCATCGATAGAGTTTTTATTAAAAGAAAAGGAGATAGCACAAAAAGTTTAAGGACACGGCACGAGACCCATACATTATAAAATTTACAAAAAAGAAGCCTTCCAATAAGAATACCTAACGACCCCATATTTAGCTAAGGCATCAGCCAACCCATTAGCTAACGAAGGACATGTCTAAACTCCACCAAAAGATGAGAAACCAACTCTCCTTGATCTCATTAGAAAAAAAAAAAAAAAGTGAAAAGTGAAGCTTCCATGGTCCCAGCTTCCCTTGATCCCTACCACTTTGCAAAGCTCCTCCAATACCCATTGGTCCCAACTTCCCTCTAGTAGCACCATGGACATTAATCTTCAACAACTCCATAGGGGTGGTCCACAAAACAAACCTCTTCTCCTTTAAATGACCTACAGTTATACACAATATACACGCCTCCCAATTAGAGATAATATCATTATACTAATATCGAATTACTCCTTCCTATCCAAGGCCCATTTAGCAATCCTTTGAGTTACCACTGCAAGAAGATCCTCAATGGAAGAGGATAATCCCTGGTCGATCCTACTATTTCTTTCTTTCTATGCCGACCAAAGAACCATGAAAAGGGCTAAACTCCAAACAAGGATACCGTGCCAAAAAAAAGTGGAGATTCACTTTTCCTTAGTAGTGATTCTCGAGAGTTTTTTGGATTCGAATGGTGAAAACTATGTAAAGAAAACCATTTTGAAACTTTTAATTAAACAAAAGAAAAAAAATTTATGCATCACTTTTTTTTAACAGAAACTTTAGTTTCACATTAACTAGAGAATAGGGTTTTCTATCAACCCCCTTCTGGGAGAAAAAAAAAAAAAAAAAACATTGTCCTACTTTTTTGCAAGGAGTAGTAGAGAGTAGAATACTTTTCGCATATAAAAGAAATCCAAACAGGAAAAAAGAGGTTTTTTTTTTAGAAAATTCTTTTTTCTCCCTAATTTTCTCTTCCTCCAAATAGGCACTTAAGATGCATATATGGGCCCAAGCCTCAGAATATATTGGTTGCATTAATTAAGCCCTGGATTCCAAGAAACATATTATGCCTGGGACCTAGTTTCAGATTTGTATAAACAGGAGCTCTGTCTCATATATCCAATCAGTGGACATGATTAGTGATTACCCAACTTTGGATAGCCCATGCAGAGAAATGTCTACTACATCGAAGGATCCAAATGAGCAGCACAGAGCTGGCTGCCAAAGGATTCGACCCCTAGACATGCCATCTTTCCTCACCCGAGACTTCAATGGACTCGGTCCAAAAAAAAAAAAAAAACGAGCAGCTTTCAACTCTAATGCTAGGGCTCTTTTAAGTTTGTGCAAATTTGTGCTGGCGCCATCTTCGTCCCACCATTGACCATACTCACTGACTTATCTTGCACAGCTTTATTGGCTTGCATTATTTTGTGAATTCAAGCTTGTTAAATAATATTGATGCAGGTGGCGATTTGTGGTGGAATCCTTTTCCTGGTGTTCGGTGTCCACTCCCTCCTCTCAACTGCCAGAGAGTCATGATATCTGTCATTTTGATGAATTGAGCCTGCCTCTCATGACTCCTCTTCCTTAAATATTATCCTTATCATATGAGTGCAGGAGGAGCTCTCTTGCATCTCTCTCCCACTTTTATTGGCAACGTACAAGTTGGTGTGTGCATTTGATTTAACAAAAAAAAAAAAAAAAAAAAGCTTGTATTTTAGTAGGATCTCTCCCACTTTTATTGGCAGCGTACAAGTTGGTGTGTGCATTTTATTTAAAAAAAAAAAAAAAAAAAAGCTTGTATTTTAGTAGGACATTATCTTTGGGCTTGTTTGGTTATAGGTATTTTTGATAAAGCATTCGACTTGTTGGGAATTTTTTTATATGATGTGACATTTGTGCCCCGCACATTCCAAATGCAAGAATTCAGAATTCCAAATCACATAAAAGGGTACTCTTCTATATGAATTCTCTGAATTCCGGCGTTCCAAATGTTAGAGGATAGTTGAACATTTGGAATTCTCAGGATTCTCCCATACAAGAATTCTTACAATTCTTCCAAACAAACAGACCGTGATTTTTGTAGAATTATATAATTTTAGAGCAAATATATTATTCTCGACAATGTTTGTGTTATTCTATTTTAAAACCCATCTAAGCAAGCCTATTACCAGCCCGAGCCCAAAAATTAAAATATACTTAATTTAGAATTTTTACATATTATTATAAAGAAAATAAATTCAAAGAATCATACCCCGACTATTCCTTATTCACTTTGCACCAGCAAGGAGTCCAGCTCGTGGTCCTGGTTTATGTTGATGACTTGATCATCTCTGGCAATAATTCCTCTGCTATCAAGCGGTTTAAGCTCTACCTGAGCACTTATTTCCATATGAAAGACCTCGGTATCTTAAAGTATTTTCTGGGTATTGAAGTGGCCAGAAGTCCTACTGGGATCTTTCTTTGCCAGCATAAATATGTCCTTGATATTATATCTGAAACTGAGCTTCTCGGTGCTAAACCAGCTGCCACTCCCTTGGAGCAACACCATCGCTTGCCACTTGCTCAGGGTCAGTTACTTTCAAATCCCGAGCAATATCGACGCTTGGTTGGGCGTCTGATTTACCTATGTTTCACTCGGCCTGAGTTATCCTACAGTGTCCACACTCTGTCTCAATTCATGCAACAACCCAAAGAAGAACATTGAGAAGCTGCACTTCGGGTAGTTCGTTTCTTGGAAGGCAATCCAGGACAAGGCATACTTCTGAGTCGTGCCTGTGATTTACAACTCCATGGTTGGTGCGACTCAGACTGGGCCAATTGCCCTCTGACCAGACGCTCCGTCACTGGTTGGCTAGTGCTCCTTGGTGGCTTTCCAATATCCCGGAAAACAAAGAAACAACACACTGTCTCCCGCTCCTCTGCTGAAGCTGAGTATAGGTCTATGGCAACTACTACGTGTGAGTTAAAATGGTTAAAAGGGATCCTCTCCAACCTAGGTGTTATTCATGCCAAACCCATGCACCTTCACTGTGATAGTCAGGCAGCCTTGCACATCGCCAAAAATTCTGTGTTTCATGAACGCACCAAGCATATTGAAGTGGACTGCCACTTTGTTCGGGATGAGGTTCTCAAAGGCAATGTCCGACCCACCTATGTTCCTACTACTACCCAACTTGCGGATATATTCACAAAGGCATTGGGCAAATCGCAGTTTGAGTCTTTCCTTGGCAAGGTGGGCATTCGGAATTTTCATGCACCAACTTGAGGTGGGGTATTAGGCTATATATTCGGTCAACCATTATTAGACATGCAAAATAATAGGCAATCGCAATCATAAATGACAGACACATCAATAGGCATATCGTTGACCCTTTGATAGCTGTTTATTTGATGGCCTTTGCTAGCTGTAATATAATATTGTTACCTTTGATAGCTGTAATATAATATTGTTAGGCACACATATAGGAGAAATTGTAGGTGCCTATTCTTGAATATAAACAATGGTCTTGAGGAATAACAAAAAATACAGAAATACCTTTTACAGGAATTCTCAGGATTCTCCCATACAAGAATTCTTACAATTCTTCCAAACAAACAGACCGTGATTTTTGTAGAATTATATAATTTTAGAGCAAATATATTATTCTCAACAATATCTGTGTCATTCTATTTTAAAACCCATCTAAGCAAGCCTATTACCAGCCCGAGCCCAAAAATTAAAATATACTTAATTTAGAATTTTTACATATTATTATAAAGAAAATAAATTCAAAGAAAAAACTATTTTTTATAATCATTTTTAAGATCCTATATATCAAGATATATGAAAAAGGATAAAAGTGCACTTAGCTTATATAAACTTTTATAATGATATTTTAATGTTGAATTGATAAATGGACGTATCTCTTTTATTTTTATGACAGCGGTTTAAAGCCCACCATCACAAGTTAAATTAAAATTCATCATATGTTTTATCAAAAGTTAATTTTTATAATGTATTTCTTATATTTTTCTTATGACATGAGTATCCCTAAGTTGTTTGACCCATCAGGACTAATACCCCGGGTGGCGCCTAATAAACCCACACAAACGCTTCGAACATAAGAGGTAGGGAGCAAAAACTCTTGCCTTATGCCACTTAACACCAACTCCCAGGTGGGTTAATACATTTCTTATATTCACATTAAAGTTTCTAATATTATTTAAATAATTAGATTTCATTAAAAGATAATCTTAATGTAAAAGAAAATATTATTTGTGAAATGCTAAATTAAACTATAAATTCTTACTTGATATAAAAAAAATATGTATTATCTTTTTCACTTTCTTTCATGCAGCATTTCTAAACACTTTCATAATGCTCAATATTTAAGAAATAGATCCTTTATTGATTTTGCAGTCCATGATCATCGTCATCATAGTAATCACAATGAAAAATTCATCATTGTCATTTAAAAGTAAAAAAAACAGTTAACTATGATATTAGTTGTTGTCATCATTTTTAGGGGATTTTACTAGAAGAAATACTTTAGGTGACACGATACCAAAAAGGTCACTTTAAGTGACCTTACGCCAAAGATGCCTTCCCATCTAAAAATCCTTTTTTTTTAACCCTTTTTCCCAAGAGTTGACATTGACTCTCATTTTTAGTGTTAAGGGTCGCCATCGACCTTGGACCTCATGTACTATTAAGCTAGTAGTTGTAAACCTACTTCACAATCGACCCTCATTTGAATGGACCAGGGTCTCTATCGACCATGCGCAGTATACTTACTAGGGTTTGAAACCGTATTCTTTTCTTACTCTTTTCTCATCCTCATCTCCAACGTCGACGATGACACTCTTCCATCGCCCAGGTGCGGTCCCGGCCGTCGAACCCTTGTCCCTCCAACCTATGTCTGGTAATTCAACTCTATTAGGTCCCTAATACAACCCTCATGTGCACCCGTGATACAGTGATGCTCGAATGCCTTCCTAACACAACCAACAGACCATAAAACCATTATTGTGTCGTTTCCCATCACAAATTAGTTTTGGGATAAGTAGTAGCTCAATGGGTTTGAGATCTTACAAGTGGTATCAAAGCCTCGTAAGGTTAGAGGCACCCATGTGGAGTGATGCTCGAATGCCTTCCTAACACAACTAACAGATCATAAAACCATTATTGTGTCGTTTCTCATCACCAATTGATTTTGAGATAAGTAGTAACTGAATGGGGTTTGAGATACTACAAACTCCATCTATAATCAACATGAGTGGTATATCAAGTTGAATTATTACTGTCTCCATGGGAATTAATCCACATTGTTGGACAATCCCCAAATCTTAATTCAAAACTAAGCTACAATACAACAAACCATGTAACATTTGCATTCCATTTCAAGTACTCAAGAAAATGCCCCTGGTTGTATCATTCTATATGTTTCATGCAAAACAGAGTATGAATGAACTAATTCAAGAAGCTAAAAAATAAAAAAAAGTTCTGTCATTGAACTCATGAAAATGACTTGGAGTGTGCCACAATCTATCTACACAACAGTCAGCAAAGTGTTTAAACAATACCACATAAAAGCCAGCTACAAGCAACAAATCGATGTCCACGATCACGATGGATGACAAGCATGACTAAAAACAAGAGTAGCCATGAGAAAACTGCAATCAAAAGAACGATGATGGTTCAGCACCATAGCAGTTAGTGTTTGGCCTTTTTTATTAGTCCTGAAATGGTAAGGTTGGTTTTGTCTAACCAAATTCTTATTCGAATGCACTTTAAATGCGCAAGAATAGCCATCCATGTTGGAGAAGAGGATGAGAAAAGAGTACGAAGAGAATAGGATTTCGAACCCTAATAAGTATACTGCGCAGGGTCGATAAAACCCCTGGCCCATTCAAATGAGGGTCGATTGTGACACGTGACACAGGTTTACAGCCACCGGCTTCGTAGTACATAAGGTCCAAGGTCGACCCTTAACATGGAAAATGAGAGTCAACGTCGACCCTTGAAAAAAATGGTAAAAAGGGAGGTGTTTGGGCGGCGTGACATTTTTAATATATCGGTCACCTTAAACTATTTTTTTCTGATAAAATATCCTAGAAAAAGTCATCATGTTCACCATCACTTTGGATAGAATTAAGAAAGTTGTAGGAAATTCCTTTTTATTTAATTGATTGAAATGATAGTCATCTGTTAGATCCCAGATAAATGGCTATATGGGTGGTTGAGTAAAATAACTGATCATAGATGGGTCCCACTTATAAATGTAGATAGGCACGATGGTAATGATGGGTCCCATGTAAATGCATGAATGCACTCGGTACACGATCATCAGATTTTACTTAATCATCTGGCCCACCAAATTAATAACTTCTAAAATATTATATAAGAAACCATTTTTTTTTTTTTTTGGTTACACATCAATTGACAGTGGGTACACCTAATAAAAATTAAAATGTGGTACACCATCAAATTCTAATAATCAGGAAAAGTGTACTCAGTGCATATTCATCAGATTCGATGTATTCAATCATTCGGCCCACTTGGATTAATAATTTTTAAACTATTTATAGAAAAAAGAAAAAACTTATCTTTGAAGAATGTCTAAGAACATATTAGATGTTATACCCATGGAAATGATATTTTCTTAATATATATATATATATAGGGAGATGAGAGATATCTCTCACCTTACTATGAGAAATAGGGTGGGGGCCCTCACATTTAAGTTGTTGGCATTGAATATTGATGTGACGGCCCCTCATTATCTATCATAGTAAGTTGAGAGATGCTCTCATATATATATATATATAGGGGAACATTCATGTGCATCTATCCCTCACCCTATGGTGAGGGATACTTCCATAAATGGGGATTTTCAAGTACAAAAGTGAATTTTCAAGTACATACCATAGGTATACTTCCTTGTAGTCATGTGCAAAAGGGAATTAGCCCCTTATCCGAATGTGAGGACAGATGCACATGAATATTCCAATATATATATATATATGAAGCCAGTAAACTTATGAGAGACACTATCACCTTACTATGAGAGATGAGGTTTGGGCCCATCACATGATAAGTTTGAGTGGTCTCACGTAAGTTGTTGGCATTGGATATAGATGTGAGGGCCCACACCTTATCTCTCGTGAGAGCATCTCCCTATGGTAGGAGGTGCTATTGTGAGAGACACTATCACCTTACTATGATGGTTCGTAGTAATTATATTACAATTTTTTTTTTTTTTATGATGGGACCTAGCAAAGGATGATTACTGATAAGCTGATAATACGATAAAATAAGCAACTATAATAATCAAAAGAATACATAGGGTCATCTAATGCTTAGTATGGCCCATATAATATATTTCCATCATATATATATGGTTCAACTTTATAACTATCAGATTTATCATTACATTAAATTACATTAATATTAATGATGATTACTCTATTGCCTATTTTTGTTACAGAACAGTTGACAGTGGGCCCAGATAATTAAAAAAAAAATACTAATAGTGCCACCATCAGATTTTACTCACATCAACGACCCCAATATAAGGCATGGAAACTTCTCCTTCCTTAACAGGGAGTCCTTGTTGGTTTTGCCCTGATAAGTTCATGGCTCATTCCTTCTATTCATCTTCCTAATTAATAGGGAATGAGTAAGAAGGGAAGGATGGAATGATCTAAATGAGAGAAATTTTAGGTAGAGGGCACCATAAATGCCTTTAATTTTTCCCTAATAATATCAAACTAGCAAACAGGTACGTGCTTAGCATGGATAATATAATAATTTATAATATTAAAAAAATATGATTTTTAAATAATATTTAGTCTAAACTATACTGAGATGATAAAAATTATAATTAAAATTAAAACCTATAATAATAATTATTTGGAAATTAGAGCTCAATTGAGAAATCGAATTATATCCCTTTCACATATAATAAATAGCATATTCTAAATGACATTAAGATTTTTTGTTAGGAACCAAAAAAAAAATAAAAAAATGAATGAACTATAGCTATGAGTAAGGATCTAGAGGAACTATTGTTATGTCATGGAAAGACTTAGGGCATGTTTGTATAAAGTGAGGACGGTGCGCTGAGAGGTAAAGCGCACCAATTTTCTAAGATCTGATGTAGCATTTTTTCACAAGGGAAAATACACCTTTCTAAGCACAATTTTCCATGATAGAGTAGACTGATTTGTCTAGAAGGAGTTGAAGAGTCAAATTCTCCATCCACACAGTAAGCCTCATAACACAAATTCCTCACACCACACAAACAGGCTCTGAATTATGTCATGTTTGGACACCTAACACTTGAAGAAAATATTTTCGCTTTCGACAAAGTCGTGTAAAACCCACGTTTGGCCACTTTAAATCATTTAAACCAATGATTCAAGTTTGACATCACTTTTGAAGATTTTGGGCATCAAAACCAATTTTGTCCAATATATGCATCAATATGCACTGATATCAATGTGAGATTCCTAACCATATAAATCCTTGATGAGAAATCCTTGTAAGGAATTCTCGAATTGGTGGATTCCTCAGCTATTACCGAACAGTCTCTCAGTAGAGATGCTACTAGATACAGGGAAATTGCAAATGAGAGAGCCAGGAAGGGGTGCTGCATTAAATTGTGCAATCATGAAAAATCTTATCTTAGAAAAATAGAGTTCATGGCTATGATAAAGTGATGGAAAGCAACATACTTACAATACAACTGATTTGATATATGGACTGTTGTGAGCCCCACTTCTAACATCAAGTGACATTGGGTGATGTTGAAGAAATGAAAAAAAATAAAAATTTGTTGCAAGGTTAGACCTGAGGACGTGGACTCCTAAATGAGCTATCGTGCTTCACAGGGATAATATCATACTGATGAGGATGGATCGATAGAGAGGGATGGTAACTGAGCTGTAATGTGATGTATGCTTTATTTGACTGAAGACTAAGCAAGCACACTCACCAATGGCTCTTTGGAACTCGGCCGTCTGACTGGTTCAAGTGAGCAGCCGAGTTTGGTTTTTAAATCACTAGTTTGTGGAGGTTATTTGTGGAGGTTATTTGAGATCCTTTAGATGTTTGAAACTTAAAATTTTGGTGAAAGAAATATGAAATTTCAAATGTCACATTTACCAAAAACTCGCTTAGCAATGACTCTTTTCAGACACCCTTTCAAGTCAATGGTCCAGTCTGGACTATAAATCATCAGTTCCACTTGGTTCATAGTTAACATTGTGAGGGTGTTAGTTTTTCCTTTAAAAAAAAAAAAAAAAATAGGATTTTACGAGTAAAAGCCCCTTAGGACCTCATACCACTGATGAGGTCTCAGTAACATCGTATAGACGGGAAGGGTCCTCTTGGTGCGTTTTTATCCTTTTTCTTATCATTTAGCGATATGGTCAATATCGATCATTCTATGGTGGTTGCTCTCGATTTGAATCCAAATAGAAACTGGAATTTTCTCTCTTGATTCCCGGTGTTGCTCTATAGTGGTGGATGTGGCCAGGAGAGGCAGGGAGAGTTAAGATACGAAGAAATGGAGGGCGGCAAACATGAGGTTATCTTCGTCGAAGGAGGAGAGATGATCGCCATGGAGGAAGAAGATGGGAGGGTAGACGGAGGTGAGATTGTAGGCGGAGATGAGGAAGAAGGACAAGCCTGGAGGTAGTGGGGGAGGGAGGGGGAGGAAGGCCAAAGACCTGCATACCCAAGGGGAGTGAGAGGAGGCTGCAGATTCGTTTTTTTTTTTTATTGTTTCGCAATATGGTCGATATCGACCATTATGTTGTGTTCAGTAAATAAGACAATTATATGTTGAAGAAAATCTGACTTGCAGAATGGTCGATATCAACCATATCGCAAAACAACAAAAAAAAAATAAAAATAAAAGGGCCACATGAGGACCCCTCCCTTGTCCAACATGATACGGGGTCTTAGTAGGACGTACGGGGTCTTACGAGGATTTTTTTTCCGTAAATTCCTCTAAATTAAAAGTTGACTTCCTAGTCCTAGTCATTGTCCAATTTAAGACAATTTCAAGGTTATAAATACGTTACAAAAAAAAAAAAAAAAAAAAAAAAAAAAAAAAGATTGTGAATTTAATAATCTTGATGGAGTAGAGAATCTTAAAGCTGATGGAGTAGAGAATCTTAAAGCTTTCTTGTAAAACCGGTTCATTGATCGCTTCTAATTATCTTAACAAACTCAAAATCTTCGTCTAAGATCTAGTCATGGCTTTTATTATTTTTTTAATGAAAACTCTGGTTCAACTGTTTTTTAACAACCTTCGTTGGATCAGGCCATGTCTTCATAGCTCAAGTGACACGAAATGCATGAATTTGTTTTTAGGGTTACTAGCAACAATTAAATTTATAAGATATCAAAATTAATTAGAAACATATAATTCTATTGATGGATATTTATATCCAAAGAAAAAAATAGATTCGACAATTAGTAATCATATCATCAATCACAAATACAAGCACTGACCATACCTCAAATTAATGTATAGTCATCCTTTCTTGACATCTGTAGCTTCATTGTATGTAATTTGGTTGAATTCAAATTAAGGCACAAAAGTATACCTAAGCTCAAGATGATATGCTTTTTTTTTCCTGTAAGGGTAATTTGTATTGCAAGAAAGAAAATGAAATATGAGCTAAGGAGCTTTTTCTGTCATTTCTTCCAAATATAAATCTTATCAACACCAATAGGGTTACAACCAGGACGATGCCGGATCGGAACCATAGTGGACCTCGACCTGGACTCGTTTCTAAATAACGGTTCCGATTCCGGTTCCGGTTTTGACTCGAAACTTGTTTTGTTGGTTCCAGATCCAATTCCAATTGGAAAATCCGGATTCGATTCCAGAACCGAATCCACTTAGAGAATTTGAATCTAGTTCCAAATTCATTAATTCTAATTTCTCTTTATTCTTCATTTTTTTTTTTTAGAATAAGCATATCATTCAACTTATAACAGTGCATCAAGTCTACTACTTCCAATATTATATATAAAAATGTTAATAAAAGAAAGTCGATTTTGAGGTACAATTTGCAACATCAAAGGCTCATATGCCAGGTCCCAGGTCCACAGTTTGGAACCTATATGGACCCAGAACCGGACCCATTTATCAATCAGTACCTAAATTGGGTTCTGGACCTAGAACCCGTTTATGAATCAGAACCTAATTAAATAGGGACCCGGTTTTTTGCGGGTCGGAACTTCCGGATAATCGGAAAATAAATCGGATACCCGTTTGCAACCCTAAACACCAAGTTGAATGAAGAATTCTTGCAAGATGAATACAATCAACATAAGGTTTGTGATATTAGACACGCCAATCTCCCATTTACTGCCATCATTAAGGTTTGAATGAAGAATTATCTTCCTCCCTTCTACTGCCATCATTAAGGTCTTGATCACTAACCATCTGATTGTGATTGATTCCTCTTCCTTATCCATTGCAATGCAGAGAAATGGATGTGTATGGCTATTGGGTTTTGCTCATTTTTCTCTTTTTCTTGTTGCTATTATTATTTGCTTGGTTGGTGGTGGGTGCTGGGAAACAAATGAAATGGGTAATTGATTGAAATCAACGGTTCGGATTTATAGATGATTCAGAAAGAGTGTATGGAACCAAACGCATATTATCTACTCTATCGCGTGTAATCTTTCCAGATGTAGTGGACCAATTTTGCTCCCTAAATGTAGGATAAGGATAATTTGAACTCACATTGTAAATCCAATGTTTGCTTCTTGGAGCAAAACTTTTATAATGTTACTAAATAAATTCCGTGCATCATATTTTTAGTAGAGTCATTTAATATAATGTTGCAAAACGAGTATAGACTTGGCACAACCCCATCTCAGCACAACCTGATCCGAGCGCAAAATCAGGAACAGCACGAAAACGATGTCAAACAGGCCCTTAGCTCATTATAGATAAGTTTAGGGAATTAAACTCTCCAACATTATAAATTTAAATGGAGAGAATTAAGGAATTTAATTGAAGTTCTCAAATCATCATCATTTTAATTATTTGTTATGCCACGTGTCATTTCATTGGAATGTTAAGATGGCGCACCGAAAAACCAAAAAAATTGAGAGTGTTGAGGTGGCACCCTCAAGAGCAAGGCTCCATATTACTTTTATATATATATATATATATATGAGAGGTGTTGTTGTGAGAAACACTCTTACCTTACTATTAAAGATAAAGGTGGGGGCCCTCACATTTAAGTTAACATTGGATATAAATGTGAGTGCCCCCCACTTTATCTCTCATAGTAAGGTGAGAGTGTCTCTCACAAGAGCGCCTCCATATATATATATATATATTGGCTATTGAAGAAGAATATTAAATGATTTAGGAAAAAATACGGTGTCCATCTAATTGTCACAAAAGTATTAAGAGGGTAATCTTGAAGAGTTTAAATCTTTATTCTCCTTTTACTAAGCCCAAGGGGTTAGTCAAGTGGTCAGGACCACGGTTCCTACCTCTTCTGGAGCTAGAGGTCTTGGCATCAACCCTCAATTCCCTCCTCTTCAGGAATCGAAAGTTGAGTTCACTTGTGTTACCACCTAGGGGCAAGAACGGTTTTACTCGGCTTCTCTCTGGGGCCCGGAGGGAATAGTCCAGCCAAAAAGGTTGGGAACCCTCCGTCAGCAACAAAAATATATATATATATATATTTATATATATTCTCATTTTACGCTCCCTCTTATGTAGACAAATAGACCCTCAAGACTCAAAGTCACTAAAAATTCACTACACTTCTCGATGATACCACTTATTGAAATTCTAGTTACTCAAAATAAACCCCACTTTCTTGTAAAACTCTTGGTAAAGTTCCACTCCACTAAGAATTGGTTCCACAGCAAGATTAATCACTTACAAAAGATAAAAAATGAATATTAAGAAAACCCAAATCCGCGTGCCTTATAATAAGTTGTTTTAAAAAGAAAAGTGATGAACAATTATTTTCTATTATAAATTATGTTAGAGACCGTAGAAATAGTTAGGGTCAGAGATTATAAGAATAGTTAGGATTTCTATTGAGTTTAGAATTCTTATATTTGATTGGGATATTTCCCTAATAAAGCTTGTAGTGATCTTGTGATCAGCTGGCTTTTCACCATCAAATTTTCTCTCCAAAATAAATTCAAATATCTCACTCTCGTACATGCATTGATTTAGACTTCACCATCTCATACTCTTATAGTTAAGACTCATAAGCTTTTCAAAGAATCATGACCGATCTAATTTAATAGTCTACAAACATAGAGAGGCTCAAAAAGAATAAGTTGTGATGGGAATAGGCTCTCCAAATAGATGTTTAGTTTCAGAGATCAAAGTGTTTGTTATTTTTTATATCAAATACCATGATCCTTTTTATCGAAAAGACGGCAAGCGTGTTAGATGATATATTCGAGATACTAGGAATAGTTAGCATTATAGGAATAATTAAGACTTTATGTTGAATTTGGAATTTTTTATGTGGCTCCTTTTTGTAAATGGTATTCCATTCCCTTAATTAAGTTATGGCCATTTAATATTCCAACTAGTGTCTCTTATACTTTCATGTTGTCTTTTTGAAAGTGTGGCCATGGTTGAAGGTTGGTCTTGGATCTTCAATCAAAGATTTTGAGGGTTTTACGGGTAAAAGCCCTCATATCACTGATGAGGTATCAGAAGTACCGTATAGTCGGGAGGGGTCCTCTTGGTGTGTGTGTGTTTTTTTTTTTTTTTGTCATTTAACGATATTGTCGATATCGACCATTCTGTGGTGGTTGCTCTTGATTTGCAAAACCCAAATAGAAATTAAGTTTTTTTCTCTTAATTGTTGGTGCTGCTCCAGAGCGATGGATGCAGTGAATGGGGCTAGGGAGGCAGGGAGAGGGAGGACACGAATGAATGGAGGGGCGGCGAGCATGAAGTCATCTTTTTCAGAGGAGGGAGGATTGCCATGGAGGGAGAGGAGGAGGGAGAAGAGGGGAGTGGAGACGGAGCCGAGGTTGTAGGCGGAGATGAGCAAGAGGGCTGGGCCTCGAAGTAGTGCGGGAGGGAGGGAATGGGGGTCAAGGACTTGCAGACCTAGGGGAGTGAGAAGAGGCGAGGGTGGAGGATCTCGATCCAGATAGGCCTGTAGATTTGTCTTTTTTTTTTTTTTTTTGGTGATATGGTTGATATCAACCATTATGTTGTGTTTAACAAATAAGAGAGTTACATGTTGGAAAAAATCCAACTAACAGAATGGTCGATATCACAAAACGACAAAAAAAAATAAAAAATAAAAAATTAAAAGGGCCACGCGAAGACCCCTCGCGTGTCCAACAAGATACGGGGTATTAGCAAAACATATGGAGTCCTACGGGAATTTTTTCTGTAAATTCCTCAAAGATTTTTATTTGCTTGATATTCTTTACTATTATATAAATTATTAAATTCATAGGTCTATTAAAAATAACCCTAAAATACGAGAGGCATCACCGTCCATCAACCTCAAGCAGTGATCTTCTCCTGTTAGATTCCGTCAAAAACAAAAAGGGGTTGCTATCCACCACAGAAAACGGAGTACCGTATTCTGCACTCAGCCACTGGACCTAGGCCACGAATATAAAATCACGAGTCCGTCCTTGCGTTGTTCAGTGTCAGAGGATTCTCTGTAGCCACTTGTAAAAACGAACGGTTTTGCCTTTTTGACATCTTCCTGGGACCCACAACTCCTACATTTTACATCCACCAAACACTAGATCGAATGGATGTTGGTAAATATTATACTCCAATCAGAACTTGGTCACATCAGCTGATAGAAAAGACAAGTTTTATATTTTACCTGTCTATTTGAAGGTCTTGATTGGATGACAGTGGATCCTCTTTGACGTTTCTGTTGAGCCGGGCCCTTTCAAATCCCCTGTTCTCTAGTTAGGAAATGAAAGGAGAAAAGTCCGGATCACTTTTGCTTTCGTGGTTGCACCAAATGATGTAAAGAAAGGATCTTTCTATGGCAACATGGTTGCACAAACACCCTCTCAATGTAGGTAAGTTAAGACGAGTGAACTCTACAGCGAAGCCCATGTATTGAAATTTGAACTGTCCAATATAACTCCCTCGAGTTATTTGAACCGTAGAATAAACTCGGATTTATGTAAAATTTAAAGATATCACATGCTTGGAGGGAGTATTTTTTTTTTAAATGATTCAGATTTCAATACTTAGACGCCCATCATGGTGTTTCACTACTTTTGTTTAAAGGATTTCTTTGTATTAAAGCCTTGGAGGATCCAAAAACATAATTAGTCGATACACTCTCATTTTATTTGGTGAGGCCATTGGGTTCACTTGGACACACTCCTCTCAATGAGTGGGTAGTGGCCCAAATTTGATTTCATCCAAATGGACAATAAAGTGTTGGATTAAGGAATATGTGAAAAAAATAAAATAAAATTATTCCTTTTTGCCCGTGTGATTGAATTCTTAAATTGCATGAAGAAGAGCGGTTAAAATTATAATATCAAACATTATTATTTAAAAATAACCATCAAATAATCTCCCATTTAATCAAAATTGAATTAAAGTAAGAAGAAAAAAAAAACTAGCAAATCCTAGTAAACTCAGTGTCACATCTCCATCACTAACTTATATCCGTTAGCCCTCACAAAATACGCTCCAACCTTAATCCCTAAGCCATTTAATAATCCTTCAATAGAGATCTAATGGAAGCAAGCAAACAAAAAAGACATTTGGACGTTAATCTATTATGTGTAATATTCTAATTGAATAACCCCAAGGGATAACTCAGTTGGCATAGGACTACGATTTGCATCCGGAAGTGGTGAGTTCGAAACTGCACTACTACAATAGGGCCATAGGGGGATTTTATCCGACTTTCTCACCTGGACCTATAGGGATTATTTTAATTCAAATGGCTATAACGTGCGTTATAAAGAAAAGGTAATATTCTAATCAAATCCGAAACTTGAGGCTTGATCTACTATTTTAATAAGGCAGCACGTGATTAGATCGAATATTCCTCATCCAATATTTCAATAACCGGACCGGACAAATAGATTAACTGGTGGTTGAATGGGTTGGAGCTACTCTTTTTCATTATAAACTATATATATTTTTATATCAATTTTACATTACACTTGAACAGGATTAAACTAGATGGTTGCACCAAGTGTGGACAGGACCAATCTTGGATCATTCCTCAATTTTTCACTTACATGAGATGACCTACTAATAGGCAGTTTATTTCATGGATCCCACCTAGATAGATGCCTATAAGGAAGGGGACCAGGTCCCCCCCCTCCCACCCCTACAACCTAATGGCAATAAAAAAGGATGTATGTCAAATTTGATTTAGGGATGACTTCTTTTTGCTGCACTCCTACATTTTGCAGTTCATTTGAGTCGGTGCCGGTAGTTTTGGGGTCTTGTGAAATTCACAAAGGTATTGCCTTAAAGGCCCTGTTTGGTTAGAAGAATTATGAGAATTCTTGTATGGGAGAGTTACGAGAATTCCAAATACTGCCCCCGTTAAAAGTAGAATTACAAATGTTCAACCCTAGCATTTGGAATGCTGGAATTCTGAAAATTCATAAGGTTAAAAGTGTCTTTTCATGTGGTTTGAAAATTTGAATTTTTACGACAAACAAAGTATTTGGAATGCCTAGGGGATAAGATTTTCCACCATGTCATTAATAACCCCTAACAAGTGAACCAGAAGAGCATTGTATATAAGGGAAAATTCTCCTTGGTTATAGTTCCAAATCTTAATGAAGGGTGAACATTATGATCAAAGGTGGGGCCTGTTTGGTTAGTGGAACTCTAGGAATTCTTGTCCAAAAGAATTCTAAAATTATCTCTCAACAAATTCCCAAAACCCCTAAGCTAAAATTCAATTTGAGTCCAAATCTAGTGAGGTAAAATCCCATAGTGACGGTGAATGGACCAACCACGGTCCGCCTGTCACCGTGCATATTCCCACTTAGAGGTTCAATTCTAAAATCCTCAAATGCCAAAAAAAAAAAAAAAAAAGAAAAGACTTTTAATGGATGTTTAGTTTGACACTTTACTAGAATAGTAAAAGTCAAGTAAAGCCTTTATTTTTCTATATAAGATGTCAAATCAAAAGTACTTTAATTCAAAACTCCATCTATCTTGTTCAAAAAAAGTAAAAAAGCAACCAACTTTATCCACTAAAATATAAAAAAACTTCACTTTCTCATAAAAAATAAATAAAAAAGATTCCATAACAAACAACTAAAAACAAAATACTAGCAGTAACCCACATATATTTTATTCTTTATTCAAAATCAATTTTACTTCACTTTACTCTATTAATAGAGTTTCCAAACTAGCCCTAAATTTAAGATTCTATCATTCAAAATGGAAGCTTTTATATTCTCTAATAAAAGATTCCAGCACTTGCAATTCAATTCTAGTAAAGAGAACTTTCTAAATAAATAGAGCCTCACCTCAGAGAAGGAAAGTCCTGCAGGGAGCTCAGAGGAGAAATTTGGAGTCTCCATTTCAGAATTTGGAAAGCCGCCGCAACCCAACAACTCTTGAAAGAGAAAAGACAGTCAGATTGAGGACCGATTTGTATGCAACGCGAATCAGAAGAACTCGGCCGAGTCAGAGGAAGCGCTGACCTTGGACCGAATTCATACCTCTACATTATCGCCCTCCATCTCTCTCTCTCTCTCTCTCTAGCCCCTTTTTGCAATTAGGGCTCATTCACATCAGTCATTCTCCTCCTCTTCTGCAAGTCTTCCACCACAACATGGGTCTTTCTCTCTTTGAGGTGCATCTATTACTGTAATCTCATTGTTTCTCTTGTTGAAATCTGTTGCTTTTTTTCTTCAAATTGGTGATTCTATTGTTCTTCATGTTAGGGTTTCACCAAATCTCTTGCAATGACCATAGTCTCTGAGATTGGAGACAAGACCTTCTTTGCAGCTGCTGTAAGCTCACCATCTCTTCTCTCTCTCTCTCTCTCTCTCTCTCTCTCTCTCTCTCTCTCTCTCTCCATCTATCTTCTTCTTCTTCTTCTTCTTTAGTTCAGATTCTGTTTTTCTTGTTTTTGTACTTTGCAGTAGTGTTGAATTTGGTTGGATTCTGTAAAATGTCAGGTTATGTTATCAATGTTCATATTACTATTCTATGATCTCCAATATTCAATCTTTAATCTAATATGTAATTAAAGATCAAATTTTGTTTTGGGTCCCTCTGAGACTTTAACTGTATTAACTATATTTTGATCTGTTATGTTTTGCTACTTATGGATGGTGTAGAGTAACTTAGTAGTAGGATAGAGTAGTCCTTGTATTCTCTTGAACTTTGGGGGTTTTTTTTAATGTTTTGATTGTTAATGGAATAATGGGGCTCTAGTTTTACATTGAATTGGTTATGGATGTTCCTGATGCACCCAATGCTGCATTAGATCCAAAAATTCCTTTCTAATGTAGCTACAAGGGTGGGGATGTACTTTTTGACAGGGAAAGATGGAATGTGAAACCTAATAGGAGGATAGGAATTGCTAGTCTTAGAATTGAATTGGGCCTCAAAATAATTCATAATTTTTTTTTTTTGTGTTGCACAGACCTTCCATGTCTTTTTTCTTTCTTTCTCCTTGTAATGGCTTCTGTTTGCCACACAATTACATCTGTAGAAGTCCTTTGGCCGTTTAGGCCTACAATTCTAGAAATTATTTTGAATTTTTGCCATGCTTTTGAAGCTTTACTACCAATGCTTTGAAAATCCTGATGCTTTCCATTGCTGATTTCTTCATCTTAATGATGCTCCATCATATATTACCAGGGAGAAAAAAAAAATCCCAATCACTAGCATTATAAACTCGCACCAACCTTAACTTATGCAATGTTTGTGTTTTAGCATTGCCTTAACATAAATGTTTCCTGAACTTATAGCAGAATCAACAGGTTGTACATATTGCACACCTCTAGCCACCTTGTCTAGAGTATGATGTGTTGACTCTTACTATCCAAAATGTGTATTGATCTTCCCGTCATTCTTGCTTTGAAACATAACTTTAGCATATGGAGTGGGACAATTTTTCTGCATTCCTGTGGGGTTGTTTTTAGCATCAATACCGAACTGCTTTCAGTATGGTCTTCATGATTTCTGAGATCTGTCACGGCAGCTCTGTATTGGTTTATATGCTTTCTGTGACAAGCTAAACTTGTTTCTGATTGGGGGAAGTAAAGATGAATGTGTTTTATGTCTGACGTTGATGTTAAATGTCTTTAGATATTGGCAATGCGTCATCCCCGGAGGATTGTATTGTCAGGCTGCTTGTTGGCTTTAATTGTAAGTATTTCCTTCATATTTTCCAGTCATTGTTGGTTTTTCTTCCTTATATTTATAAATCATAAATGGATTATTCACTGAAGTTGCTTATTTCAAAAGTTTATCCTGAAATTTACAGGTGATGACTGTACTCTCTGTTCTTGTTGGCTGGGCTGCACCAAACCTGGTAAGCAAATTGGTCACGGAAAATCAATAGTGCTGTTCCTTTTTGTTGCTGCACTAGTGATTAGTGGTGTTTACCTGTTTGGTCAATCCTTGAGCACAATAAATTTGGGTTGGTTGCTTCTTGTTAGATTTGCTACTACTTGGGTTCAACATGAGATTGAAGACTGTTCAAATAAATAAATAAAACGTGGGATTGAAGATGCACTGCATTTGTGATAATGGATTTAAGACTAGGGCAATCCGTTCATGTTTTCTTATTGATTTTTCAGGGAAAGTTGTCTGAAACTTATTACCAGAGCAGAATTACTGATAAATTCTTGCTTGGGATTGATGAAGCAGTAGTTTTGAAAGTCAAGAAACCCCCAGAAAATGATTATCAATTACTTAAAATCAATCTACTCATGCCCTTTGTTTGTATATGTTGTTATAGATATAAATGTCTTAACTGTTCATGGATATGGTTTAATAGAATCAGTTTATGGGTCTTGAATATACAGTTAGCAAAACCATGGAAAAAAGATGCACTGTTTCTTTTGTATAGGCTCAGTGTATTTTGTTTTCACTTCTCTTTTATCTTTCACACTGCTCCTTCTCTTTTTTTTTTTTTTTTTTTTTTCTTTTTCTTCACATTGAACTGTGATTTGCAAATGACAGATTCCTCGCAAGTGGACTCATCACGTAACTACATTGTTGTTCTTTGGATTTGGCATTTGGTCTCTATGGGAAGGATTCACTGAAGAGGGGTATTTTTTTTTTTTATTGTTTACTATCTCTCATCTGCGATTATGTTTGCCTCATGTGCATGTGTTATGTTGAAGCTTCTATGCTCTATGACATCCTAATTCTGCTTTACCCAATAGGGATGCTGAAGAATTGGCTGAAGTAGAAGCTAAATTGGTGGGTGTTTCTCCCTTTAGTGCTTTATGTTCTCAATTTCTATTTTTTGTTTGCCTGAGTCTTTCTACATGTGTCAAATGACTAGGATGCTGATTTGAAGGCGAATACTAGAGCCACTAAGAATGGGTCCAAGGTGAGGTCAAGAGTAGAATCATACATTATTATTTTTCTGTCATCACATACTCCATTCCTGAAAACCTTGCTTGACTTGGTTTGCTTGTGAATAATTAAATTTACCTACCAATTTCTTTAGTGGGTGCATCTTTTGTTTGTTACCAGCATGCCCACTCATTATTACTCAGGGATGTGATGCTGCTAATCTGGTTGAGTTTTAAACTTGTTCGACCCCATGGTCACATGACATGCATCTGGGTTTGAAAATGATGACCTATCTTTATTAAACTTATTTATTACACCAAGTGACGCAGTCAAGTGAGTCCGACCTTGCACGTTACCTGTTTGAGTTGAGTACCCAATCCCAATATCTTCAATCAACAGAAAATCAAACATAAATCAAGGAGAAACAGTAGATTGCTGTTGATTGCCAATCTATCAAAAAAATAAAAAATAAAAAATCTTCCATCTTATGAGAGATATCTCAATACCAAGAAAGAAGAAAATATGAAAGTGCACAACCAAAAACTTTTATTTACAGAAAAAATGGTTTAATTTTCAAGATAGGGCTGCCGTCTCCTTTACGTCCAATGCAAGCCTGCAACGATTCCTGCAAGGGAAAGTTGATGGCCCACCAAGGGCAAGGAGTAGGCTGAAGAGGATGCGGATGTCGGTAGTAAAAATGGATCTGAAGTAGTGCAACTTATCTTAGGATTTGGCTTAAGATAGATTGGAATGGAGAAACATAATTCATGTAGCCAACCCCAATATAGTTTGGACACGGCTTTGATGATGATGGCTGCTGTCACCTTTACAATAAGATAAGTAATGCTTGGACTTTAAATTCAAGATCTAATCTCTAAAAAATGAAATCCCTAAATTTAGAATCCTTGCACATGAGGAAATGAATAAAAGAACAGAACAAGGACCGTGCACTTGGGCATGAGATCTTTTAGGCCTTGTGGATTCCAATTTGGCTCCTTTTCTTCATAAGATCTTCCATAACTGATCCCTATAATCATAATTGCATTTTCACTAAAATAAAAGGAAATAATTTTTTTATACCATCCATAAGAAGCAAGACGCATATGATTTGGACGCATGGAGTTTTAGGGCTGTGGACCCCATGTTGTTCTATCTGTGGAACCAGACACCTGGCTGGCATGCTTCATCTGGAATGGATGAACAGTTTGGATTTTGTCCCACTGGTTTGGGGTCTGGTTCAAGTGAGCCCAAGTCTGCCAATGTACTGTGCATTATTCGTGGCCCGTTTGGATCAGTTGGATCCTTTTGGGCTTGATTTTTGATGGTCAACCAGACCAATTAAGGGACTGATTTGGATCCTCCATAAAACTCAGCTTATTTAATTTCAAATTTGGACCCATCTTTTGGCCATTTGACCATCCAAAATCGGATCTGAGTTCCTTTTTTTTTTTTTTTTTATTTATTTATTGGGCCTTGTATTAAAATGGATAAAAAATCCGTGTGATCAATCAAATCGGTCCATGTAATATGGGTCCTGATCAACCACATCATCCATGAAATCTAGGTGACCCATTTTTGCTTCACTGTGTCACTTATTTCTCTTATTACTGTGACGAACTGATGTAGTATATTGCATGGTTGTTGCATAAAAGTATATAACATTAACAGTGACACTTCAGAAAGATAGAACAGTGGTAGTAACAAGGGGAAGGAACAATTAAAAGTAAATAGAGAATTACATACGTTATTCATGGTTGATTCTGTGTTCTGTGATGGAAAATGAAATTAACTTTGCTTGTCATGTTGCGTTCGTATTTATTGTTAGTTGTATACTTGTATTTACTTCTTTGCCACAGTAACTGACAAAATAATTCAATATATTTCATGCTTTGTGGCCCGTAATAGATAACATGAGTATGTGAAGTTTGATTTTTTTTTTTGCATGTATAAAATTGAAAAGGCATTTATTGTTAATGATTTATTTCTATCTTCAGAGGAAATAGGTTATGAAATCAACAAAAAAAGATGGCATATTACTGCTGGTGACACAGCTGGGGCAGTGAAATAAGGAGAGATTTTCACATGCAGACGTCCGCACAGGATGTCCTGTGTGAAAGTAAATCTCAACTTTTAAGGGGAAAGTCAGTCCCTACAATCACAGGTCGTGATTGAGTTTAACGCACGACATCACATGCAAAGTCTATAGGTGAAAAAATTTCATGGAATAAGTAATTGTTAGATACGTGGTGTAGGTATAGATTTTATTGTTTGAATTTAGATGCGTAGGGTAGGGATGATCCTATACTATTGTGGCCCTTGCGTTGTTAACTTGTTATCGAAGAAGAGAGAAATGTCCACTCTTTCCACTTGCAATATTTGAGCTGTGGATGCATGCTACTTATTTTATTCTGATATATTTGTTAGGGGTGAGTTCTATAAGTTTCATGGTTCTTGGTATATCCAATTTCATATAGGGGATGGTTTTAATGTTATCGATTCCCTTAATAGATAGGAGTCAGGATTATCTACTAATTTCTATTATGAGTGGTCTACAAGGACTGCAGGCAGTATGAGCTTTTAGATATCATACTGGTGTTTAGTTTCATGGCAGTTCTAACAAGATAGAAAGTGGTTGTGGCAGCATGGCAGTTCTAACAAGATAGAAAGTGTTGCCTTGGTTTTGACACGTTTAAGGGAATAATAGCTTTAGACCGATGATAGTGGCGGAGGCCTCATTGGAAAAGTATGGAGTATCATTTTTTTTGTAGTGTGATCTTTGTGAAAATGGGTTTCTTATTATTTTATGAGACGAACATATTATAGTTACTTGTGTTTTTCTGATCAGTGACAGAACAATTTCATTCGGAAGTTACTTGTTATCTTTTAGTCATTAAAGCATTAATATTTATTGTATTAATTGTACGACCGGCATTCTATTTTTTTATATTGTAAATGGTTATCTTGTACTGTTGCTAATGAAGTGCCTTTTGTGTTGCTTTTTTTTTTTTATAATTTTTGCATGGCATATTTTCATTTCTTTTTCTTTTTTCCTACACTGTTTATTTGGCTGAGGATATGATTGTTCAAAATTCACTGTGAACAGTCGAACTAATGATTCACAATACTTTGAGTAGTGATGATGCGAAAGTCGCTTCCATTTTACTCGTTGGAAAATCTTGGGCTTGTTTATACTCCTGCCAGTGTATTATACAAATGGTTTTAGTTATCATGTTATATCCCCCATGACCTGAAATTTTCTGATCTTTGTAAACTTTGCCCAGGTGGATGATGATTTGAAAAAGCAGAGAAGACGCTTTCTCACCCACTTTTTCTCACCAATCTTTCTGAAGGTAGTACTTTTGTATAACTTTCAAGATCTCAACAGGATATTCCCTGTTCCTTTGCTAGTTTCTATGTGAGACTTTCAGTCATCAAAGTGCATATCCATTTCTGCAGGCATTCTCTATAACATTTTTTGGGGAATGGGGTGACAAGAGCCAGGTATGCATTTGGGAGTTTTTATAATTGCATGTTTTCTGTACTCCTGATTTGACATGACTCAAGGCCAAATTGCTTTCGTTTCAGATAGCTACAATTGGTTTGGCTGCAGATCAAAACCCTTATGGTGTGGTTCTTGGTGGAATCATGTATGTTTGAATGTGCTCCAATCAGTTTTTTCCTTTTCTTTTAAGGATTGGTGTATGGAGTTTATTAATTTAAAACCCCTTTTCTATAATTCTTTCATGTTTTTCCTCGTCAAAACCAATGGGCTTGTTTTTCCATGATTATTGATAATTATTAAAGCATTTTTTCTGTTATTTCTGGGCAGAGGACAGGCATTATGCACCACGGCAGCAGTTTTTGGTGGAAAGAGCTTGGCATCTCAGATATCTGAGAAAATGGTTAGATATCTATCTTGAACCTAGTCCTAACTTGCTCTATTGTCCACTAAGTTTTGTTTGATCTAATATAAAGGCCTGTTTGGGTGAGGAGAAAATGAGAAGTGGAGAATCCCCACTCGGTGTAGAAATGTGGAGAAATCTTGAGGTGGAGAATCCCCTGTGGAGTTAAACTTTTTCTAGTAGTTATTCTCAAGTGTGTCTGGGTTTAAATGGAGAAAGCTATGTATTATGTAAAGAAAATCATTTTGAAACCTTTAATTAAATAGGAGAAAAAGGTTAAATATCACTTTTTTAAATAACAAAATATTTACTTTCACTCCATGGGATGAATTACCTCCAATTAGGTAATGGTTTCACCTGTTATTATGAATCAGTTTTGACAGTCACTGTTACCATTATGCGTATAAAAGTTTCCAAACAGAAAATGTATATAAAATATATAGGAAACTAAATTATATATACATATATAAGTTATGTCTTACTTCTATCTCTTATTTTCATGTAAAACACACTCAAGTACTCATAAAATTTGAGAATTTCTGTTCTTTTTGTTTTCTATAAATTTTAATGAACATAATGTTCAAAATAAAAGGTGACTGATATGAACTATAAAATGATTTGAACTTGGTGGATTGTTATTTCTTTCAATCTGGATTTTTTTTTCTTTTTTTCTTCAAGGTAAGCTGGCTTGAAAGTTGAAACTGCGACCTCATAACAATGAGCAGCTTTTAACTGTTGTAGGGCTCTTTTCGATCTGTACAAATTTGTACAGGCCTAACTTGCACAGATTTATTCACTTGCATTATTTTGTGAGATCAAGCTTGTTAACATGGATGCAGGTGGCACTTTCTGGTGGAATCCTTTTCCTAGTGTTTGGTGTCCAGTCGCTCCTCGCAACAGCAGGAGAGTCATGATCTCTGTTAGTTTGATTCATTGATCCAGCCTCTCAGCTTCGTTTAACTATTCCCACCATATCAGAGCAGGAGCTCTTTCATCTTCACCCCACTTGATTGACCATCGAAGCTGGCGTGTGCATTTGATTAAACGAAAAAAATAGTTTGATTTATATAGGACATTGTCATTGTAGGCTCAGAATTTTTAGAGCAGATGTTTTATTCTTGATAATGTCAGTGTTGTTCTATTTACGAATAAGAAAAAATATTAAAGATAATCATTATATTGTTGCTTGTTTTGGCAGTTGCTTTGGAAGATTTTTCTTTTGCAAACCACCACAGATTATATAGGAATTGGCAGAAACTCACTCCATTTGGAGTACTATATAACATTGGATTGCTTGCGTAGGAGATATAACTATCACACATTATCTATCTAACAGTGCGCTTCATTTTGATTGAAGTAAAATTTGGGCCAATACTACGAGCGAGATCGATAAAATGAAGGTGACCATCTTCAAAACTTTTGAGCCATTATCGGCCAGTACAGTGAATTGGCCCTGCTTAGTTTTAACGAATGGGCCCATATATTAATTCTTGCTTGATATATCAAATTTTTTGGACTTTATTTTTTAAACAATTGATTTAAAATATATATATATATATATATAGAAAATGAAAAACAAGCTGTGAATCTTGATTTTAAAATGCTATTAGGGTGCAAAAAATTTGAAGATGGTATGAGAAGAGTCACAATGCAGACTATACTTCTTTTTGGCTTTGGACCCATCAACAGTAGGCATGGGATGTCGATTGAAAGCTTTAAGATTTGGAGATACAATTCAGTTTTAAAATCATGGTCTGCTTTTTTGTCATTCTAAATTGACAAAAATCTGGAATGGATGAAACTATTTCAGAATCTCGAGTCTCAACAGTCTGTAGCGTGTGGTATTGATGTGATGATTCTTCTAAGTGTTTGGTCACGCTACAGGGTGTTAACACTCTTCATGTTACTGTCAAAGAGTGTCAAGTTTTAACACTCTCCATGCAGGACTGTCAGCGAAAAAAAGAAGTGTCTTCATAATAATTTAGGGCTTTTTACGAGAAAATTAAGCTCAAACCATAATTAGAGAGTGTTATGAAGAAGAAAAAAATATATAAAATAACGAGATAATTGTTAGTACATTTTGTTGGACAAATTACCCTAATTGACGATATCATCAATGATATCGTCAACCTCTTGCAACTTTTCTTCTTCTTCCTCGAGGGTTTTCATACATGATTGTCTTAGATTTAGAATCATTAGATTTAGAGGGTATGATGTTGAAACTTGGCGGGAGATAAATATTCATTTCAAATAAATAAAAGAAAATCGAAAGGAGGTGATGAATGCATCAAAGAATAAGGGTTTGATAAATCTTTCACAAATCACATAATTAAGTGTGTTCAATCGGTCCACTATCAAATCCATTCTTAATTTTGATTAAAAAATTCCGGACTAATGAAAGAAAAAACACTCTTGGGATCTAAAACTATGCACAAACAATAGAATATATCAAGGAGAAAACCTCACATTCACTACTCAAAGGTGCCCAACATGGCTTACTACATGTTGCTGCGCGTAAACATCATGACCTACAAAATTCCCCCCAAATAAATGGGTTCAAGCTCTACATATTCATACAAGCATACCTAAATTCATCCCCTCTAACCTCACCCGAAGCCACTGCCAAATCGAGAGAAAATTCTCAATTAGGCATTTCAATGAACACCTTGAACTCCAAACTCAAACTCCCAAAAGTCAAGCGGAAGGGGGATGATAAATGCATAAAAACTAAACATAGGACCCACACACCTAAGGAAAATTGCTAAGACCACTTAAGGAAGATCACTCGGATGCAAAATACAATGATTCTCATAACCTTCCCATTACTAGGTAGAAGAAGATGGAGTAGAACATTGATTTTTGCAAAGAAAGTAGACGATATCATCAACTAATTGACAATATCATTAACCAATTGTCAACTGGGGTGATTTCGTCCAAAAACAATGTACGAACAATTATATTGTCATTTTATTGTTTTTCTTCATAAAACCGTTTAATTAATATTTAAAATTAATTTTTTCATAAAAATCTCAATAATTTAAGATAATTGAAACTGTCACTCCCACAATAAACTACTGAGTTAGAAGCTTTGCATGGTCACTTGTACAAGCTGAATGACCACATTTCAATAATCATCTAAATACAACCTCCTTTCTAGCACGACACAAGAGGACTCCCTTTTAGGTCTATAGACAAATAGTAAAACTGGTGTTTGGATTCAAATTGGCTACTTCCTCTTTCCTCATTCAAGGAAAGAAACAAGATCCGGATCATAGGAGGGTTTTACTCAAAATTATTAAATTTTCTCGGCTAACCAGTATGTAATGTATGCACAGCTGTATGTATGAGATGATTTCCTTCTTTACAATCATATCTTTATTACGAGGGATCATTCATTAATTTGAAAGATATAACAATCTATATATGAATGAGAGTACAATATTGTTCGGAAGGACTCGTGCTAAAATGAGTTCTATTTTGGGAAGAACCCTATGATTTAGGTATCATGAATAAGACCCAGTGCTACGGTGATAGAGAGTGCAGAATGGAGAGAGATGAAACTGCAGTTGGAACCACTATGGAGAGATCAAGATATGAGTCCGGATCACCTATTGCAGATATTACACATTCACCGTGAGTGGATCAATAACAGTTCGCCATGTCATCAAAAAATTTAGGTGATTTTCTTTTATCTGCTTTGAACTTTTTTAAACTTCAAAATCACTTAAATTTTTGGCTGACGTGGTGGACCGTTATTAGTCCACTCACAGTGAATATGTAACAAATACGATAGGTGATCCGGACTCTAAAGGATATTAGAGATACAAAGATAGAGGGGCTGATGAAACTACATTTCAAAATACTCTAGGAGACACTGACGATTGATCATCATATAAATAATATGATTAATGAAACGGGAAGGAGAAGGGAAGAGAGGGAGAAACCCACTTGTTATATGTATTGATCGTATATTTGACCATCTGAATTATAAGAGAGGATTCTTTTTTGTATGCAAATAATTTTATAATCATAATTTATATATATATATATATATACATATATATAAAAGAAACTGATTTCAATTAATATCAATTTCTAATTGATTTTGACTGTACACAATAGATTTTGAACCTATGGTAATTGCTCCATTTGTTGTCATTATAAGTGTAGGCCCACCTAATCGAGAAGCAATTATTAATACATGTTTTTCTCCATCCCTGACACTTAATACAATTTTCCGTAACTTAACATCCTTTAATTAAAATCCCTACCTCAAGAATTTACTTATCGCATGTCCAACTTATAATCGATCCCTACTCTTTAATTGTCTTGATCGCTATAGTCATACAAACCAATGCCATGTCCTTAAATTATTTTGCTCCACTAGCTTTCTTCTTCTCCATTTCTCATTTTTTTAATTTTTGTTCTCATTAGTGCAGATACCCTTTCTCCATTGTTTCATAAAATTGGCATAATGAATTTGTAAAATTTTATTTAATGGTTGGTTTCTTCTTTTTATTTTTTGGAACATGTCTCTATTAACTCTAGATGAATCAATGGCCACATCTCTATGGTTGATATTCAGAAGAATAATAGAGAAGAGAGATCCTATGGAAGAGGTGGAAAGAAGAGATGCAGGAACTGCAACTCCTGGCTTTGATCCATCAATCCGCATTACCAAAGAAGGTGGAACTATATCTAAGGTTAAAATCTCAGAGGATCCAGACTTCAAGTGATGGCTATTCAATTTTTTTTTTTAAAAGAAGAAGATGGAAAAAGATGGCTATTCAAGCAAACATGTATCTCGTGATCATGGCCTAGAATCACATGCAAAATGATTCTAATCAACTCATAGTAGCCTTTCATTTCTTGGTCTTAAAGTTTCAACTTTGGTTCTTTATTTTTTTTCTTCAATTTAATGGTTTATATCAGATCCACAGGCATCAATTTTACATGAGTGTCGATTCATCCAGTGGTTTGTCGAAATGTTAATGTGCTCTCATTTAAAAAAAAAGTTCTTTCTTGAAGATTTTCTTTTGTAAAGTACTCTTCAATATTTACTTCATTTGATATTATACATCCTTAAAAGGCATAGACCAATCTAAAAAAATTGTACAAATATATATTCTCTTTTGATCTTTATTTAAAATTTAAACAACCTACAATTAGATTTAAGTTAAATAAACATATTAGAGAGTCACTAAATGTACGTTGTGTCAGCAAGCCAAATTTATGTGACCTATTTTTAAAGTGGGTTGGATACAGGTTATATAATATTCTTACTTTAGTCATTTTAATGTACATTAAATATAATTTTCAAACTCATAAATATATTGTTCATTTCATTTTATTTTAATGATTTTTATTTCTTTAATTTTAAATATATTTTTGATTTGTAATTTATGTAAGCTAGTTATACTTTTTATCCTTTTGAATAAATCTTGATATACATAATTTTAGAGATGTTTAAAACTCATGATACCATCAAGTGGTAGGTATATGTAAGGTCTAGATATATCAAAGTTGGACCGGTTTTATGTAAGTCAATTAGCTATACTTTTTTAACCTTTGAATAAATATGATATATACATATAATTTTAAAAATGAGTAAAACTCAAGAAACCAGTTTTTTGGGGATTCAAATCACATTATAGATGTTTTTTTCTTTTTGAATTTCCTATGTTTAAATACGACACTACCGGGATTCATATTTCTTCAATTCAAAATTATTTTTACTCATTTTACCTTTAAATAGATCTTTTTTTTTTTTTTTAATAATAGCAACACCGGCTAAAACTTATAAAATTCTAAAGACTATTATAATTTTTATATACATTTTAAAAAATCAATTTTATGATTTTACATTAATTTAGTAACTTGTTAAGAGGTGATATGAAACTATTTAAACTTAAAAACTATTTTTTTTTTAACTTTTTCTACCTTAAAATTAATCTAAATATAATTACGACTTATATAATTTTTACAACACTACTTACTTTTTTTGAATAAGTTCTCAGGTATAGAATTTTTTGAATGATAAATACATTATATATTTTATCTTAGATAAAAACTATATTTATTTTTTAAAATTTTCTTTCTTTCTATATTTTTAATATAGAAATATATAAAATTTAATATATATATATATATATTTTGTTTGAGCTTAGCACGGACCTCTATTGCTAGTTATTATGTACGAAAGAGACTGATTCCAATTGAGAAATCAACCTCAATTTATTTAATTGATTTTGACTTTTCTAATTCATCTTTGACCCTATACTCTCTTCCAGGCTCTTTGTAAAATGGTTCTCCTTCTCCTCTAATTTATTTTGACCATTTAACTCTTTTCATTTCGTAACTCTTCCCCTCATCACTCTTAACTAGTTCCATCCCTTATTAGAACATTCATTTCTTGTATCTCTTATGATCTATATCCCTTTCTGATGTTTGTTTGAGATTTTCTCATAGCAAAAACAACCCAAGATGCTGAAGCGCACTCATGCTAAACTCTATTGGACTTACCATGGTGGAGAGAAGAACACTGCTTGAAAGGGGTATATGATTTGAATGCCCATAGAACAAGGAGTAGATGTCGAGAGATAAGTGATAAAAAAAAAAAGATATATATCATTAGTTTCATATATAAGTTCCTTTAAAAAAAAAAAGATATATTTTGTTCTGCATTTCAGGATTTTTCATTTGATTTTTAACATGAAAAATCAAGATACATGAAGTATTATAAATTCAAATTTGATTTGTTGATTACGTACTTTTTCTATACATGCTCCTTCTAAATAGACTTTGATATATAATTTTTTTTAAATGATTAATGATATATTTGTTTGTTTAAATTATTTTCTTCTCATTAGTATCTAAAAAAGATATCCCATAATTGAATATCATTATTTTTATGCGTGTGATTAGGGTCTGTTTGGCATCGTTCTCGTGTTGTTTTCAATTTTGTGCTCGGATCGAGTTGTGCTGAGATCAGGTTTTGCCAAGTCTATACTCTACAGAACTTATTTAGCAACATTATATTAAATTACTCAACTAAAAATATGCTGTACGGAACTTGTTTGGTAATATTTTAAAAGTTTTGCTCCAAGGAGCAAACATAGGATTTAGAGATAATTAGTGAAAGGTCCCTAGAATTGAATCTATCCAGCCTCCAGTCCAGGGAAATTCTTTTTAAGAGCTCTAGTTCAAGCAGTTAGACTATTTGCACTCAGAAGTCCCTATAGCCACATGGTTTCATTTTTCAGGACTAATTTGCCCTTTCAACCGTTTTAGGCATAAATTTTGAAATTTAAAATTTCAAATCTTCCCTCCTTCATCCTTTCTAAATCCTCTCAAACGACTCCACAGATCGTCCTTGATCTGGATTTCTGCACTCGTCGCCTGAGAAGAACTTGTAGAGGATTCTCGATTCCATCAAGAGTTGTCAAAACGCAAGAGTTTGTTGTAGTCGACAGATCTACGTGCCGCGATGTTCGACTGTTGTAGAAAAATGGTACTGAGGGTGTAAATCGGAAAGCCACCACTTTCTCTCCTATTGATCTCTTTACGTCTTCCCAAATCTCAATCAAATCTCACCCATCGACCCCCAAATCCAAAGTTTGCTTGATCATGATCTCGTCCGTTCCAATATCCTTACAAGGCTAGGCGACCGTGATGGTAGAGACTGATCTGAACTTCAATCAGTGGGGCCCACGATTTCCTGCAGCATTCATATCCCAGGCGAGAACGTGTTCTCTATTGGGGGGGAATTCTGTTGCAGAACGTGTTGTAGTGATAAAGATGAAAGGGGTAGGTTTAGGTAGTCTGTGAGTGCATGAGTAAATATGGCCCTCACCATATTATGAAAGTATGAGAGTGGTGCTGGACACGTCATGGGTGAAGGTTATTTCTTTGACCTGGGCACTTGTTTTTCAATGGGTGAAGTGTTTCTCTGTGTTTTGTTTCCCTTAGGTATTCATGTTTGATTTCTGGAAACCCATTTGGTCTTTGAATCTTGGATATGTGATTTTGTGAGTATTTTCTGATTTTTTGTACTAAGTATGGACTTTTAAAATGACGACAAATGGATTTCTGTAATTCTGTGTTGATTTCTAGTTCTGGAAGGGAAATATTGAGATTTTGGACTGTGTGATGCATCACGAGTTTTCAAGAAAGGTACAGCTAGTAGCAGGAGTCCTGTCATCATTATCAACAACAACATTATAAAACTGCACATTTTTTTAATCTAAAATTGTGTTTGAGATTGTTATGATTCTCCTCCCCCATTCTTCTCTTCCAAATCTGCACCCTCAGTTCAAAGCCCAGACCTACTATCAAATTTATCTAAGCTTTTTGTCAAATTTATCCGAGTTTTTGTAAAATTAATCTGTTTCCTGTCATATTTCTCTGTGTTTTTGGCAAATTTATCTAAATTTTGTCAAATTTATCTGAGCTTTTGTCAAATTTATCTGACTTTTTGTGAAATTTATCTGTCTTCTGTCAAATTTATCTGAGTAATGCGTAAATTTATATGAGTTCTGAAAAAAATTTCTTTGATTTAGAGACAAATCTATTTGAGTTTTTGGTTAATTTATCTAATTTTTGGAACAAATTTTTCTGAGTTATGAAATTTGAAAAATTGGTTTATCTTAGTTTTGGCAAATGTATTTGCTTTTTTTTTTTTAATTTATTTGCATTTTTTAATTTTATTTATGTTTTTTGAAATCTATTTGCGTTTTTTAATTTTATTTGCGTCTTTTGAAATTTATTTATGTTTTTTGAAATAAATTTAACTGAGTTTTGGCAAAAATACTCGAGCTGTTGGCAAATTTTTCATAAATTTGAAAAATAATTTATCATAGTTTTGGCAAATGTGACTGCGTTTTTGAATTTTATTTGCGTCTTTTAAAATTTATTTGCGCCTTTTGAAATTTACTTGCATTTCTTGAATTTTCTTTGGATCTTTTGAGATTTATTTAAGCCTTCTGAAATTTATTTACGTTTTCTGAAATTTATTTCGATCTTTTTAAACTTATTTGCAGCTTTTTAAATTTTTCTGCATTTTTTTTGATATTTAATGCTTTTTAAAAAAAATATTGCTTTTTTTTAAATTATTGCGTTTTTTTAAATTTAGTTGTGTTATTTTGAAATGTACTTGTGTTTTTCTAGAATTTATTTAAAAATATCATTAATGAGATTTCTTTTATCATGGGCAATTAAATGACAGGATTTGATTCCTTTAATCTAGGGCACTTAATGAGATTTACCACTAATCATGGGATATGATTCAAAGAAATGGCAAATTAAACATTTTAGGATGAGAATGTGTGTGAGGGACCTTTGGCTTCATGATTTTTTTTTTTTTTATGGACCGTTTGCATTAAAGTCAAACTTTGAGGGACCTTTTGCCAAATCCCCATAGGATTTACAATGTGGGACCCCACCTTTTTTGTAGCAGTATTAATATCATACATGGGACCAACCGTATTATTATCATACATGGGACCCACCTGTAGAAGTTACAATGTGTTACCCGCCTTTAAAAATTAGAACATGGAACCCATATCTATTGGATTTATAATGCGGGCCAACTTTTTTGTGAATGTAAATATGGGATCCACCTTTAGAAATTAGAATATAGGCTCACATTCATATGATTTACAATGTGGGTCCATTTTTTGTAAATGCAACCATGTGACCTAAATTTATAAATTACAAAGAGGAGCTACATTTTTTGTAATTGTGGACACATGACCTACCTTTAGAAATTAAAATGTGGTGCCCACATTAAAAATTAGAACATGGAGGTAGCACATTTATTAAATCACCTTTATAGGAATTATAATGTGGAGCCATCCTTTTTGTTAATTGTGAACACGGGACCCGCCTTTAAGAAATTACAATGTAGTACCCACATTTAGGAATCGGAACATGGGGTCAATGTGATTGTGGACACGGGACCCACCTTTAGAAATTACAATGTGATGTATACCTTTATAAATTAAAAGATAGAGTCTAAATTCATACGATTTATAATGTGGTCCCACCATTATAGAATTATAATATGGGCTCACCTTTTGTGATTGTGGCACCTCTAGGAATTATAAAGTGGAGCCACCTTCTTCGGGATTGTGAACGTCGGACCTATATTTATCTTTAAATGATATTTTTTAAAATGCAAGAGATAAATAAGAAATAATTATGCCATCAAATTGTTTCTTAAAATGTTAAGATTTTGAGATTCATGACAAACGCACACTAAAAGCTGCCCAAATCTATTCAAATCAACCTACCAAAAACAAAAAGGAAAGACAAACTGTAGGCAATTATTTCAACGGCTGTGAGGGCTGTATGTTGACACATGCATATACATGTTTTTAGCCGTTTCACTCGGTTTTGATACCAAATGCAAGGAGGAGCACAGGCTGGCTTTTCTATGGTTTTTTTTTCTTTTACAATTTAATGCCCGTATCTATTTTCAGTTACAACCAGGACCAGAGACCTTTCTTCACCCTCTATAAGAGCAAGAGTCGGTAGCCTGCTCTCTCCATCCCTCTCTTGTAACTCATTCCCTTGGTGCTTGTCCCTGTGTTAGGGTAGATCCTTAGACATGGCTCAAGCCAAAACCATATGTATGGTGGTGTTGTTCCTTTGTCTTGTGGCACACTTCAACGTTTCTCTCTGTGAAACATACACTGTTGGAGATGAAAAGGGTTGGAGCTACGATTCGTCGCCATGGCCTCTCAACAAAAATTTCAAGGCTGGTGATGTTCTTGGTATGTTTCCTTCTTAGCATATGTTTCCTTCTATCTGTTGGTATGTTTCCTTCATTAGTCCAATATCACTTGAACCCACCACCCTTTAGTTCTCACTTCTTAATGTTTTGTGATTATATATGGCCTAATGTTTTGTGAGGACGCCTATTTAGCTTTGTTAGATGGGTCATGATTGTTTTACACATTTGATGTGAGGGTACCATCTAAGAATTTGACTCTTATATGGACCTAACCAATATGCTAAAAGCCATATTTAGAGCTGTAACAGACCACTACACTTCCGCACTGCGGCAGATAGCCTTTTTCCCCTCTTGGGATGGCACTCACCCTGTTCTAGATGGCCCTCTCTTTGGTAGTCCTTCTCTTGGCCTTTAGCCCGTCTCTCTCTCTCTCTCTCTCTCTCTCTCTCTCTCTCTCTTGTTTTGATATGACTTTCACTTTACTCTAGTTAGTCATTTCCGTGATTCAAACTCTGAGACGTGAAGGTTGTCTCTCATATCAAATGTTATGAACCTAATCAATACACCAAAAGCTCTAAAACTGATGGAATGTGTTAAACCAAATCTTATAACTATGTAGGATTGTAATAAGCTTAAAATAGATCTAAATAGAGAAACATAGTTCATGTAGTTGACCCCAACAATAGTTGAGATAAGGTTTTGATAAAGATGATGATGTAAGTAATATATATGAAGTCCTTATTTTGGTATACAGGGCCCACCATGATGACCATGCCTGAGACATGACTCGGTCTTTTTGGTGAAATGTTCAAGGGCTGTAAGGGCAAAGACTTTTGGGCTAGATTGGGCGGGAGATGTCCTTGGTTATAAAAAAAAAAGTTGGGTTATTCGAGTAGCGGCGTTCCATAGCCCACACTTATCTAATACAGCTGCGACGCTGAAAATCTCTCTAATACTAACAGCAGCCATTTTTTTTTTCATTGGTATGTGATAGCAGTAAAAAGATTAAAGTTTTTGAACTATTGTTTTTTGATTACATGCAAAACCCTTTTTGTGTGAGGGGGTGTGTTTGTTGAAAACGAGTTTCCTTGAAGCACGAACTCAAATTATAAGTTTGTAATGTTTCCTTTTGTTGATGTTGTGCGCAGTTTTCAACTATAAGCCAGTGGAACACAACGTAGTGGTGGTGAACGAGAAGGGCTACGACGACTGCACTGTGCCTCCAGGCTCCCCGACTTTCATTACTGGGAAGGATTCGATTACATTGGCAAAGAACTACAACTATTTCATCAGCAGTATTGGAAAGGATTGTCAGTATGACATGAAGATGATGGTCAATGCTGATTAATTATGAAAACAGTGATTTTTATTAATGTATTTTTTGCTATGGCTGAAATGGAGGATAAGAGAGATGTGAGGACCATGCTTGTCTTTTAGTGTCTCTTGTTTCTTGCTTTCTTTGTACTAAATAAAACTATTAACTGATGGGGGTTGAGTTTCTCTATTGATATGCTTGTTATTTTTGCTGCTTGGTTATGCTGGTTCCATTTGGCTGTAGAGAAAATAGGTGGATGAAATCTTAAAAAGCCAAACTAAAGCAAATCCTAAAGATGATAAAAGGTCCCAACGCGGACTTCTATATGGAAAAAAAGAAAAAATCTAAGTTCTCTAAGTTACCAGCAATCAACCACAAACCATTTAAAGAGACGGACACACAATATTTACTTAGAAAACTCTATATAGGGAAAAATTAACCACCGGACTTAACACCGGTTAAACGAGATCAACCACTATGTAAATCTTTCTCTTTCTAGTTGAACACAACCTAAGGACCATAGTTGCTCTTGCCAACAACCACGCCGTTCACCTTTTTAAGGACTTGAACCTTCATGCCTTGACTCTGCTCAGGACAAATCTAGCATACAAGTAGTGGAAGAACTCTAGAAGAAGAAAGCTTTGATATAAAGATGTAAAGATGGATCTCTTGAGAAGAAGAATCTCTCTAGAAAGTTTTTAGGGTTTAGAACAATGAGAGGCGTATTTAGAATTGAGGCATATGGACTATTTATAGACTTAGGCTCGTGTGGGAGCGTTTGGGTAGCAATAGAAGTTAAATAGAAGAGTTTCAAATCAAGATGCAACTTTCATGGACTCAGGTCGCTGCCATTTGATCAATCAGACAAGAGATCCGATTGATTGGATCTCTTTGTTAACTGAGAGGTCTTCAAGATCCGATCGATTTTATAGAGCATTTCACCTATTGCTTGATTTTTCTTCATGTTGCTTGAACTTACCTTCACTCTATGCACATGAAGACTGGTCTATCTGAAATAAACAAAAATACAACTCCATGGACCCAAGTTTTGTCCATCCTAATGAATTTGCCAACATTCAAATCCTAACATTCTCTCCCTTTTGGTAATTCATGGACAAAACTTCCTAATACATGTAATCTACCAAATATATATATATATATATATATATATTCCCATTACAATTGCCACATATTCCCATTACGATCATGAACAAATGCAATCTTCAAGGCCTTCAATGAGTATCTTGTAACCTGCAAAACCTAGCACGAGCCAATCTTGACAAAATATCATGTTAAATAATCATGAAATAAACTCATCAAAGACTTCTTGATAAAAATATCATCAACACCACATCTCTCTCCCTTTTTTTGACATAAATTGGCAAAGGTCATTTTTACTAAATAGAATAGATGGTAACATAAAGTAGTACAAAATAAGAGTTAGCAACTCTGCAACAAACCTAAGCCAATGCGAAAATCAGAACAAAGGAGTTAGAGATGTGACTGTGAAACATAAAAGAAGTCCTAAAACATAAGCATATATAAGGAGCGGAACCTAACTATCCAAAGATGCCATAGAGAAGACCCTAACTGGTGCCAAGAGATCACTGTGGTGGGGGAACGGATCGATCCGATTTCCCCTCATATCCAAATGCTTCCAACCCGACAATAACTAATGGCAGAAAATTGTGAAAATAAATTTTTATGCGTGATCATAAAGTTCTAACACATAAAATAGGAGAAACTTCTGTATTCATTCCTCCAATTTATATTACATGGGTTCGCATTTCAAATTTTGTGGATGCAGCTTGTTTACAAATGTTTCTTACAGCCTCTCCATCCAGCCTTAGATGGTTTCACATTGAACAAAAGTACAAAAATTACACATGAAATATGTGATAAAAAAACTACAAAAACCATTGTGGAAGTCCATGTTCGAGAGGTTCCTTCTTGCTCGGACATGGGCTTCTGCCTGTGTAAATCTCTCTTTTGCTCCTCTGTTTTCTTTTTCAAACTCCTTTCAAAGCTTGTCATGGATTTAGGAAGGCCTTACTGAGTGTATGGATGAGTGAGAAATAAATTTGATTGACAATAATTTTTAACAATCATCACTCGTTTATCAAGGATTGTGTGTGTGCAATCAAATGGAGTTACTGGTTTATGTGCTCGTAGGTGTCCAAGGTTGCGTTATTTTGAGCCATACCGTTACAGAGAACCAAAATGAAGCCAAAAACAGGGCTTGCACAACCAGGTCTCAAACAGAACACCTTACTCCTTTGAGTGAGAGAGACAAAGAAGAATGACTGAACAATTATTTTGGGTTGAAAAGAGAAAATAAGGCCATGAATATCAGTCTCTCACTCTGGGGGAATATCTCAAGAGGTTGAAAACTGAATTTTGTGAGGCTAAAATGGATGTTGCAGAACATAGAGACAGAACCTCACTTTCTTGAAAAGATAATCTGAAAAGGGGACGAATTCATCTAAGTTTGGAGAGGATTGGAGAGACTTAAGATGTTTTTGGATAGGGTAGGAATGGTGTGTATGCCTTGAATGGTCGTCCAAAGGCCCTATTTATAGAGTCGGAGTGCGGTTGCAGCAGTTTTAGGGAGTTATTATTCAAAAATGGGCACCAACAAGTTAGTGATGCGTCATGTCCGAGTAGAAAGTGTTTATCAGACATGAAGTTCATGTCTGAGCAGACAGACATGGGTTCAAGTCTGACAACCATTCGGACATGGACATGGGTTCAAATGATATCCAAATGCTTTGAAATTTTGGGTAATCCATGTTGGGATGATTTCTAGATTTTGAGGAAGGTTTCATCATTGTTTGAGTTTTGAAAATGGTCTTTGGACTTCATGTCTGCACACCCTTTTTTACTTACACTTTGATATCACATGATCTTCAATGGACTTGAATTTGTAGGAAACCTTCTTGAGACTTGAGATATACAATCAGGAAAGATCTTATCTTAGTTTGACCTCTAGAAATGAATCAAAGTGGGTCCCGGTGGTTCACGTCTGAAAGCCATTCAGACATGGAGGCTCAATATGTGAGAAATGGGTCCAAATGACCCCAATTGTCCTCCAATCTTGGGGAAACTCCTTTAAAGTCTATCCTTAGTTTTTTGAATAGCTTTTGTCTCGATGGAGTCTTTGAAAGTTGTTGAAGTGGGCTTCAGTCTCCTATATCTACATAGATTTGACTTGAGTTGACTTTACATGTTCTTAGCTTGGATTTAAACTCAAATGGTTTTAATTTTTTAATTTTTTTTTTTTGAACTTGTATTTGATATTTTGAATCAGCTTTTGTCCTCTAGAAGTTGGTGGAATACGGCATTTCAGTTCACGTCTGCGAGGTAGGGTTTGAAGACTTTTTGGCTGGATTTCTATCAAAATGTCCTTGGATTGCTTTGAAACTTTGGGAAACACATTGAATGTGTATTTTTTGACCTTGAAATGAGATCCATCTTCACTTGACCCCCCTGAGCTATTGTTAGGCTTCATGTCTGAGAACTTCGAGAACTCATCAGGGTCAATGTCTATCTAATAAAAGTCATAGTTCGAATCTAATACTATCAATCAATCTATCTAATAAAAACCTATGGCTCAAGTCAATCTACCCCATCTCAAAAAATACTAATTGCCTTCATACCCCCACCATATAACTATTTTATGACTATAAATAAAGGTAATTTTTATAAAAAAACAAAAACAAAAACAAAAAAGGGGTATTTTAGTTTGTACCTATATATAAAGGGAGACATTTCATGTGCATCGATCCCACACCATAGGGTGAGGGCACTTTTCATTTTTTGCACATGAATTCCCCTTTTGTACTTCACCCTATGTACTTGAAATTCCCCTTTTGTACTTGAAAATTTTCATTTATGGAAGTATCCCTCACCCTATGGTGAGGGATAGATGCACTTGAATATTTCTCATATATAAATATATGTATATAAATAAAAAAAACATAGGGGCTACAAGCCCTCGAAATAGCTATCCCCCAAAATTTTTATCCAAGCTTGGCCTCAGTATTTTCAAAAAAATAAAAAATAAAAAAAATAAAATGAAAGTTCTCATTTTGTGGGCCTTTGAGAGTCGCGCCTGTATCGAATCCACTTATAAGAGGGCTAGATTGATGGGCTTTAAAAAGGGACCGTATCGAATCCACTTATGAGAGGGCTAGATTGATGGGCTATAAAAAGGGGCACCAACTAAACGACTTCACCAAAAATAGCACTCCTTCACGCGTCATACGAGTCGAAACCGTTCTCTCCATCCGAACCATCCGATCCCACGATTCCACAAACTCACCCTGCTTCACCCTAACCTTCAATCCTCCTCAGAACTAAAACACATGCCCTAATCTCGAAACCCAGTCCGCACAAACTACAGAGTCCCAAACCTCTCCCATCCTTTCCAAAAACACAATAGCATTCCTAATCCTAAGTCCTAACCCTTCCTTTCTCACAAGACGAGAGACGCATAAAGCAAAACCCAGGCCAGACCTGTCTCGACTCATCTGGTGCCCCCCCCGCCCACCCACAATCTATTTTTTCTAGCTCTCCCTTTCTTCTCTATCGACACAAACAACCATCTTTGCAGACCAGACCAGACCAGACCAGACCAGACCAGGCTCGCCCAAACCGACTCATAGAAGCTAGCCATGGCCACCCCTCACCAACCCCACCATCTCCATCATATCCCTATCAAAGCCGCTGCTCGCAAACTCCCCATCAAACGCAAAAACCCCGAACCTGATTTCAGCCCTAACCCTAATTTCTTCGTCAAGCCTGAAACCCCTTCTTCCTCCTCTGATCCGCTCGTCGCTGAAGACGACGACGGAGAAGAAGAAGGAGAAGAAGATCTGAAGCCCCCTCCGTTCAAATTCCACCGGATATGGCAGGAGTCCGACGAGATCAGGTTCCTCCAAGGCCTCCTAGACTCCTCCGCCCACGGCTTCGTCTTCCCTCGCGATCTCAATCCCTTCTTCGATCGCTTCTCCAAATCCATGGCTCAGCCTTACACTAGGTCGCAGCTCTCCGAGAAGCTCCGCCGCCTCAAGAAGAAGTTCCGCGTCATCTCCGCCCGCCTCGACCGTGGCCTCGACGCTGCCCTCCTCACCCCGCATGATCGCGCGCTCCTCCACCTCTCTAAGCAGCTGTGGCACCCTGCCTTCGCCGCCTCCTCCCCTTTCTCCTCTTCCGGGAAGAAAAAATCCGGTAGGGTTACTGTTAGGGTTACGGCTGATTACTCTCCCCCTTCTCCTCTTCGTCTTAATCCTCCTCCTCCTCCTCCGGAGGCTAATCCAGGGATTTCGGTGTCTTCTCCGATTCCGACTCCTCGGCCGCCTCCTTGTACCAATGGCGGCCACAATTTTAATGGAGAGGGTGGCTTCTCCCACAGCTCCGGAGGCGGAGGGCTTGGGCGTGGGGTTGCGAAGGCGGTGATGGACGTGTTCGACCAGAGTCTCCAGGAGATGCGTGTTGCGCTTGCGCACGGTGGTATTCTTTTTGATCACGCAGCCGCGCCCGGTCCTGATCAGGGGAAGGCGAGGGATCTTGCGAGGAAGTGGCAGGAGCATAAGGTTGCAGAGCTGGATGTGTTGGCTAGCCGCCTGAGGTTGGTTCTTGAGCATGCTGTTCGTCAATGAATAATGTTACTTTTTTTTTTTATAATGTTTTGCTTTGTAAAGAGAATACAGAATTCTTCTTCTTTTTTTTTTTTTTTTGATCTGATCATAATAGCATTTGCGGCTTATTTAATTACATTGTTTTGGGGCATATGTAAAATTTCTATTTGGATATGTTTTCTTGGATTGTGTTTATTTAGATGGATGATTATTCAATTTAAGAAAGAATAGTTCTGCATGGGAGTTTTGTTTTGTTTTTTTTTTTTTTTTTTTTTTTTTTTTTTTTTTTTTATTGTTTGGTCTGTGGTGATGTGTTGTTGTTTGTGGCATTCATTAATGTGGGTCATGTCCTAGTTGTTGGAAGGAAGTTAAGTGCTTGTATGATTACAAGAATTTCTGATTAGAGGGATCTGTAAAGAACCTAATTCTTATGATTGTTATTTATCACTAGGAGCTTTTTCTTAGCTCCATATTTTAGAATTTGAAATGATAGCTCAGAATTTGTTGTTTGAAAGCTTAGAACTTGATATGACATGGTCTGAATTTGTCATTTGAAGTTCTAGTGGCTGGCTATGATTTGTGATCATTTCAAATTCTTACGACACTAAAAGTCAAATTCTCACAATCAAACAGGCTCCAAATGTAATATGCACTGTCGAATTGATTTCTCGTTTACCATCTTCTTTGTTGAACATAAGTTTTATGTCTTTTTGTATGCATTGTTTAATAAGTACGCAGGTCAACTCTACTTGTTTTGAATTCCTGTTTGGTTTTGTATGATTTCTTAGATTAATGAAGGAATTACTTACATTCCAAAAAATGCAGTTCTCTGGTAGAACTTGTTGTTAACAATTTTGATGCTATGTTATTCCATGGAATCAAGTATGATTATAGCATCTAAATATTAATGAATCCAATTATTGCAATTGCTCAGGATACTTTCTTTTAGCTTCTAGGGTCTATTTCTTAGTTCAAGATCCCTTTGACTATAATAAATAAAAGAATGAGTAGATCCGTTCTTCCCAAAATGGGGATGGGCTGGGGTCATGAACAACTAATCATGGAATCAACTCGATCATCAGATTAGTTCATTCCATACTGGATCAATTGAGGAAGAAAGCTACTAATGACTGAGAGCTAACAAGACTAACAGCGTAAGGCGTGCCCTATTTAGTTAGGCTACTAATAATAAAGCGCTATTACTCCATTTTTCAGCAAGCAATGCCCTTTAAGCCCCTATTAGTAAATGCGCTAGGAAGCGTGCGATCGCCTATAAGGCTCCTTTGGACAAGTAGGCACGACAGCTCTATCGGCTCAGGCAACTAAAGCAGCTAGTCAGGAAACTCTTGCAGCTAATTACGCTCGGGCTTGCTACTTGGAAACCACTCACCCTAATGACTAGAGAAGGAGAGGCTTAATAGACACAACATTGCTTGTTATGGACTTTGTAACTGAGAATAGCTACAACCAATAAGTTTATTCTAATAATCTTTTACCTTCTTTTTTTCTTATAGTGTTTGTAAAGGTTATTTAGTAGTTAACGAAATGTCTTAAGAATTTTTGTGGCATTGGGGAGGTTTTAGAGATGAATAAAGAACATGAAGAAGATGGTGTACCAATCCATAATCCCTTGACTTCTATTATGTGCTCCCGAGCACGAAACCATAGAGACACAAGCTATGATGCCTAGATACAGACTTGGATACGGATACAGGCACGTGGAACGGGGATTCGACACGGCAACTTAAAAAATTTAGGCGGATACGGACATGTATATCTAAAAAAATAGAAGATTTGATTCTACTAGGCATCCAAATCACTTAACTTTACATAGAATAGTACTCAATTAAATACATTTAAAAAAATAGAAAACAAATGCTAAAATTTAAAAATAACATAAATTAATACATTTCTATTACAATGAAAATTTAACTGGGGTTTATATATATATTTATACATTATATTGATTTTAAATTAGCTAGTTCTTTAATAGGTCAGATTTATCGTGAGCCCACCAATCACACTTTGGGCCCAAAGCATTTGGTCTCTCACTTGGACCCAAAAGTAGACATCATACGAAAGACCCTTAAAAGGGCATTTCGCCCCTTTCACGACGGTTTACCCTTTTTTGTTTCTTAAATTCGCTATTCGGTGAAGCTACTATAAGTGAGAAGAAAGAGAGAAAAATGATGAGAGTCAATAGAGGGAATGAAATGGCCCTATATCCTAAAATTGGGCGGTGTATCCAAACCCTGTAGATGGAGAAGGTGTTGTAGGTGATAATGAAATGAGCTCGATCTGTTGCCCTTTCCAAAGAAAAGAGTGTGTTCTTATTTTTGTCAGTATGCACATTCAGGTGAAAAAGCCATGGTCTTCCAAGAAAAATGTCAAGAACATTCATATTGATAACATCACACCAACTATTGTCATAATTGCCAATCTTAAAAATATACTAAGCATTGGTGGGTTGTGGGAATGACAAAATCATTACTCCATGGGACTCTGTAAGGCTTCTGGAGCTTCTCAGTTGGCCAATGAAGCTTATCAATAACCATATTAGCTAACTTGCCTTCAAAACTTTTGTTCGAAATGTTGTATCATGTCTCCATTCTTCTTCTTCCTTTTCATTTGTGGTGAGAAGTTGGCGTTTGATGAGTTTGGGATTATCCTCTCTCTCAAAATGTGTTTCCACAATATGAGCTTTGCTTCTTTGTTGGGACTTTCCTTCTTGAGGTTTACATTGTTGCATGTGAGATTGTTGAAGCATGTGCTCAACACAGATAACTTCTTTGCATGCTTCATGAATTGTTTGGCACGATTTCACATTTACCTACATATCGCGCCTAAGCCTTTAATATAATGAGCTCCATCATCCTTTTTTCTCTCCCTTAAACCACAAACACGTCTTCACGTTCGCTGAGAAGGGCGGAGATTTATCCCTCCACGTCTTCACGTTCGCCGAGATCTAAGTGGTGGGGGACAACTTTGCAAGAGCCCGTTGATTAGCTAGATGGATTCTGAGTCGGTTCAGCTTGAGTTTGGGTAGCTTTTCAGGAGTTAGGGTGTGGTTGGATGGAGGCTTCAGCAAGGATGGGCTTGGTTTTAGCATGGGTGAAGGTTTTGGCCGGTGATACCGGGCTTGGGCTCTTTGATTAGGGTTCAGTGGAGTCTAGGGATTGAGCGTGGCTGTTGGAAGTTGGGTTGATGAGGGTTTGGAGAATAGGGTTCTGTTTGGTTGGGTTAGAAAGATGACAGGGCTCAGTGATGGTTTTGCGGCTACTGTGTTATTCGAATAGAGTTTTTGGGTTTTGGGATCAGTCGGGATTGGAGATTATTGGGGTTTTTTTGAGTCAGTATATATTGATGAAGAAGAGATCGGATTTTGGTGGTGCAAGTCGGAGAGACTAGATGTTGGATTATTTTGTAGGAATCGTGGACTAGTTTGCAAAACAGTTTTGTTGGGTTGGTGGAATGGTTGGGTTCGGGCAATCAGGGGTCAAAAGGTTTTGGGTTTGATGGTGATTTGTTAGGGATAATGGCGATGGAATGGAAGGGAAGAAATAAGAGGGGACCGGAGGGTCGTTCAGCTCTAATACTAATTGACGCAGCCCCAGATCCACGAGCAGTGATGGAACGAGTGTAGACAAACTCTACAAGAGAGTTTGCCGAATCCTGAAGAGACTCAAGTGAGGACCAACTCCAAAGATAGAAATTGGCCAAATTCCTATTGGAACTCAACACATAAGAGCACTCTCCCATTGGAGTGAAACACTCAAAACCATAAGGAAATCCATAAACATTCTTAATTGAATAATAATAAAAACTCTCCCAATGGAGGGATTACATATTTATAGGAAATGTTGGACATCTCCTTTCCTAATAGGACTCTACATTCCTAAACAATAAAGGAAACTTAATCACTAAATCTCCTAACAGACTAAATCATAATAAACTTCTAATTGAAAGATTCCTAAATAAATCAAACTCTTAAGAAGACTCCTAATTAATTAAATTCTGACTAAAAACTTGGCTGGACTCTTTGGGCCTGTGGGCTGGGCCCAATGGGCTGGCCGACCCATGGGTCTGGTCTGCATCAAGTAGAAATTAAAATCAAAGTCATGATTTTGGCACCATCAACTTCCCACTGGGTCAATTTGTAGTCTCGTTTTCTTTTGTTATCGTGGTTAGATGCGGTACCAACAATATGAACCCAAAGGTTGTTTTTTTTCCTCTTAGAAAAATCCGATTTGAAACTCTGGAGGAAAAATAATTTTTTCCATTAAATTTCAGAGGTAAAACTTAGGATTTGTCAGCCATAGATAAAGCAGAAAAACAGATCTCAATTCCCAGACAAAATTAATTTACTGCTGTTATCCTACAGCTACTTACTGCTCTTTATATAAAAAGGGTGAGGATGAAAAATAACTCTCTTGGCCCAGACACAGGTATGCTTACTGATGCAGATAACCTCTTTCAACAAGGTTGAGATCGAACAAGTTCTGTTTTTTGCCATAAAGTCCCAGATGCAGAGATATGCTATGAGAGGAGCTCATGTATCCCCAGTCACTCGACTATACATGAGTCCTCAGCAGATGCAAATCACTCGAAATCTGGTGAGATCTGCCTACGCGGGTTCTAACCAGTTGATGATGCAAGATGCAGAGGTTTCAAGAATAGGTCTTTGACTGCCTCCACTTGAATCTTGCTGATGACTCCAACATGCAGAGACAATTGATGAATTGAAGCCGTTGTTGAGATGAGATGATAAAAGACGAGATCCAAATCCCAGATAACTGATCGGAGGTTTCACACTGATGATAAAAATCCAAATCCCTAATCTCTGAGATGGGCGATCGTAGACGAAGCCCTAATTGAATATGGTGACCATACTAGAGAGGGATGATGTAATCCTCTTTCACAGATGAAGATCAACTGGAGATGACAACCGAAACTCCTCTGAAGATCGAGACTTTATACCATAAACCCCAACCCTAATCTTTTAGTTGCTCGGATACGAAACAAGTGGAAGCAACATATTAATGGGAGAAAACTTAGTGTCGGTTCATGGAGTCGACCCTTGCTTCTTATATTACATCTCTTAGTTGCTCGGATACGAAACAAGTGGAAGCAACAGATTAATGGGAGAAAACTCATTGTCAGTTCATGGAGTCGACCCTTGCTTCTTATATTACATAGTTTTTATATTTACATCCTGTACCAGCTACCATATCTCTTTATTGGGGGTTATTTCCCCTAATTGCGATATTACCAGTATTACGTGAGTATCTATACAGATATTTACATTTGACCAAGTCTTAAACGTGTCACGTGTTTACTAATAATAACCACAGCATAAACCCCAGCCAGTTGTTCTCTTGGAGTAAAAGAAGATCAACGTTCGATCTACTGATACTGTTCACTGCAATCAACACCTCCACCCGAATCCATGGACATTTCAAGAAATCTTAATTTCATACGTGAACTCTTTGAGACGGTCTTTTGAGGCTCCGGGACCAATGGTGACGGCCCCACTCCTGCTGGTTATACTCCCTTTTGTCGCAAGGACTGAGCATTCTAGTCACTGAATTATTATTATTATTTTTTTTTAACTTTTTCCCCTCGATGTAGTGGCTAGAATTTCCTAGGCATTTTGTGACTCCCTCTTTTGGGGAAAGTTGATGACTCAGCTAATTATTTCTCCCTTTCGGCAAAAGATAACTCGACTGTGGGCCTCTGAATGAATTTTATGGGCCATTCACCTGCTGCTTTCAACTTCTTCAGACCCTGTTGGATCGACTGCAGATTCTTAATAAGTTTCTCCTGCTCATTCTGTATCTTCTTCCCTGAGTTTCTTCTATTCTCACTTTCTCGCTGTCATTGAGCTCTATCTGCAGTGGGAGTAGTCTGGCCACCTGATGCTCATTGCCAACCCCAACCTTCAGCATCTGCCTGTCACCAATGATCTTGCATACCTGCCATTTCCAGCGCCACCGGAACAGGAGAACCAATCCTCTGTAATTCAGCTTTCTTTCTGCTTCCTCTCACAGAAATCCTTAAAAAGTTCTTCTGTACGCCAATCCTAAGCACTTTGCATGGTCAAGTGGTGTGGCAATGGTGCCATGGACATCTAACCCAGCAATCAAATTATTGGTCAACTGAACAAACTCGTCAGTTCATTCATTCCTCAGGAAACATGCTTGGAAGTGGATGATCTTACCGAATCTGGAATCTCAATGGAGTTTAATTCTTGTTATTCTTGTTTTTATCTTTTTCGTAGAAACGAAAATGATGCGTGTGATAAAATTCTTGTTGTTGCTCTTTTTGGCGCTCCTAAATAGACTCCTTATTGACTTTTCTTCTTATTTCTAGAAGTCTTTTGGGAAAGGTGATACAACGACGTTTCACTTAATTGTTGTTGTAATTAATGTTTCCTAACTTTGTCATGCAAAGCTGGCTAATTAGGTAATCAATGTTTTTAAGAACAGAAAATATAGCCTCACGCCCGCTCCAAATGATGAACTGATGGATGTTTTGGAAATGCAATACCATACAAAACTACACTGGTAGTGTTAGTAGGGCTTGTTGGTGTCACCATAAAAAGGTGGATTTATCAGCGAACATCTGAATCCATTTACATGGTAAAGGGGTTCTAATGAACTGCTATTTAAGAGGTGGAGAGCGAAGGATGAAGGTGGAGACATTAGATGGGATCCTCATTGATTTACTACCCAATTCCTACCGGAAAGGACTATTTGATGGCTTTCTCTTCTTAAAATTTAGCCACTTCGATAGGGAATGCGTTGCTTAGAAATCTCAGGTTTTCCATACCCAATCAAACAAATGGGCCGTAATTTTGGGCTTCGAAATTTGATGCACTACGTAATCATGAACTGTTCTTATGGTATTCTAAAATTTATTATATCATTATGTCATTGGCTCCATGACACTGATTTTCCCTTAAACGATGAATGATCTTGTTCTTTGGATAATCTAGAATAGATCTATATTGCATCTATCTGGAGAAAAGAAATAGTACGACTGCATTTGACTATCTTCCATTTTGAGTGAAAGAGCGTTTTCTGGATTTTGAGTATGTTATGCTGAGAAAACAACTAAAAGACACCAAATGGAGGAGAAAAACCTCTGGCCCCAAAATTTGAAATCAGTGTGTATTGGTCATCTTTTTTTTTTTTTTTTCTTTTTAACCATGAAAATGGTTACCTATTTCAAAGTTCAATTTATTTGTTGTCAAGCCTCTGTTTGGCAACTTTTATACATCTTCATAGTTTGTCAAATTTTTTGTGGGAGCTTGATTCATTTAGTTCGTCTTTCAGTTTGCATGATTTGTAGTTGCAGTTCACTAACTTCAATGAAAGTACTTGGTTGTTTCTTTTTCTTTTTTTGTTGACGAGGTTCTTGACTTAAAATTATATTTAAGTTTGATTCAATTTGCATTGTTTGCAGGCCCAGTTCACTTTATTTGTATAAATATTAGCATCTCTCTAAATTTCTTATCCAGCCCCATTTCACTTCATTTGTATAAATATTAGCATGATATCTTTAAATTTCTTATCACATCGTTATCAAAATCTTGTCCCAATTATGTTGGGATCAGCTATGTGAATTTTGATTTTTCTGTGTTTTGAGTTTAGTGGGGGCCCTTTTCAGATCTATTCATATTACCAATCTTCTAGCCATGGCCTGTTTTTTATTTCTTTACTCCTATTTTTGGAATTTTTTTTTTTCAATTTCTTATCAGCACCATGTCAGCATACCAAGGGATTTTTTTTTTTTTTTTTCAATTTCTTGGTAATTCAACATGGGTCAGTTCAAACCCATACCCTCATAGCTAACCCAACCAAGAGAGTGATTTGGATTGGGCTCGGTCAGGTTGAAATCTGGATTGGGCCTCAGAAACCCACATGAAATAGGGTCATTTCAAGGTTTTGGCTTGATGTCGCGGCACTGACTCCCTTCACAAACCATGGAATTATTGGCGTTGTCTTAAATTCAACTCTAGTTGAAGCAATATACACGTCAATTTAGCCCTCTAAAATATTTAGTTTACATTTACCATGCATCATCAATTTAATGGAATATATCACTTTGGTTAGATTAAATTAAAGTTAGGCATAATTACAAGGAATCATATATTGCATATCGAGTTAGTACAGCACTGATGTTGCATAGGATCGGTTTCCCTAGAAAAAGCGAAAAAGTGGGATGCCTATTATACTTTTCATAAAGCTTGTTTTGATCTTAGCCGATCAAAGCTTGAAAGGGAGATCCATCCACCCATCAACGAAGAGGAGATTATCACTTCAAACAGCTCCAATCATTAGAAGATGTAGGTAAAGGTAACTCATCTTCTCCAAATTATCATCTTGTGTTATCATTTTCTAATTTACCAACAAGGTTGGGACAAGGCTTCGATGATGATGTTGGTGAATCTGCATGATCAAAATTTGAACTGTAGATGTGAATATGTGAATAAATGTACATAAATGGTGGTTTCAGAAACCAAACATTGAAACTTGCTGACATGTATAGAGCCAAAAATCCGGGGTGCTCATGGGGGCTGGGCACTGGAGCCTGACTTTTGTCTGGCCCATTGAGCTAGATACAGGTTTTTCTTTTCTGGCCTTGGGCTGAAGCTCGGTCTGATTTTCTAGCCTGATAGTAAAACCAGGTTGGGTAATATAATTAACACACAACAGAATATATCTTGAGCTGGTCCAAGCCTTTCAGGCCTGTGGCCTGTGCATTGGCCGAAGAAATTATGCCCAATGGCTGAATGGATTAGTTTTGGACATGCTTAACATGGTGCTAAGGTGATTAATTTTCCATATGCAAGTTGGTCAAGAAAATGGCAGAAATTTGTGGTGCATGTCAGAAGTGGGTAGGCTCTTTACTCCTAGAAGTGTGATAGGTATTTTCTTCAACTTGAGTGAGGATATCATCCACTTACTCTCCCTTCTAAGTTCTAAGGAGGAAAGAAAACAGTTGCTGTTCAAGCAATTCTTCCCAAGGTATGGCAGGGGCTGTTCCTGTTATGATTGAAGGGAGCAGCGATCTCAAAGGCAATGCAGATCAATCAAGCAGAGATGATGCTTTTGATGCTGCAGAGGATGAGCTCATCAGACCACCAAGTTGGGTAGTAGCTTGGGGGTCACTACTGGGGACAATGAAGCCGAGATCATATAGAAGCTCATCGAGGTGGGAGGCTTTGGAGACTATTGGCGACAATGAAGCCGAGATTATTCAGAAGCTCATCGAGGTGGGGAGGCTTTGGAGACTGGAGGTAAGATTGTTACTTCCTGATAACTTGTGTGTTTTGTGGGTGCTCTTTTTCTATTTTATGATTATTGTTAGTCTAAATGTGAGAGGGCTTGGTAAGCCTGAGAAGAGGCTGGCGATCAAGAAGTTGGTCAAAACATACAAAATAGATTGTTTGATGTTGCAAGAAACTAAAGTAGCATCCAATATTCACTGCTTTGTTCGTGAAGTTTGGGGTAAAAGCAGGTGTGGTTGGAATTGGGTTCCTTCGGATGGTGCTTCTGGAGGGTTGATCACTGTTTGGAATGATGAGGTCTTAACAATGGAAGATGTTTTTTGGCATATAGGGTTCTGGCAGTCAAATTTCGCGGGGTCGGTGATGGTTTTGTTTGGGCTTTGGCCAATGTTTATGGGCCGAATGTTCATTATGAGAGAAGTGATTTTTTGGATATACTCTCGACTGTTAAATCCCAGTGGTCAGTCCCTTGGGTCTTTAGGGGTGATTTTAATATGATTAGATTTCCTTTTGAAAAGAAAGGGGGAACCTACACTTCTCATGCTATGTTGTTATTTTCTAAGTCTATTGATGATAATGATTTGATTGACATTCCGCTTCAAGGGAGGAGGTATACATTGTCTAACAACAGGGAGCAGGCAGCTCTAAGCAGGATTGACAGGTTTTTATTATCAAAGGAATGGGACAACCATTTTCCTGGAGTCATTCAGGTGGCACTACTGAGATTGATTTCGGATTATTGTCGTATCAGTTTGAGTTCTAGCTCAGTAGATTGGGGGCCCAAACCTTTTCGTTTTGAGAATTGTTGGTTAGAGAACAAACAATTTTTGGGTTTGGCTCGCTCTTGGTGGAGTTAAGTGGAGGCTAGTGGTTATGCAGGTTTCAAGATTGGTAAGAAGCTCCGTATTCTTAAAGATCAGATTAAAAGATGGAATAGAGAGTTGTTTGGTCACATTTAGGAATCTAGAGAAGCTTTATCTAAAGTAGTGGAAGATTTGGATTAGGAAGGGGAGAATCGGGAGTTGAGTCCAAAGGACCTTTGTCTGAGCTATTTCCTAGGTTGTTTAGAGTGGCGTTGAATAAGGAGTCTGCTGTCAGTGATTGTTATGAGGTGAGGGAGGGTGGGACTGTGTGGAATGTGTCTTATAAGAGAGGGCTTCGCTTGTTAGAGGAGGTTTAATATGGGGAGTTGTTGAGTCTTCTTTCTAATGTATTTCTGTGCAGGGATTACAAGGACTCTCGGATTTGGAAACCTTCCTTATCTGGAGAGTTCTCTAGAAACTTTCATGGTGTTTTTATTGTGGAGAGTGACTCATCTAATGCGATCGTTTGGGTGACTAATCGGAAGAGGAACCCATGAAAATTTCAATTCCTCTTTAATGAAATTCGGGCTTTATCTTCCTCAATCAATGTTCACTTCTGCCATGAGCTTAGATCAGCCAACTACTTCGCCGATGCTTTAGCTAAACAGGGGATTGAGAGGATGTCTCCTTGGGAGAGTATTATCATGTAGTTTGCTTTGGTGGGGTACAACGCTGTTGTACCTAGTTGCTCTTTTCTCTTTTTGTGTTTCCTCTTTCTTTTATGTTCTTTATTATCTCTTCCTCTTTGTTTTCCATTTTTGTAACCTTCTTTTAATTAATTAAGAAGTTTCAATAACCGTTCAAAAAAAAAAAAAAAAGAGGAGAAAAAAGGAGGAAAGAAAGTATTAGATATGAACCAACATATATGGCACAAAACATTGCATCCAATTGGTGCCAAGGTCATTGAAAACTTCTTAAAGTGTTTCATAGAGCCAAAAGTCAATGATTCTGATCCCTTACTCCACTTGCTATGGGTGGGGTCCCCAGTCAACACTGAACAATTACAGCTAATGTCCACTACTACCACTTATAATCCTGATTCTATACTAATATCATAGCAGAGGGATCATATAGGGTGTTAAGTTCCACATTCCAGGCCTTTACAACTTTTGCATTCCTCTCCATTATCCACATGCTGTGTGGCCATCACATCAACAGTGTGGATTGTACTAAAAGGTGTAGGAGCCATATTAAAAAAAAGAAAAAAATTTTGAACCGGAACTGCCCATGATAAAGGAAGAACTGTCCATGAGAAAAACTAAGAGAACAATGACGTTGTATCTTTTCTTCTTCTTCTTCTTCTTCTTCCTCCTCCCTTTGTGTAACTGCACTGATCGCCTTGGTGAGTTCTGCAACGAAGACAAGAACACTAGCAGCAAGCAAATCTTAGCCAACATCGATCAGGTACTGACAGAATTAGTCTCAAAAACTCCGTCAACAGGCTTCACCACCACCTCTGAAGGTCATAATGATGAAACAGTCTATGGCCTTGCCCAATGCAGAGGAGACGTAAGCACCGCCGACTGCAGCACGTGCGTCAATGATGCTGCAAAGCAGATCAAGCAGCTCTGCACCAACCAAGCTGATGGTCGGATATGGTTCGATTATTGCTTCCTTCGGTACGACGTCAAAAACTTCATTGGAGAAGTTGACACAGGGTTTGGGATTTTCTACTGGAATGTGGAGAATGCAACAGACCCAGAAGAGTTCGTAAAGAAGCTGGGAGAAGTGATGCCCATAGTGAGAGAACAGGCTTTGATGCCTGCAAATAAAGGGCTGGGTAGAAATAAAACCAAGTTTTCGTCCTCTGTTACCATATATAGTTTGGTGCAATGTACCAGAGACTTGTCTCAGCTATCATGTGCCCAGTGCTTGGACACAGCCATAGCAAACATTTCCAAGTTTTGCCTGTATAAGCAGGGTTGCAGAGTTCTTTATAGTAGCTGCTACCTTCGCTATGAGATCTATTCCTTCTTCTTCCCTCTTGATTCTAAGTTAGGGGTTTTGGGGACTACTTCTCGGGCGATCCTTCACCCGTAATGCTTCAGAGATGTTGAGATGGAGGGTGATGGAGAGTAGTGTTCTGCATGACAGATGAGATAAGAATGCAATGAGAAATGAATGTAGAATGAGGCTTTCAAGATCTTTTCCATTTTCATGTTTCTTGTAAGAGTGTTCAAGACACTGGTAATAATACTATGGCACTTAGTCATATTCCCAGTTTTATATTAATATTCTGCTATATGATGGAGCAATTTTTTGCTGATTCTCATTTCCTCTGTCAGTGTTGGTGCAGAAGGCATTTTTCATTGCCTAAGAAAGTCATTTTGTTGAAGAGGAGATCATCACATAGATACACATTTATCTGAAATGAACCGAGACTGTAAACAACCCAACCGCCCCACTCTATATATATATACAACTTTTAATGGAATTTGTATGAGGTGTGTTCACTCCTGTAGGGCCTTCCACACATGGAAGACAACCCGAAGATCACACTCTGATTAGGTTGATCATCACTGGAGTCTAAATCAAACTGTTTGCTCACTGAGAGAACAGTCAAAATGCATATCCTTGTACGAACTGGCAGCCCATTTTGAGTCGTTTTAGATATATATTTTTTAACTTTTTTTCTTTTGTTTTGAATTAATATATCAGAGTAGGACCCAAGTGAGCCGCCAGTTTGGACTGAATCATCCTGTCAAGTGGTTTGACACCCAGTTTGATTACTGAACCAAGACTACATCATCAAACAAAAATTATATCACTTGCATCAAAGTTTGCCCTTTTTTCTTACACATGTGAAGATCCCAATGAATGGATCTGCTTGCATTTGATCTATATGGGCCTGCTTTTGTAGAGGTAGCATTACCTGGTGAAATACATGTACAGGAAATCAGCTTACCAGCCATTTGGTGCACACTTACCTTACGCTTCCAAGATAGGCTTCTATAATAGAAAATGTCATCCTCACTTTGGCTTCAATGCAACATTAGTCTAGAAGAATGGACAGATTAAATGGTTAGCATGTATCTTCCAGTGAGGAAAATTTTTATAGACCCACTTGCTTGGCTTGTTGAAGGCCCCTATATACTTGCAAAGTAGTATATAATCCAATTGGAATATGATTTTATTGAAATACCCCATCTACTGTGATACATTTTTCTAAAAGAATGGATGCGAAAGCTTCTTTCTCATTTTGTGGTTATGAATCTTTCCTTGCAATAACTCTAATTATCTTTAAGCGGACTGAAAATCAAACCAGTCGCATGTTTGCCGTGTCTACTGTTCCACCACCGGATGCGAACGGGGTTTGTTAGATTAGCCATCTACTAAGCTCCAGATCCAGTAGATCTCCTACCGTTCGATTAAGGAATATGTGGAAAAAAATAAAATTATTCCTTTTGGCCCGTGTGATTAAATTCCTAAAATTGTACTTAGATGAGCGGTTAAAATTATAATATTAAACATGATTATTTAAAAACAACCATCAAACAACCTCCCATTTAATCAAAATTGAATTAAACTAAGATGAAAAGTAAATACCTAGCCAATCCTAGTAAACTAAATGTCACATCTCCATTGCTGACTTATATATGAGTAAGGGAAATTCTATATACACCCCATTACGGGTGTGTAGCACACCCATATCCCCTTATGTGAATAGTGAGTTTTCACTGTTCACATAAGGGGATGTGGGTGTGCACAGCATTACTGTGGGGTGCATATAGAATCTCCCTATGAGTAATAATGCGTGTGATAAAATTATTGTGTTGTTGCTCTTTTAGGCGCTCCTAAATAGACTCCTTATTGACTTACACTTTTCTGCTTATTTCTAGATGTCTTTTGGGAAAGGTGATACGACATTTGCTTAATTGTTATTGTAATCAATGTTTCCTAACTTTGTTATGCAAAGCTGGCAAACTAGGTAATCAATGTTTTTATGAACAGAAAATATAGCCTCAAGCTCTGCAAATGATGAACTGATGGATGTTATGGAAGTGCAATACCATACAAAACTACACTGGTAGTGTTAGTACTTAGTAGGGCTTGTGGCCTCACCATAAAAATGAGTATTTATCAGCGAACATCTGAATCCATTTATTTACATAAGTAAAGGGGTTCTAATGAACTGCTCTTTTCTTTTTTTTTTTTTTGGCTATCGGAGGGTTCCCAACCCTTTGAGCTGGACTAATCCCTTCGGACCAGAGGAAGCCGGGTAAACACTCATGTGGCTCCAAGGTGGTAGCATAAGTGGATTTAACCTTCGATTTCTAAAGAATAGGGAATCGGAAGTTGATACCAAGACCTCTAACTCTAGAAGAAGGAGGAACCGTGGTTCTGACTACTTGGCCTTTAAGAGGTGGAGAGTGAAGGATGAAGGTGGAGACAACACATGGGATCCTCATTGATTTACTGCCCAATTAATTTTCCCTTGAATGATGAATGATCTTGGTCTTTGCATAATCTATAGAATAGATCTATATTGCATCTATCTGGAGAAAAGAAATAGTACGACTGCATATGACTATCTTCCATTTGGAGTGAAAGAGAGTTTCCCGGATTTTGAGTATGTTATGCTGAGAAAACAACTAAAAGACACCACCAAATGGAGGTGAAAACTTTGAAATCAGTGTGTATTGGTGATCTTTCTTTGGTTTTTTTTTTTAATCATGAAAATGGTTACCTATTTCAAAGTTCAATTTATTTGTTGTCAAGCCTCTGTTTGGCAACTTCTATACATCTTCATAGTTTGTCAAATTTTTTGCGGTAGCTCGATTCGTTTAGTTCATCTTTCAGTTTGCCTGGTTTGTAGTTGCAGTTCACTAACTTCAATGAAAGTGCTTGACCTTTTCTTTTCCATTTTTCAGTAATGAGGTTCTTGACTTAAAATTTAATAAAGTTTGATTTAATTTGCATTGTTTGCAGGCCCTGTTCACTTTATTTATATAAATATTAGCAGTATCTCTAAATTTCTTATCCAGGCCCATTTCACTTCATTTGTATAATTATTAGTATGATATCTTTAAATTTCTTATCATCATCATTATCAAAATCTTGTCCCAATTATGTTGGAATCAGCTACGTGAATTTTGTTTTTATGTGTTTTGAGTTTAGTCGGGGCCTTTTCAGATCTATCCATATTACTAATCTTCTATCCACGGCCTGTTTTTTATTTCTTTACTCCTATTTTTGGATTTTTTTTTTCCAATTTCTTATCAGCTCCATGTCAGCATAACAAGGGATTTTTTTTTTTTTTTTTTTCATTTTCTTAGTAACTCAACATGGATCAGTTTAAACCCATACCCTCATAGCTAACCCGACCAAGAGAGTGATTTGGATTGGGCTCGGTCAGGTTGAAATCTGGATTGGGCCTCAGAAAACCCACATGAAATAGGGTCATTTCAAGGTTTTGGCTTTATATGGCGGCACTGACTCTCATCACAAACCATGGAATTATTGGCATTGTCTTAAATTCAACTATAGTTGAAGCAATATACACATCAATTTAGCCCTTTTAAAATATTTACTTTACATTTACTATGCATCATTAATTTAATGGAATATATCACTTTGGTTAGATTAAATAAAAGTTGGGCTTAATTACAAGAATTGAATATCATTAGTATATTGTACTGATGTTGAAAAATAAAAATGTGGGATGCCTATTATATTCAATCATTAAGCTTGTTTTGATCCTAGCCGATCAAAGCTTGAAAGGGAGATCCATCCATCCATCAACAAAGAGAGGAGATTATCGGTCCAAACAGCTCCAATCACGAGAAGATGTTGCTAAAGGTGTATCGTCTTCTCTTATTTATGATTATGCGCTATTATTTTTAATTTACTAACATAGTTGGTGCAAGGCTTAGATGATGATGATGATGTTGATGTATCTGAAAGATCAACATTTGAACTGTAGATGTGAATAAATGTACATAAATGGTGGTTTCAAATATCAGTCATTGAAACTTGCTGACATGTATAAAGCCAAAAACTTGGGTGTTCATGGGCCAGGGCCCGTTTAGCTAGATTTGGGTTTTTCTTTTTATGCCCTTGGGCTGAAGCTTGGCCTGATTTTCTAGCTTGATAGTAAAGCCAGGTCGGTTTTAACCCCAAGGGGTAGGTCAGTTGGCCTATGACAATGATTTGTACCTGGAGGTTGTAGGTTTGATCCCAACGGGTCCGGAGGGATTAGTCCAGCCCAAGGGGTTGAGAACCCTCTGATAGCAGAAGAAAATTAAAATAAAGCCAGGTCGGGTAATATAATTAACACAAGAGAATATATCTTGAGCTGGGTCTGAGCCTTTCAGGCCTGTGGCCTGTGCATCGGCCCGAAGTAATTATGCCCAATATACCACACGGACTAGTTTTGGACAAGCTTAACATGGTGCTAAGGTGATTCATTTTCCATATGCAAGTTGGTCAACAAAACGGCAGAAATTTGGTGGTGCATGTGCATGTCTGAAGTGGTGGGTACTTCTTCTAGAACTGGTTAGGGTTTTTCTTCTACTTGAGTGAGGACACCATCCACTCATTCTACCTTGTAAGTTCTGAGGCTGGAGGAAATTAAGGAAAGATAATATTAGATTTGGTATGACCCGCCATATATGGCCCAATCCATGGCACAAAACACTGCACCCAAGTGGTGCCAAAACTCATTGAAGACTTTTTAAAGTGTTCCATTGAGCCAAAAGTCAATGCACAGATCCCTTACTACTCCACTTGCTACAGATGAGGTCCCCAGTCAGCAGTCAACAATGACTCAGATCCCTCACTCCTCCACTTGCTATAGGTGGGGTCCCCAGTCAGCAGTCAACAGTAACTGCTATGGAATGCCCACTACTAGTGGGATTATATTTATAGGGTGTTATGGTTCACAGCCATTTCCTGTCTTTTAATAAGTGTTACATGCCACTTTCGAGTTCCTTAACATTATCCACCCGCTGTGTGGCCATCACATCAACGGTGTGGATTGTACTATACGGTGTAGGAGCCGTATTTTTTTGAAAAAAATTATGAAGTGGAACTGCCCATGATAAAGGAAGAACTGTCCATGAGAAAAACCAAGAGAACAATGACGTTCTATCTTCTCTTCTTCTTCTTCTTCCTCCTCCCTTGGTGTAACTGCACTGATCGCCTTGGTGAGTTCTGCAACAAAGACAAGAACACTAGCAGCAAGCAAATCTTAGCCAACATCGATCGGGTACTGACAGAATTGGCCTCAGAAACTCCCTCAACAGGCTTCACCACCACCTCCTACGGTCATAATGATGAAACAGTCTATGGCCTTGCCCAATGCAGAGGAGACGTAAACACCACTGACTGCAGCACATGCGTCAATGATGCTGCAAAGCAGATCAAGCAGCTCTGCACCAACCAAGCCGACGGTCGGATATGGTTCGATTATTGCTTCCTTCGTTACGACGTCAAAAACTTCATTGGAGAAGTTGACACAGGGTATGGGATTTTCTACTGGAATGTGGAGAATGCAACAGACCCAGAAGAGTTTGTAAAGAAGCTGGGAGAAGTGATGCCCATAGTGAGAGAACAGGCTTTGATGCCTGCAAATAAAGGGCTGGGTAGAAATAAAACCAAGTTTTCGTCCTTTGTTACCATATATAGTTTGGTGCAATGTACCAGAGACTTGTCTCAGCTATCATGTGCCCAGTGCTTGGACACAGCCATAGCAAGCATTCCCAAGTTTTGCCTGTATAAGCAGGGTTGCAGAGTTCTTTATAGTAGCTGCTACCTTCGCTATGAGATCTATTCCTTCTTCTTCCCTCTTGATTCTAAGTTAGGGGTTTTGGGGACTACTTCTCGGGCGATCCTTCACCCGTAATGCTTCAGAGATGTTGAGATGGAGGGTGATGGAGAGTAGTGTTCTGCCTGACAGATGAGATAAGAATGAAATGAGAAATGAATGTAGAATGAGGCTTTCAAGATCTTTTCCATTTTCATGTTTCTTGCAAGAGTGTTCAAGACACTGGTAATAATACTATGGCACTCGTCATATTCCCAGTTTTATATTAATATTCTGCTATATGATGGAGCAATTTTTCGCTGATCCTCATTTCCTCTGTCAGTGTTGGTGCAGTAGGCATTTTTCATTGCCTAAGAAAGTCATTTTGTTGTAGAGGAGATCATCACATAGATGCACAGTATCTGAAATGAACCGACTGTAAACAACCCCACTCTACATACAACTTTTAATGGAATTTGTATGAGGTGTGTTCACTCCTGTAGGGCCTTCCATACATGGAAGACAACCCGAAGATCACTCTGATTAGGTTGATCATCACTGGAGTCTAAATCAAACTGTTTGCTCACTGAGAGAACATTCAAAATGCATAACCTTGTACAAATTGGCAGCCCCTGAGTCGTTTTCGATATATATTTTTGAACTATTTTTCTTTGTTTTGAATTAATATATCAGAATAGGACCCAATTGAGCCGCCAGTTTGGACTGAATCATCCAGTCAACTGGTTTGACACCCAGTTTGATTACTGAACCAAGACTACCCCATCAAACAAAAAATTTATCACTTGCATCAAGCTTTGCCTTTTTTGCTTTCACATGTGAAGATCCTCACGAATGGATCTGCTTGCATTTGATCTATATGGGCCTGCTTTTGTAGAGGTAGCATTACCTGGTGAAATACATGTACAGGAATCAGCTTACCAGCCATTTGGTGCACTGTTAACTTATGCTTCCAAGATAGGCTCTATGATAGAAAATGTCATCCTCACTTTGGCTTCAGTGCAACAATAGTCTTGAAGAATGGACAGATTGAATGGTTGGCATGCATCTTCCAGTGGGGAAAATTTTTGTAGACCCACTTGCTTGGCTTGTTGAAGGCCCCTATATACTTGCAGAATAGTAAATAATTCAATTGGAATGTCATTTTGTTGACATAGCCCATCTACTGTGATCCATTTGGTTAAAAGAATGGATGCGAAAGCTTCTTTCTCATTTTATGGTTACGAATCGTTCCTTGCAATAACTCCAAATATGAACGGGGCTTGTTAGATTAGCCATCTACTGCACACCAGATCCAGTAGATGCAGTAGTTGTCTGAAAGTTTCATATTTCCGTCAATTGATTTTCCTGGAAAGATACTAGCAAGAAATATAAGGCCTTGAAAGAGACATCACTCTATAGAAGACAAGTTCCTATTTTGACCATCCAATTGATGGCCTACTGATCAATCAAACAGTAACATCCATTGGGTCTAACAAATTACAATTTGGGCTTTTGGGAGTTTAAGAGCCAAAACATTTGCTATAACATAATGCATATATATAGTACCAAAGGCTAATCAACTACAAAGTACAGGACAACACAAATTGATCCTCAAAAGCTTCATGCTACTTAATTTTACTGAACATAAGAAGAGGAACTTATTGATCACGTCTTAATACCCAGTAAGTCCGTGTGATGCCAAGCATAAGAAAAAAGACAAGATAATGCAAACAGAAAGAACAAAACCAATGAGTCATCATAAATTTAGTATATATTCCCTCGTATTTAGTTCCATGCACTAAACAAGACAAAAATAAAACTTCAGCCACAATCAATCAAATTGACCAAAAGCAGAGGCAGTTCTATGAACATCATCCTCTAATTTCCTCAGTAACTTGATGTTTCTGCTTAGCCTTCTGTGCTTGCCCAATCGAGGGTGATACCTCCCTTTCAGACCCATAGGCCATAGCTCATTCACAATCTTTAATAATGATAATAATAATAATAGTAGTAGTAGTAGTGATTCACAAGTTTCTTCACACTAAAGCGATGGTGCATTGTCAAAATATCTGCCAATCCCATTATGACTAATTCCAAGTTGATAGGATAAGGCTAAGATGATGAAGATCCAGAATCCTAATAGCGGTGGTAGAGCGCACCTAAATGTTGGGTGTGCACCAATTGAAAATGGGTAAGAAAGTCCCCTGCTTCAGATTAAGATATGCCAATGGCAGATAGGATTGGCTGATAGAGCATCTATGCCACTTTTCTCAAGTTGACAGCTCAATACAATCCAAAACATCCAAGATGTTGAAGGACAATGTAAAAGTTTTCATTGCTTGTACAGCCCCAACCCTCCCGATTGAAGAACATCAAAGAGCTATATTAAAGACTGTCCATGGGTGATGGCTCCAAAATATGCAAGACAAATGGGTGTTGACTGATACATAGCTAACTATTAGCAAGGAATTTTAGATTAATCAAACCACAACAGATGATAAGCATAAGTTTCACCTTACTTGCTAAGTTACAGACATGATATATAACCATGCCTTGAGTTCAGTCCAACATAAACCGAGTTTTCATGGTCATAGTAGTAATGCTGCATAAAAGAGCAAAACCAAAACAACAGAAAGTAGTTACCACAATATTAAGAAAAGGAAATAACTCTAATCAAAGTGATTTCCATGAGCTGAAGCGCGATCCATCATGGTTGCTACCACTTCCTTTGATTTTCGGAGTAACTGGATGCTCCTGTTCAGCCGTTCACGCTTGCAAGTGATCGACGCTGACTCCTCCAGCATCCGTTCGATGTTGTCCATATGTGGTCCCATCAACTCATTCACAATCTCGGCCTCCATATCTTGATTAACCAGTTTCTGTAGGGTATATACCAGATGTAGAGCCAAAGAGTCTACTATCCTCATCGTAACAATCTTCCAGTAGGCAGTTACTCTCATTTTCATGTCAAATGCCCGCTCGACGACTGCTTGCTCGGCCATCGATGTGAACCGCCTCAGGTGCCCCACTTCGACTTCACCAAAACCTGTGATATTGATAATTGTCGGTCTGTGCGGATAATTTATGACTTCCATGAAGCTTTCTTGCTGCCCCATTAAACTAGTCCATGTCCTTGTGTATTCTGGGTTGGATGTGTAATCCGCTAACTTCTCCATTTCAACCAACTCTTTAACATGCTGAGTCGATTTATCCCTCATCTTGGAAATCAGATTAAGAGTCGCTCTTCTAGCAGATGTTTGCAATTGGGGGTATGCCTTGGCATGCGATATCAAGACCTTCACCACCACATCTTCGATATAATTCCACATTTTATGCATAAAGTCAATAGGAACATCAGCAACTTGTTTCACCTTCCTCTGCAATAGATTGATGAAAGTAGTCCGGAGGGGGAAATTAGGGAGAACAATCCCTTTGGCTTCCTCTAAAACACTGATTTCTTCCATCAGGAACTCATTGCTCGATTCAATGGTTGAGAACTGGGACTGAAGTTCACTGGAGAAGTCATTAAGCATCTCAGCCATGCGAGCAGTGCAATGCATATGAACTTCATCTTGATACTCCTCGAACTCTCCCCTTATGAATAACTTCTTCAGTGATTCCTTGGTTGCTCCAAGAATCTGCATGAAAGCCTTCATTGCATCACCGACGGTCGTCAGATTTGGGGGTAGTTCATTTAGCTCAGCGACATTCTGATTCAGCTTGTCATTGATCTTCTTTACAATTTCTGGCATGCATTTAGATATAATAGCCGCTTGAATTTGCACGAGCTTCTGAGCCAGCATCGGAATCCCAACAATTGATTTGTCCATGTTGGATAGAAGAGGATGACATTCGAACAATCCAACTTCCGCTGCCCTCCCCTCTTCGTAAGTCTCATCGCCAATTCTGTTCCTCACACATACATACCCAAGACCTATGTTCACAGCATCAGTAGTCACCTTCTCCAGTAGCCCTTCAGGAGACTTATCGGCTTTCGTTACAACAGCCAAAGTCCTCTCTCCAGTGGGGTCAACGCGTTGAGACATCCTTATTGATTCACAAGTTGGAAAATCAACTGTTGCTGATAACACATTGAGAATTACACTCTCTTTGGGCTTAATATATTCCATAATGATGGCAGATATCTGCTCGTAGATGTCATCAGGCTGGCCATGGACTGGAACACGCGTGATCCCTGGCAAATCGATCATTGTAAGATCGGGCACACCTTTCTTTTTAACTACAAGAGTAAGGGGAGTATATGAGATGCCCTTTCCACTGCCTGCGATCTCTTTGGTGGCGGTGTTGATGGCCTTCGTGATCTCATTTTCACATGCGTCAACTGTCTTCCCTTGATATTCCAAGTAGATTTCAGGTTCATTCACGCTATGCTCTTGCAAGCGCAGAATGAGGGGGACTCGGGTGCAGATTCCCTGACCACGGGGAAGGCTGATGCCAGCAAGGGACTCGAGAACACTGGATTTGCCACTTGATTGGTCGCCAACAACAACAATGGTCGGTAGGTTGATGCCTTCTTTCATCACATTCAAGTGTCGTAAACCATCGACGGTGTTGAGGAGAGGACGTATCCTATCATTGTACGAGGAGATGAGGGGAGCCATGTATGGTTTCTTGATGCCTTCTTTCCCATTGCAGTCAAGTCCAAACTCCCCATTTTATCTTCAACAGAAGCCGAGTCACTGCAAACAGAGCTCATCTGAGAGAGAGAGAGAAGAATCTTGGTGAGCATGTTTGGAGGACCTTGGTGTGAAAAGAACAGCCCTGCAGACTACCATACATTTGAAGGAGACCAGAATGTTTTGTGTAAAACTAAAGGACCTTGTTTTTTGTTCTTTATCTATTGAGTGTACTACATTTTGCTGATTGCTTAAGTTTATTGTTAACATACTCTTCAATTCCAAGGGCAGCTGTTATGGTCTGAAATTCTGCAAGTTCGTGTTTATGGTGAAGATATTTTTTTGTTGAGATTCTAATTTAGGGTCTTCTTGCAGGGAAAGGATTATTGGCATATTTTTAGATGGAAGCAAAGCAAAACCAACTGATGCTACGAAAGTGAAACAACTGAAACGACAACAATCAACAATGCAAAGGTGGTGAGTAGAACCTGGAATTCTATCAAATCTCAAAATGCATAGAAACTTAGACACCATCGATCAGCACAAGAAATTTGAATGGGGTGGTTCCAACTAGATTACAGAATTGCAGAGTATTTTCGGGGAGAGAATTTCATATAGGACTCTACATGTGTCACTTGTTTATACATGGTCCCTGATAGTTTTCTCAGTTACATAGAAATTCTTGAGACACAGACACAATAGTTTCTTTTAAGGTTGATCAATTTTGTCCCTCTTCACAATTTTCATTTTATGTAAGGACGATTCACAGAGTTGTAAGTTTTCAATGGATCAAATTTATTACAAACTTTGGTACCTTGTATTTCATGACCTCTGAACCAAACGCTTGTGTAACGTCCATGGAAAAGGAAGTACCAGAACTTCTGCTTTTCTAAGGAAATTCCTTTCCTACCACTCACAGAAAACCCATTTCCGCAGATTGAAAAAAAAATATAGTATTTTTCAGCTTTTCCTCTAGGAAATGCACCATACTAAATGAGAAAAGTGGGCTGTGTGTGGAAAAGCTTATGCTTTTCTATTCCGTCTTCCGTATAAACCCTAAACCATAAACCTTACAGTTACAACCAATCAATTGGTAGCTTAATGGTGAGGCACCTCCCATCCACATAAAAAAAAAACCAGTGATTGATCTCTGAGTTGTTGCGCTAATGGTGTGGGACCTAGGTAGGGTGTTTGCATGGGCGTCTAAGTATTACACAAGAGTGCACACAAGGACACACACAAAAATCTAAGGGCTTGTTTATTTACATGAGAGGAAGAGTAAACGAAAAGTATGGGTCAAAGCAAGAGTCAAGAAAAGAAGATAAGGTTTAAGTGAAAAGCACTAGAAGAGAAAATTTTACTTCTTCCTAAGTTATTACACTTGGGGAGAGTAAAAAATAGTGGAAAAAAATTGGGGTAAAAGGCTTGCTTTATGTCACATCGAAGTTTACTCTCCCCTCCCCTTTTCCATCTAAGTAGCTATGAAGTAAAACAATCACATCTACTTTTACTTCTTCCATCATGTACTCTTTTACTTTCCTTTTACTCTTCTTCCTACTAAACAAACAGGCGACTTAAGAGACATAAGTTGTCATCGTCATCATCAAAGCCTTGTCCCAACTATGTTGGGTCAACTACTTGAATTATTATTTTTTTCATTCCAATCTATCTTGATCCAAATACTTAGATAGGTTGTGTTTCTTCAGCATTATCCACCATCTATGTCCTCTTCGGCATACCCCTTTTCCTTAGTGCGCCATCTACCAACATAAAAAAAACTTTTCCTCAATGGTGCCATTGTTGGCTCGCATTGGATGTGTCTAAATCATCTTGAATGAGTTTCTCTTAATTTGTCCCCTACTGATGCCATCTGTAGGATTGTACACCCCTTGAGCTATCATTCCGACCAAAACCAATTGGTGATGGAAGTTAAGGTCTTGGCATTCGACATCGCACCCGCAAGTTTGTTTTTAGAGCTGTTGCCTGAGGGAGCGGCATTGTGGACTTTGGGTAATGTCCCGTAGGACAGCGCACCAACCCCGCAAGGTCTCCAGCAATCTATCCCCCCACCCCCCCCCCCCGACACTCTAGCAACTCAAACCTGTGACCTGACTCTGTGACATTTTGTAGGGTTGTATTGTTTTCTTTTCTTGCACTTAGATACTAATGTTTTCTATTCAAAAAATTCAACTTTGCATTTAAATCATTTAGCATTGCGTTATATTCATGTAACCTGGCAATCCCATTCCTACAATTGATATTTCAAGTTGCATCTTTTCCATAAAGCTAATCATGTTTTTCAGGTCTAAATTGCATACTCTCGTATGCTATTTAACCTAATCCATTATTGTCCTCCGTAATAACTTAATCATATAGCACAATGTAAATGTTTGATTTGTCATACTTAATTCATATTTGCATGAAGATAGACATATAATTATTGTAGTTCCATATTCCTGAAACATCATCGATTTAATTAATTTTAGTCAGTTCTTTAGAAAAAATAATTACCTTTGATTTTAGTGTCATTGTCCATATGAAGACCAAAGAATCGATTCTCGGGCATATGGGTGATACGGAGGTGACAGGACCACTCTACCATGAGTGAGTTAGCAATTATAATATGTTAGGATTTTGAGTGTTGGCTAATTCATGGGTTGGACAAAACTCTGGGTCTTTTTGAGTTGTAATTTTTATTTAGACAATGACTCTACAGTTAGAAGGTTGGAATGACTAAAAAGAAGAAAGTATGAAAGAATTGAAAGAAGGAAGCTGGAGAAAATATGTTGAATTTCCGGATCAATCCAGAGGGGGTTCGCTCGAGCGACCACTGCATTCGCTCGAGCGAACAGAGTCGGACTAGCCCAGTTCTGAAACAGAGACCGGTCCGCTCGAGCGAACATGCTGACCGCTCGAGCGAACCAAGCGCAGTGATATACGAATTTTGGTAACCTGTTTTTCTAATTGTACTCAAACTGCTTGTTTTAGTCCTAATCAAGTTAGGCAACTTTAAGCACGTCCCAAGGGCTATTTAAAGGACTCAAGAGCTATTCCAAAGACTACACCACACCCTCATCTCTCAAAGTGCTGAGTTAGAGATTATCATTAAGAGTTTTCTTCTCTAGAGTTTTTTATGGAGTTGTGCTGCCAAGTTCTCTAGAGTCAGTTCTTCTGCATCCTTTGTAGAAGATTATCTTCTTGCGAGAAGATTTGAGGAGTCAAGTGCTGGTTGGAATCTGTTGCAATCAACGGTGTGAAGTCGTTGAAGTGTGAAGCGACACAAGGTATCTTCAGTCCTTGGGTAGGGGATATCTAGGGAATAGATCTGAGTCTCTTGTAATTGCGAGATTCATAGTGCTTGATTTGATCCAGTTTGGATCGGTGGTTTTTCACCCAGTTAGGGTTTTCCACCTTAAATTTGGCGTTCTTGTGGTGTGTGCATATTGATTTAATATTTGCTGCATATTGCTTATTTCTGCACACTTTTGGGTTGATTGTTTGAGTGGACCAATCTAGAAATTGCGGACCTCTATCTTTTTCATAATATATTAAGCTGAAGAGTTTTTGATCTAATTTTGACCAAAAGTTATTTTCGGTTTCTACATATGCTAACATACTCTTTCTCTACTTTCCACTTATATACTTCAAACACTTATGGACTCCCATCTTCCTCATTTCTGATGTATATAGAATCTTACCTTTCATGCATACTCGTTATTAGCACGGATTTTTGTGCTAGTCTCCTATTACTTCTAATTAATATAAAGTTGTATTAGATTTCACACTTAGTACATAGTACAGGCATCAACATCTTCATAAAGGTGCTTTTAAAAAAGATAAAAGAGTCCATTATATATAGTCAACAGAAAACAAAGTAAAAAAAAAAAAAAAAGGCATCAAGACATTTCGTAAGTCAATGCTGTTATTGAAATAAACCGGATTAGAACCTATCATGCAGATACTTCAAAATAGACAATTTATCGCATCACATTCAATATTTTACTTTTTATGTGTAAAATTCACGTCCCCACAATATTCATAGACTGTCTTCGCCTTATTCATATAAACTCTGGTCATCATAGATCATAATATTACATTTCCTAAAAGAGAAAGAAGGTGACACCCACAGTCCGACACACACTTATAGTGTTGCCCTTGAATCCTATAAGATAACATTACCAAAATGCTCATGTTCGCAGCTAATCCTTGTCTGAAATTCTGTGCATTTATTTCACTTCTGAAATTATCATTCAAGCATCATTCCATCTTAGATTATTAAGAAGCATAGATTATTCCTAGTCATTGCATATAAGGGTTTGGCGGCTGCCACCCGGGGGGCCCTGTTGGGTCAAAGACCTTAGGGATACCCACGTCATAAAAAATAAAAAAACACTAGTCATCACATATATAAATTAGAAAGTTAATCCTAACTAAAAATTAATAAGAAGAATAGAGATCAAAACCCACTGTGGACTGTACCTAGCACTTCAAATAAAACATGCAGAATTTAGTTTTGAGGTTAAGAATCATTACCATAAGAATTATTAAAGTTATTGCATTACAATTGTTCTGGAAACTATTATTACAATATAATCTTACATAATCATCATCATAGCATCAAAGAAATTGATTATAGTTATTTTACATCAAGGCTTCCATAGCATTATTATTACGATAGTTTAATAATTCAGAATTATTGAAATAAGGTTGTAATAATTATTTATAAGAGTATTTGGAGGAAAAACTTTGCACTGCACATCATGACCATCCAAGATGCGGGGACCCACATTTGAAATTCACACTGTACAAGTTTGGATGCACTGTGTGCATGTGAATAATTTCTGTATTTGGATTCTGATCTTTATTTAGAATAATTTATTGTATAAAGGCACATTATTGCTTAGTATTGTTTTTTTTTAATACAGTTTCATATTTGATCTTGTTTAATTAGTATTGCACATTGCCTAAGATTGCAACAGAAACCCTGAGAATCGATCAGATTAATCAAGACATCTACAAAGGTTATAATAATCCTGTAAAATTAATGTCAACATCTAAATGCATGCCTTAATTATAAGTTTTCATAAATTTGATTTTTCATTTTCATTTTTTTATTTACCAACCTAGGAGTTTGTGGAGTGACATAATGGTTTGCTCCCCACATCTTGTGTTTGGAACCACCTTAGAATTGCCCGGTTTGCATTTGTGTGGTCTTAGTGGGCTCCCCACATCATAAAAAAAAAATTCAGTTTATTACTTGTTTAGATTTTTTATTTTAATTCTTATAGGCACATGATTATCTCCATAGTTGCAGTAGGACATTGCATTTAGGATAGAAATTGGTTAGGGTATTCAGTTAAATAAAAGGGTAAATTAGACAGATCCCTCCGATTGGTCTTGTAATTCCATTCTTTTGTGATTTTTCTTTCCAAAGTGATGCTGATTTCTGTTCTTGTATTCTATTGCACGATAGTCCAATTACAGTGAGTCCAAACATGCCACGTGTCCTTTTTGGACAGATCTGGAGTTAGGCCCACTCTCAAATTCCTTGTAAAACAAGTTCCATCATCCATGTCCATCCAAGTCAATGAAAGGGAATTCCACCTTCTTTAATCCAAACCGCTCAAAGACAACTTTTGTCCTCTAAAATGTGACCCAGATGACCGATGGATCAGATGGTGGACCCATTACCAATTGGTGCCAAATTTGTTCCAAAGCCAGTACACTCCAAGAGCATGTTTCTTTAGCGGCTTGGATTTAAGGTGAGCCCCACTCATTGGTTAATTAAGATGGCTACAAAAGAAGAGAATCCAAACTCCCAGATTAAGGACATTGCAAGTAATTAAGCTACACAATCATCCATGTCACATAATTACAATCACTAACCTAATCAAATCCATAACCAAAGGTACAAAAACATCACTCTGATCACAGTGACCAAACCCAAAAAACCTTTCAAGCAGTAAGTGTTCTACAAAACTAACATTAGAACTTGAAACCTTTTTTTTTTTTTTATCAGTATTAGAACTTGGAACTTAAAGCAAGAAAAGATCAAACACCTGTGTTTTGACGGTGAAGATTGTCCTGACCACCAAGCTCCAACGATCTTGATCTCTTTCTCAATGCAAGAAGAGGTAGAAGAAGGATTAAAAGCTTGTAGTCTGCAAGTGGAGAGCTTGAACGACTGAGGGTCTCTTTATAAAGAGCAAGAAAAGTAGATTCTCTCTGACGAGGAAAAGCTGGAGTAAGTTCGTAGAAAGCCAGGGAGATGCTTTCAATCAATCATACTATCACAGCAGTTTTCCCAAGACTGCCCCTAAATAAAAGCTCATATGTCCATCTTCTCCTGTGGGCCTCTGCAGAAAAGGTACGCAGAATCACGAGGGCCAGTGCTCAGACAGAGAAGGGTATTTATGGAAAGTGTCTATTTGGCGGGTCACTGTCTGTGTTCTCTTTTTCGCCGAGTCAGGTACGAGATTACATCGAGTGTTGTTCATCGAAACTGCAAAAAGGTTAAAGACTACATCGAGTGAGTTTCACCGAGTTGGTAACGAGTTGATTTTGTAATTCTCTCACCTCGTTGTGGTCTGAGTCATGTGAATGTAGGTAGGGGCAGGAGGAGAATGAAATGCATTCCTCAATTGAGTGAGTTTTTGTATAAAGTTTTTTGATTTGTTGTGAAATTCTTAAGGTTTTGATTTTAAGGCTTAAACCCAAAAATTGGTCAACCCAAATTTCAGTCAGCTCGAGGTTTTGATTTTGAGGGTCAAACCCAAGAATTACTCGAGTCAAATCGCTCAGGCCGGCTCACTTCGGTTTATATTTGGTCCAGTTGAAGTTACACACATGGATTAGGCGTTGATTAAGATTAAGTCATTTGCCCCGTCACAGATAGCTCTGATAACGTAGAAATAATGCCATTTGTGGTGAGATTATTCTATAGTTATATCTTCTTAATTATCAACAAAATTGAAAATAACACAACAAGAATAAAAAAATTATAAATATTACTAAAAGTTATTTTTCCTTTTAAATATTTGTATTTATATCATTAAAGAAATTATGATATCTTCTATTAAATCTTTTCTTATATCTCAAGGACAATGAACCCAAGTTTAAAACTGTCCCAGTATTAACCCTTGATGATATCTTTTCAATAACAACATGTGTGACACTGGCTTGCCGCAACGAATCGGGATCCTTTGAGTAATTTGTGCTACGGTAATATGGTGAACTGTGGTTGATCCATTTACGATTAATATTGAATAAAACTTCATTACATTTAGACACAGGCCCAACTAAGCTATTAATAAAACTCTCCATTCCAAATACTTTCTACCTAGTGTAAAATCGCGAGCTCTCTCTCTCGGGTCGACTCAATTCACTATGTCAGTCAATGAAACGAGCCGATCGACTATTCAGCTAGAGTTGCCCGTGTTAGTTGGCACAATGACATTGGAGTCAAGTCAATTTCCAAAAGTTTTACTATGTTTGATGGACTAATGTCTATGGATGAAAGGTGCCTTCCCAACCAACACAGCCACTAGTGGTTTAGCTCTGCCAGCATGGACCAAAGTCTATGCACAATTATTAGAGGGCCCAAAATGTGCCATACTATTTGGGTCAATAGCCACCTTCACAGTATCTTCCGCTTTGCATTTAGCAGTGGAGACATAGGGCATTCAGGTGGAAGTAATTATTGAAAAGCAATAAATAACTGTAACAAGGACAAAGACAAAGTGGCTTTCCTTTCATATTGGGAAAGGACATGTGAGGAGACTGGGGAGAGTTACATGTATAATGGTCAGGACCACTAGAATGACTGATTGAGTCATGTATATGCTGATAGTATTTTTTTTTTTGTTGGATAATTTATGGTCCACGAAAGTACGTTGTTTTAGAGTTTTATTTCCTATTTTATTTTAGAATGAGTTGAGGCGGTGTCGGTGTCGGTGTTGTTAGAAGAGCTGAAGTGAAGTATAAGAGAAAAAAAAAAAAAAAAAAGGATTGGGCGAAATTTTCAGGCCCGATCGATAGGAGCCTCTATCTGATTGATCGGACAGAAGACACGCCCCAGTTATTTGAGTGGGTCAATCGATCGGAGCCACTGTCCGATCGATCAGATAGGCGCAGGTTATCATGGAAAAGTCTCCTAATCTAAATAGGAATTGTTCCCTTTTGAGATTATGTTTCCCACTTTGAGTCATATTTGTGTTCTAATTGCAAAGCACAAATTTGGGGCTATAAATAAGGTATTGCTCTCAACCCTAGAATAACCACTTTCATTAATCTGAGTCAGAGATATTTTAGAAAGAGATTATTCTCTAGAGCCATTGAGAGAGCGTTCTGAATGGGTGCTCTAGAATGTCATTGTTGCTTTTGCTTTCTTGTAGAAGATAATTCATCTTGACTGACAAGGTGCAATGGGATAAAGTAAGGAGAACGGTGAACGGTGGATGTCGTGTTAGTCGATTCTATGTAAGAACAATTACAGTCCTTAGGTCGAGGTACAGACTGATGTAAAGGAGTTGGTGAGTATATCTTGTAACTGTTAAAGAACTCTTGATTTCTGGTTCGTGATTTTCTCCCTCAATAGGGTTTCCACGCTAAATATTGTGTCTGCTTTCTTGTGGTGTGTGATTGGTAGATAGCTAAATCTATATTGTTTGATTGGTTATTTCCGCTGCATTAATTGGTTAAATTGGAACTAGTAATCTATTATGGTAGCATGCAAAAACTTTTAATTGGTATCAGAGCGGGTTGCACTATTATTCTATTGTGTAGATCCTATTTTTGTTGGGATAGATAACTACCGCTAAGGCACTTCAACCAATAAGCCTCCTCTGTTGGATGGTTCTAATTATGCTTATTGGAAAGCAGAATGGTTGCCTTTGTAAAAGTCATAGAATTGAAAGTATGAAAATTTATTGTGAAAGGCTATTCCTTGCCCACTGTCACTACTGATGGGATAACCAGTCTTAAACTTGAAGAACAATGGACTAAGGATGAAAAATTGAAAGCCACTTGCAACTCTAGGGCTTTGAATGCTATTTATAATGGAGTCAGCATGTCTGAGTTTCGTAGAATTTCTACATGTACTACTGCAAAAGAAGCTTGAGATATTCTGAAGACTGTGCATGAAGGGACTGACACTGTCAAACAGTCGAAACTTCAGAAATTGTATACAACCTTCGAAACCATACAGATGGAAGATGATGGAAACTTTTGATGAGTTCAATTCGAAGTTGAATGCATTTGTGAATGATACCTTTGCTTTGGAAGAGCCAATTCCTGATAATAGAATTGTGAAAAAGATTTTGCGGTCTCTTCCAGAGAGGTTTGATGCAAAGGTTATGGCCATAGAGGAGAATAAAAATCTGAATAATCTCAAAATTGAAGATTTGGTTGGTAACCTTTAGACTTTTGAAGCAAACCTAAGGACTAATAAAAAATCAAAATCCAAAAGTGTAGCTTTGAGAGCCTTCAAAGAATCATTCAAGAAAATTGCTAGTGATTTTGATTCTTCTGATGAGATAGATCTCCAGGTTGCTGTTCAGTTTATGAAGCAATTTCAGTCATTTACGAAGGGGAAGAAAAGTGATTTGAAAATTTCTAAAAAATATGTTAAGAAAAAATCTTCTAAGGGGATTCAATGTTTTGAGTGTCATGGTTATGGACACATTGCTAGTGAATGTGTTAGCAAAAAGCCAAAAAAAGGCTTTCAATTTGACTTTGGATGATGATACTTCTGAGGAAGATAAAAAAACCCGAGTCTGAGAAGCTAGCAAAGAAAAATTCATGGCATTCATGGCAACTTTAGTTTCTGCTATTCCACCACTTTCTTCTGATGATGGGACTGATCAAGATATTAGTAAGTCAAAGACTGAATATGATTGGAAAGCTGAATATCAGTTACTTTTTGCTAAGTCCATGAATATGCTAAAGATGAATGAAAAAGTGACTACAAGCTGAAAAGAATCTGAGAAGCAGAAAACTTCTTTAAAAGTTGAACTATCAGAAGCTCTTACTAAAGTGAGTCGCTTAGAGGCAGAAAATAACAAGTTGGCAGATAAATTGACTGCTGAAGCACAGAAGGGTGATTTACTTGATTACGATATGAAGACTTTGAAAGCTGAAAATACTGACTTACAAAGAAGACTCAAGATAATTCTTTTCTGAGTAAAATACTACCAAGGCTTCATTAAACAAGATGAATACATGGTCTAAAAAACTTGATGACATTCTGTGCAGTCAAAAGGCAAAGACAAATATGCACAGCATTGGCTACGCCGACGGAGCATCTACATCAAAAGCAAAGGCACCAACTGTATTATTCAGAATTCAGTTGTTACCAATCCTGTGTTCATGTTGTACACACAGAGCTGCTAAAAAGAAGAATGTGTCACATCCTGAACGAATTCCTACTTGTCATTATTGTGGAATTAAATGACACATTCGACCCCATTGCAGTAAGCTACAAAAGTCACCAAATCAAATGCAATGGATAACACAGAAGACTGAGTTAAAAAAGAATACCAAAGCTGTTTGGGTCAAGAAAGAAGACATATCTTTTGTATTGGTACACACTTTGTTGAAATGCCTGAATATGCAAGTGTGCATACCAAAGCTTCATCACCCATGATCTGCAAGATCATGCCCCCACCCCAGTGCTGATATGAAGATCTTACTGAGGGGGAGTCAATATTGAGGGGGAGCTGCAGAATCTAGATTGATAGAAGCTGCTTGAAAAATAATTATTTGTCAATTGTGGACGAAAGGAGGAGAATAATGAAGATAAGGGGAGAAAATAAGTAAAGATCTACTGTGCTGGATTTTTTTTTTTTAAGCTGTAAATTCAATGTATTTGAGTTTTTCTTTAGGGTAGCTCATTTGTATTGTTATAGAGAGTTTTGTCCATAAATTGCCAAAGGGGGAGATTGTTTGTATTTTTTATTGGCAAATTCATGGGTTGGACAACACTCTAGGTCCATTGAGTTGTATTTTCTATTTTATTTTAGAATGACTGTGGTTGCGTCGCCGGAAGAGCTGAAGTGAAGCATAGAAGAAAAAAGAGAGAAGACGGGCGAAACTCCCAGGCCCGATCGATCGGAGCCACTGTCCAATCGATCAGACAGGCGCGGGTCATAACGGGAAAGTCTCCTTATCTAAATATGAATTGTTTCATTTTGAGACTCTGTTTCCCACTTTGAGTCCTATTTGTGTTTTAACTACAAGGCACGAATTTGGGGCTATAAATAAGGTATTACTCTCAACCCTAGAATAACCACTTTCATTAATCTGAGTCAAAGATATCATAGAGAGAGATTATTATCTAGAGCCATTAAGAGATCATTCTGAATGGAAGCTCTAGAAGGTCATTGTTGCTTCTGCTTTCTTATAAAAGATAGTTCATCTTGACTGACAAGGTGCGGGGATATCAAGTCAGGAGAATGGAGCAGGGTGGATGTCGTGTTAGTGAATTCTATGCAAAAACAACTACAATCCTTAGGTCGAGGTACAGACTGAGGGAAATGAGCTTGTGAGTATATTTTGTAATATTTCGTAAACTTTTGATTTCTGATTCGTGGTTTTTCTCCCTGGATATGGTTTCTATGCTAAATATTATGTCTGCCTTCTTGTAGTATGTGATTAGTAAATAGTTAATTATATATTATCTGATTGGTTAAATTAAAACTAGTAATCCATTTTGGTAGCTTGCAAAAATTTTCATATATCTTCATCTCCAATATCCAATGATATATACTATATAAATAGGATGAGTTTGTGGCAGGAGAGGATTGCAAGTGATGGAGAAAATTATTCTAATTGCTCTAATTTTCTATGCAGTCTAGCTAGGGTTATATTGTTTGACATATTATATTTTCTTTTCATAAAAAGAAAAATAAGTGATTTTCCTTAATATAAAGCATTTCAATTTTTCATGAGAAGAGTAAGAATGCATAATTCTTCTTTCTCTTGCAAACAAAACTCCACAGCAGGATTCCTCTCCTTACAGAACAAGTCCAGTAAGACCCAACATCAGAAGCCGTTGTGCTAGCAGTGATACTAGAGAACAGTTTAGGGTCTTATTGTTGGGTGGTGTGATTGTTTGAAATGATTTTATACTTTCTATTGGCAGTTGGAATCAAAATTAAGTATACAATGTTTAAAGGCTTAGACATTTGATGATCAAGACCATGCAAATAATAGATGGCAAGGAGGGGAAAGAACTGCAATATTGTTCATATTCAACAGAAGAATTGGCCTCGCTGCTTTTTGTTGCCTTGTTTTCCTTTGAATAAACAGAAAACTTGATCAAAGAAAAAATGATTTGATCTTGTTACATGGGAGACTTTTCAAAACATCCCCGCGATCATCATATCAACGGTCCCAAACATGAAGCAATAGAAGATTAATGGAATGCAAATTGGATCTGAAAGCTCATATCGATCCATAGGAGAAGATGAACTCTACGAAACCAATCTAGGACGCTGGATCTCTTCTCTGGATTTTATTCCATTTCGCAGATAGCCTGAGCGTCCTCTTGGAAGACCTTGGAGATGAATCACTTTCTGAAGAAAAAACCCTCTTAGCTAGCAGTTACACGACAGAGATTAGAAGTATAGTTCATAGTTGACCACCGTCGATTTGACGCATCTAATGAAGTAACAACGGATGCAGGACAGAGCAGAGCTTGAATGGTTATCGCATGTAGAATGCATGCAATGCAATTACTCCGCAATCAAAATAAACATACACTGATAAATACAAATAAATCACTAGTGTACACATCCCAAAACTAAAACAATGTTATAAAATATGGATCTTGGGTGGATGCTCACTTAAGATGAGTTAGGGTTAGATATAGGGTTTCTATCTTATGAGGTTACTTTGCCTATAAATAGACTTTTCCCTTTTGTATTTGGACACACAGATAATGAGATAATAGAAAACTCTCTCTTCTCCCTTTAATCATCTTTCCATCTCTCTCTTTTTCTAACACGTTATCAGCACGAAGCTCAAATAGAAGGGAAAAAAAATCAGTCTTCTTACCCAAAGAGAGGAGTCTTCTTACCCAAAAGAGGAGAGAAATCCTTCCATGCACGAACTTTCAAGGAGAAATCCTTCCCTGCGCGGATTTTCATTGCGGATTTCCTGCGCAGATTCCTTCCCAGCACGGATTTTCATCTCGGATTCCCTGTGCGGATTCCTTCCTTGCGTAGATTTCCATCGTGGAATCCTTCTCAGCGCGGATTTCAGAAAAGGGTAATATGATTTCTTCATATACTGTAAGTGGTATCTAAACCATAGTTCAAATCCAATCTATTAGAATACATGAAATCAATTTATAATGCTTATTCATAATATTCATAGTGTTTTGGTTACTGTTCTTCCTCTTGCATGTTTTATTTTGTTTTTAATGGATCACAAAATAGAACCAGAAGTTCTAAAAACTGAACCTGAAGTTCACCAAATCTATGGACTAGCAGTCCTAGAAGTTGGAATAATGATATGAACCAGCAGATTTATATCCATAAAAATTATATGGCCATGAAATTAAATATGATCATTTGACAGAACCTGAAGTTCTACTTCAAACCTGGAGATTTGACAGAACCAGAAGTTCTGATAATTTGATAGAACCTGAAGTTGTACTTCAAACCTGAAGATTTGACAGAGCCAGAAGTTCTGATAATTTGATAGAACCTGAAGTTCTACTTCAAACCCGAAGATTTGACAGACCCTGAAGTTCTACTTCAAACTTGAAGATTTGACAGAACCAGAAGTTCCGATAATTTGATAGAACCCGAAGTTCTACTTCAAACCTGAAGATTTGACAGAACCAGAAGTTCTGATAATTTGATAGAACCCGAAGTTCTACTTCAAACCTGAAGATTTGACAGAACCAGAAGTTCTGATAATTTGATAGAACCCGAAGTTCTACTTCAAACCTGAAGATTTACTTCAAACTTGAAGATTTGATAGAACCAGAAGTTCTGACAATTTGATAGAACCTGAAGTTCTACTTCAAACCTGAAGATTTGACAGAACTAGAAGTTCTGATAACGTGATAGAACCTGAAGTTCTACTTTAAACCTGAATATTTAACAGAACCTGAAATTCTACTTCAAACCTGAAAATTTGACAGAACCAGAAGTTTTGATAATTTGATAGAACTTGAAGTTCTACTTCAAACTTGAAGATTTGACAGAACCTGAAGTTCTGATAATTTGATAGAACCTGAAGTTTTACTTCAAACCTGAAGATTTGACAGAACCAGAAGTTCTGATAATTGAACAGAACCTGAAGTTCTATTTCAAGTCTGAAGATTTGACAGAACCTGCAGTTCTAATTTCATGTATTATGAACCTGAAGTTCTTAATCAAGCCTGAAGTCTTGACAGAACCAACAGTTCTGATTCTTAAAGTTGAGAACTTGATGTTCTAACTTTTTATTGGCCAATTTATTTTGTCATATTTAAATTCCTTCCTAAATTAATTCTGATGTTAAGGTTTCATTTTTTTTTTCTTTCTCTTTTACTTTATTGATTATCTGCACATGGTTAACTTAATATATATTTTCTATTAAAGTTCTTGCATGATGTCAAATTTGGCTACAATTGACTTTAAAGTACTTAACATAAATGGGGACAACTACTTATCATAGCAATTGGATGTTAAAATCCACCTGCAATCCAAAAGGCTAGGATTGACCATAAAAGAAGGTAACAAGATGTCCCTAGAGGAAAATGCATTAGCCCTCATCTTCCTGCGCCATCACATACATGACGACCTCAAAAATGAATACCTTACCGAGGAAGACCCAGCAGGCCTATAGAAATCCCTGAAGGATAGATATGATCACCAGAATATGGTCATACTACCAGCTGCCCAGAATGAATGGTTAAACTTGAGGTTATAAGATTATAAAACAGTATCCGAATACAATTCTGCCCTATTCAATATTGTTTCCAGATTAAGATTATGTGGTGAAAAGGTTTCGGAGGAGCAAATGTTGGAGAAAACGCTATCCACTTTTCATGCCTCGAATGTGCTCCTGCAGCAGCAGTATCGAGAACGACGTTTCTCCAAATATTCAGAACTCATCTCCTGTCTCCTAGTCGCTGAACATAATAGCATAGTATTGATGAAAAATTATAACTCCAGACCTATTGGATCTTTGGCAGTTCCTGAAGCAAATGCCAGTTGTAACTCAAACAGAGGTAGAGGAAGGGGGAATGACAGACATAACTCCTCCAGACGAGGTGGTTTTAAAGGTCCCCCTCCAAAATTCAAAAATCATCAGAAGTGACATGCCCCTCAACATAAGAACAACCAAAATCCACCAGCTAAACATACTCACCGTCCTAATAACACGTGCCATAGATGTGGAAGAAGTGGGCATTGGTCACGCACTTGCCGTGCACCAAAGGAAGTGGCGGAATAATACAAAGTATACAAGGCCTCTGTTCATTTAGCAGAGGCAAATGATCCGGAAGGCTGGAATTGGAATACAATGACACCAGAGAGGCCTCCAATTGATATTACAAACTTGGAGGCTCGAGACTTCTTGGGGGAGATAAGATAGTTCTTAAAGAACGTATTGTTCCCCTAGAATAATATGTTCCTGAAGAACGGCGAGAACTAACATGTGAAAATGAAGTACGTAAGAAGCGTGGCAGCCCTATAGGTTTAAAGGACTTAGCTTTGGGGAAAAGAAGAAATGACCAATCATCATCGTGTCCTCCGGCAAAGACACATAACCCTCCTGAAGAGGTTTCCTCTCGAAGAGGCATGTAACGCTCCTGAAGAGGTTTCCTCTCGAAGAGGCATGTAACGCTCCTGAAGAGGTTTCCTCACAAAGAGGCATGTAACGCTCCTGAAGAAGTTCCTCCCAAAGAGGCAAGTAACGCTCCTGAAGAGGTTCCTCTTGAAGAGGCACATAACGCTCCTGAAGAGGTTATGGTAAAATCCGTTCTCCTCTAGAATAATAAAAGTCCCTGATGAAACTTTGGAAGCCCTTGAAGAGGCACCGGTACCGGATAATGAAGAGATCTCTATACTTTACAATTATTCAAGAGAGAGATAGAATAGAAATGATGATGATGATTGAGACACGGAATCACATTATATAAATCTCATAAGGATTTTCTTTGCCTGAAGTAAAGCCAATGAGTATGTACTCAATCCAATTAAGGCACTGCAACTAATTTAAGTATATTTTATTCTTGTGATCGTAGATATTTCAATTTTATAGGATATGCAGATTCAAGTTATCTCTCTAATCCTCATAAGGGTCTATCACAGATAGGTTATGTGTTTCTTAATGATAATGCCGTCATTTCTTGGTGTTCTACTAAACAGACTTTGATAGCTACTTCATCCAACCATACTGAGATTTTGGCTTTTTATGAAGCCAGTAAGGAATATGTATAGCTAAAATCTTTGATTCAGCATGTTCGTAGTTCTTGTCAATTACCTTCTATTGCAGGTATCCCGAATATTATCTTTGAAGATAATGAAGCATACAGACAGATTCGAGAAGTTTTCATTAAAGGAGACAAGACTAAACATATAGCACCAAAGTTTTTCTTCCCTCATGAACTTCAGAAGAACAATGAAATTGAAGTCAAGCAAGTTCGTTCGAGTACCAATCTGGTTGACCTGTTTACCAAATCTTTACCAAAAATCAATATTCCAAAAGTTTGTATATAAGATTGGCACGCGTAAAGTTCATCATCAAACTATGTAAATGGTTGCTATCATCAGGGGGAGTTGTTTATCAGGGAGCATCTTGAAGTATGCTATCCATGGACATTTGTGCGCTGTACTCTTTTTCCTTCTCTAGGTTTTGTCCCACTGAGTTTTCCTGGTTAAGGTTTTAACGAGGCAGCATTATGCACGTCCAACACCAGTTCAATGATCTTAAAGGATGTTGTACTCTTTTTCCCTTCGCTTTGGCTTTTCCTACTGGGTTTTCCTTAGCAAGGTTTTTAATGAGGCAACTGTCATTGAATGGTGGTCATCCAAGGGGGAGTGTTATAAAATATGGATCTTGGGTGGATGCCCACTTAAGATGAGTTAGGGTTAGATATAGGGTTTCTATCTTATGAGGTTACTTTGCCTATAAATAGACTTCTCCCTTTTGTATTTGGACACACAGATAATGAGATAATAGAAAACTCTCTCTTCTCCCTTTAATCATCTTTCCATCTCTCTCTTCTTCTAACAAACAAATCAAACAGAAAGCAATGCTATCAAAACAAAGAGCACCCATATGCAGAAGGAAAAGGCATACCTTTATCCTCCTCCCATAAAAATAAAGAAGAAAGGAAAATTACTGTACCAACACTCACTACTGTGAAATGCTACACTGAAGTCAACATTGGATGCTCTAGCTTTGCAAACCATGAACGATAACGTGACAGGGTGACTCATCTGAAACTTCCAGCCTCATCCACACCTCCTTTGGGCTTACTTTGCTTGGTCTTTTTTTTTTTTTTTTTACTGCGGGTCCTAAGTCCGGGTAAAAGAGGTTTGCGATAGGTAGGTTGAAAAGTCACAAGCACGACTCCCTTTTACACCTCAAAATTCTAAAAATCGCAAATTGTGCTAAATTTCTCATATAAAAAAGTTATGCATTGTGAGGTGCAGTGTTTCAAGTAACTTCATCGGAAGGTACTGTCTTACATAGTGTTGCTTAAATGATATTGGGGATGTAGCATAGTCTTGGATGGGCGCTTTGTTGGTTATGGGTGCATATATCTGATGAAGGGTTACCATGTTTGCTTATTATAGTCTATTTGGAAGGAAATGAATGATATGATCTTTTAGGGGATCTACTCTGTTTCCTGTGAGAATTGGCTTCAAGGGTGGCTTCGAGGGTAGCAAAAAGGGTTTCGGTTCGAAAGGAGTTCTCCAATGATATTCTTTTGAATTAGGAGCTTATATGGGAAGTGACCCATCTAAGGCAAGGAGATCCATTCCTTGGTCTCTCGCAATTTTAAAGTTTAACATGGATGGAGCTTTGTGGGGCAAGCGGTGGTGTGGTTCTCAATAATAACGGCGAGGTTTTAATTATGTTCTCTAAGTATATTGAAGTTTGTGATTCTAATGAAGCGAATGTGCTAACTAGCTATTTTGAAGCTCTTCGATTGTTTTCCAGAAATTTCGTTGTGGCCTTATTGTTGAAAGTAATTCTTCTAATAAGATCACTTGGGTGTCTAATTGAAAGGTGTTCATTTGTAACTTGCAGTTTCATTTTAATGATATTGGAGAGTTATTTCTTCTATTAATGTTGTTTTTCGTCGTGAGGTTAGATCTTTCAATTCTATAACAGTTGTTTTAGCTAAGCAGGGGTGAGAGATTGTCTTCTAGAGTGGCTCTTGGTATATATGTACTTGATGCGGGATGGGGTCCAATGCTCTTGTGCACTCTTGTATATTGTTTCCCCCGTTTTTTTTTCTCTGCATTCTTTCCTCTTTTAACGAATGCTCTTCTTACCGATAAAAAAAGGTTCCACACCAAGTATGAAATAGCATATATCTGCAAAATTTATCTTTCGGTCATAATAAGGGCTGCCCTAATTTTGATTTCTTTTTCAAAGAATTAATGTATGGACACCGGGAAAGAAAAGAGGTCACTTAAATTTTTTTTTTTTAATTTTACCCGAGGGGACTAAGATCAAGAGAGCCCACATAATTGAGAAGATGAAGCACACACTTGAGAAGAAGAGCCCACACAAGTGGGAAGAGGATGCCCACAAAGCGGAAAGGATAGTCCACACAAGCGACCTTTTTTTTTTTTTTACTTTTTTGTAGAACACACAAACCACTGTTAGTCCTTGAAAAATAACCCAGTTTAAAAGCAAGCAATTAGCATTAGCTGCAAATCATGAATGGATTGGATAGTTTTAGGCAGGGACCAGTACGTGAATCAAAATATAAAAGGTAAAGCAATTGTTAATTGAGATCCATCACTTATATGTTTCGACCGTAGAGGCTTCTCGTTGCAACCTGGAGGTGTCCGCTTCGAATCCTGGTAAAGGCTCCAGGTGACGACTTGGTGGTGTCCAAGCTTTCGTGTGGTAGAGGCTTTGAGTGCAAAGAAGTAGTGTCCATTCTAAAATATTTAGTGGTAGTCGGGGGTTTGGAAGCTACCAAAGCCCCACAAAGTGCGGCTGAGGTGGTGGATTTCTCTTGTTAGCAATCAACCCCCAGCGGGGACTTAACTTTAATAAAAAAAGCAATTGTTAAGTGAGATCCACATTGTTTATTACAGCGTTCATCAGGTGGGACCACGGGGAATAGGCAATAAACAAAAAGAAATAATGGTTCCTAAAGATGAACTCTTGAGGGCCCCTAGATGATACTTGATAGGCCCCATCTCTTCGAAATGCTTGCCTTTTAAAAAGTTATTACAAATCCCATGTGAAGGCTCTAATAAACTATTTATAATTCTCATCTATTATCAATCTAATCCCTTCACACTTATTACTAAATTACCCTCACTCACCCCAGTTTCAATTCCTTAAATCACGAGTTGAGAAGATTTATGGGGGTGCGCTAGTACACAAATTACCAAGAATAAATTAATGATCCATTCATCCTTTTTCATTAAGTTGATGACATTTTTTATTTTTATCTTCATTTCCAATGTTTAATGGAAGAAAATGCCATGATGAGTTACTTAGCTAAACAAGGAGTTGAGAGAGTTGATGGTCATCTAACACTACTAGGGATGCAAAGGATCGAATCCAAAGTGGAACCATGGTGGATCCGGATTTATTTTTATAATTCAGATTTGGTTTTGACATGGAACCCTTTTTTTTACCTCATTCTACAAACAAAGGATCTGGTTCTATATCCAGATTCGAAAAAAGTTTATATTACATTAATATAAGTGCATAAAAGAACTTTAAAAGAGGAATTTACAGAACAAATCCCCGTAGGACCCAATACGTCCTACTAAGACGGGAGGGTCCTCATGTGGCCTTTTTCATTTTTTTGTAGTTTTGCGATATGGTCAATAACTGTCTTATTTTTTTTTAAACATGTAATTGTCTTATTTGCTGAACACAACAAAATGGTTGATATTGACCATATCGCGAAATAACAAGAAAAAAGGCGAATCTGAGTTTTCTCCCTTCGAGGAGGAGGAGGGAGGATCGCCACAACAAGCCCATCTTCTTCTCTCTCCCCATTCAAGACCTCATCCCACACACAAAACAAACACAATCTCTCTCTCAAACTGTTCAATGGAGGAAAAATCTTTCTCAAGCATTTCATCAAACACCTTTGTTATGCAAGGGGAGAGAGAAATGAGGGAAGAGAGAGAAGAGAGAGGGAGAGGGAGAGGGAGGGGGACAGGGAGAGGGGCGATGGAGATGGAGAAAGAGGTGGAGAATAATGGGAGGCGACGAAGGGCATGACGGCAGTTCTACTGGGCAATGGAGATGAGATGGATAAAGAAGTGGAGGAGGGTAGATGAGTACTTTGGGGATTTGCCACTAGGGTATATTCATAATAAAGAACTTTTTAAATGGAGTGCATGCAAAGAAAAACTGGGGGTTGCATTTAGAAGCTCTCTCGAAAGAAATATAGAAAACTTTCTACTACTTTCTTGAAATATTCAATCTTGATGTACTTTTTTAAAAATAAATTAAAAGTCTTATACTTTTTTAAAATCTTCATAAAAAATAAAAGAGATGGTGCCTTTGCTCCTTGGGTTATGCAGTTCAACTAAAAGAGAGCAATTCTATTTCCTTTATAAAAAAGAAAAAAAGAAAAAGGCACGAACGTATTATTAAAGGTGGGGGTACCTTTTAGCTTTTAGCTTTTAGCTTTTAGCTTTTGGTAATATCATAATCTTAAGCACCCATCTGGTGGGTCCGTAATGTCGGTCTTTCATAGTATCTTATCTTTTGTCTCTCCTCTCTCTCTTTTTTTTCTCAGAATGTTTGTTGCAATCTGAAAAACATGAGGTGTCCAATTTAGCAAACCCCAAAAGATGACATGTGCGGATTTGGCATAATATATGTATTTTTTAAATAGCACTCATATGAGAAATTTCACATTATTAAAAAAATCTCTCATAAATCTTTACTCTAGATCATTAACTAAATAAGCATTTCAATGTTCTAGTAATATTTCCCTTTTTTTAATGGACGAAAGATTTCATTCAAAGATCACACACAACTCCTTACCAAGCTAACACATCCGTCATGGAGTTAGCTAATCTAACCTCATGACGGTAAGGAAACATTGATGCCAATTGATAACTCCCTAATTCCATTAAGGTGAAAATCAAACTTATGAGGATTGGTCTTCCACTTAGACACCTATGCAATCGCATTAGACACCCATGTTCTAGTTATATTTCAATAGAAGAAATATGTGATAATAATTTATCAACTATAAAAAAAATGTTTAAAAATTAGCAATAGAAGAATTCATGAACAATCTGACAAGGGGTCGTGTCCAGTACCTCTCATGTCAAACACAGATAAAGATATGGAAACGACTATGGAAACAAATACGGAGATAGGAAATATGACTGCAATTTTGAAAATCTGGGACACGAATACAAAAATGCCTATCTTATCCATAATATGAAGATTTCATATTTATACTAAGATTTTTACACTTACATTCATAATATGAAATTTCAAATTTATACTAAGATTTTTACACAAATTATTGATTTTCTTCTTTTGAACATTTCTGAAGTAATGAACTTTGTCTGTGTTCCTTCTTAGTATTTTCTTTTCCTGTTGATAAGTAAGAAATCTATCCAAACCATTCCAAATAATGAACTTGCTACAATAAGATATGCCAAACTTGTACCTCATTAGCATCCTTGCAAATATAGAGTACCAGCACAAATATCTTATTAGTCCAAAATAAGTATGATAGGCATGTACAAGAATTTGGGTATATGATACTGCGGAATGTGTCCGACATGGGAATGTTGCACGTTCCAAAGAATCCATGCAGCATGAATAATACATGGTGTTGCGGGGACAAGCAAAATACTTCAGTACTATTTATTGCCATTTGATGTCTATTATAAACATGCATGCTAAAGACAGTAAAAAAGACCCATTCACACATCATCTCTACCTTTTCAAGATCATAATTCTCAATTGGAGAACTCAAACAACATGCTATGCTGGTACTTATCACCTGGTTCAACCACAATAGATGGAAAGTCTGCCTGATTCACAGCATTTGGAAATCCCTGAGTTTCCAAACATAGCCCTGCATGCTTCCCATAGACGGCCCCACCTTTACCAATGACACCATTTACATAGTTCCCTGTATAAAACTGCACACCAGGTGCATTGGACCATAAGTTCAAGATCCTCAGACCCAAAGGATCCTTCAATTTAGCCACATGTTTCAGACCGAGCTTCTCATCCCCGCAGTCAAGCACATAGTTGTGGTCATACCCGACTGGGACTTGATGAATTGAGGTACCAATCTTTTTCTCAGCTGTGAAATCGAAAGGAGTTCCTTTAACCGGCATGATTTCTCCGGTAGGAATCGAGTTTTCATCTACAGGTGTAATATGAGATGCCCATATTTGAATGCAATGCCCGAGGATGTCGCCAGAATCATGACCAGATAGGTTCCAATAGGTATGTTGAGCTAAACTGATAGGAGTGGCCTTGTTCTGAGGCACGGCTTCCATGTCGAGCCTCAATGACATGGAAGAAGGCAGGGAGTATGTTGCAGTAACAATCACATCTCCAGGATAACCTAGTTTTAAAAACTCGTAGAATCAATACTTAGAAATGCAAGTATTAATTAGTGCATTCATATTTGACGGAGGAGGACTATTTATTCACCTTCCTCGCCATCTCGTGACTTTGATATTTGAAGGTAATTGAAGGGGTATCACCATCTTTGCGCTCTGCTACCTCCCATAGCACTTTATCAAAACCCTTATGTCCACCTGAAGCCAAGAATTAAAAAAAAAAAGTAAGAAGAGACAGAAATAAAAAAAAAAAACTGACATAATTTGAATTTGGGTGTTTAAGACTCAAAACTGGAGCTCCAGCAAGTACCAGAAGCATTGGAACTCAATGCTAACTTGGAGATGGAATGGTTACCTATTGACTGGTTATGATATCAATCCTTGACTATTCAATGATCGAATCATGCATTGGCAAGTTTAGTTTAAGTTGCATATTTCTTTTCTTTCTTTTTCTTTTTCCCTTCCTCTTTCTTTTTTTATCTTTTGCCCCAAGGCATACCTATTAGTTAGGCTCCTGTCAAGATATATATTGCTAACGGTTAAGGAGTCCATGTCAGCAAAAAAAAAAACTATTTGTAAAGCTGTGATAACAAGTTGAGAGTCCTATACATTTTAAAGTACAAAAGGTTCTATTCTAGAGTGAGAAGGGTGATTTAATTAGGACAGAGAAAGAAGGTTGATGGGAAATTTGAAATACGGAATTATTCCTTCATTTGTATCAAGGTTCCTATAAATGTACCCATGACCAGGACATAAGAATGTTTTAGTATGAAATCAGTTCCTCCCTTCTCATCCTGGTGGCGGTGAAGTTGTCTCAACCCTCTTTTGTGTAGATAATATATAGTGAGAGAACAGTATCCCAAAGCTGTTGCATCAGGAGACACAAGAAAGTGCAAAGACCATAGTATGTTTGCCAATTCATGGACAGAAAATATCTTTTTAGCTTCACAGAAGGGTTGTCTTCTGTTGCATATACAAAATGTATCTAGTCATAGAAATAATTCCCTTCCCACAAAGATGAAAAGGTAATTAGGTTGTGTGTGTTGGTTGCAGAAGCCAACCCAGTTGCATATCCAAAACTTACTATTTCAAACTTAGTCTTATACATATATACTAAATTTAACCATGTTAGATCATTTGAAAAGTTAGTGTTCCAATAATTTTATTAAGGTTTCCGTTTCCTTCTAACTTGATGCCTTGATCAACCGTAACTTCATGAAGAAATCAAGATCTACTAATTTCTATCACGAAAGGGGCGCCATTTGTATCTTTTTAAACCATATGCAGGTAACTCAATTGCATAAATGATGGTTCAAACTGTAAGTAAATTGATTTACCTGCGAACATAGTTGTTTTGCTCTCTGTCATATCCAATTAAAGAAAAATAAATTTATAAGTACGCCAGTTGCAGACAACCAAATTCCCAGGATACAAACACGGGACAGAGAATTCCATCATCAAATATATTGATACTAATATGAATAATAAATAACCGAAGAGTGAAGGCAAACTTCACACTTCCATTTAAATGGAATATGAAGCTTCACATTCCTCTTTAAAAGGACTTATATGAGTCCATCATTTGAAAAGTAAATGAGGACTCCTTCAACATGCAGCAATGGATAGAGATGAGAACATTCTACAATTCCAAGATTTCTTACCATGGAGACTATTTGGTGGGTTGTTGATTGGCAATGAATACTCTTCCCCTTTGAGAGTAAATTTCCCATCTTTGATTCTGTTTGCCACTCGGCCAACAATGCAGCCAAAATAAGGTGCAGCACCTTTCTGATAGAAGACAGTAAAACAAAAGATCCAAACGCTGAAGTACTTCAGAACATGAAATTATAATTACCACAAAACTTTATAAGTTATCAAATAACCACAGGTTTTTCTCCATCCACCCAGAGAGAAAACCATTAGCTTTCATTGCCTTCCTAACAGCCATCACCAACTACGATTCAATTGGATGACTCATAAGTCATAAGCAGTGCTTTTACCCTATGGCACCCTAATTGTGGAAAGAGACTCTTCTAATGCGGTGGCTTGAGTGTCTAATTGGAAGGTGAATCCTTGGAAATCTCAATTCCTCTTCAATGAAATCTGAGTTCAATCCTCTTCCAACAATGTTGATTTCCATCATGTACTTAGAGAGGCCAACCATATGGCTGAGGTACTTGCCAAATAGTGGGTTGAGAGGACTTCCCCTTGGGAGGGTATTTGTTATGTAATTAAGCGAGCTGTGGCATTAGGGTACATCTCTCTTTGTATTTCCCTCTTCTTTTAATGAATTTTGTTGTTACTGATCATATATATATATATATATAGGTGGGGCTAACTTTTAGTGATTAGTCATCTTGTGACACCATCAAGGTGAAAAGAAGAACTTAATTCATGCTGAGCACTGCATAATACCTCCAGAATGAAATAACAACTTGGGCTTTGTTTGGCTGCTTGGATTTCCATGGAAATGTACGTTCTTTATCATGTGGAAATAACATATATTTCCACACAATAAGTGTGCAGCTGAAGAAACACATTTCCTCTCACCCTACTACTTTGCTTTGAGAGAGAAGTAGAAATCTATGAAATTGGGAGGATGTTTTCTTCTTTGCTTAGAGTAGGCTACAAAAGTAGAAATCATGAAATAGGAAGGGAAGGATGAAATACACTTTACATGCAAATCAGTTGCTATCTTCATGTGGAGTGTTATCAGCAGATGGATATTTCATCCCCCCCAAGTGGGTATTTCAGGTTCTATGCAGATTTACAGAACAACAGCCACCAATCTATGATTTTATTATTTCACAACATTTATTTGTATTCTTCCAAGTAAAAATCACACAACAGAGGAAAGATACTTTGACTCAATTCAAAACCCTCATGGACTTTCCTTTACTGCTACAGTTTTTCAAGGAACTCCATAGCATTGGAGCATCCACCCCAGCCCTTCAGATTCAGATAAACTAAGTAAAAAGAAGATCTGCATATATATAAAAAATCAAAACCCAAACTTGGGTTCCTAAAGAACTCACAAGATATGGATCGAGAGAACCGAATCACTTGACAACATTCATATCATAACAATTGGCTTTGTTTTGTTTTTTTCACAAAATACAGGTTAGACACCATGAGTCCTAGATCAAATTCAAAACCTTGATGGGTTTTCACTTCCTACTGCAGCTTTTCAAGCCCCTGATAGAATCAACTCATTTGTGGTCAAACTTAAACAAATCTCGGGATTTTCCAAACTGGGTCCTTTCAGATTCAAACGAAACCGAAAAATTAAGCTATTTTGATCAAAACCCAGATTGGTTTCTCAGAGAACTCACCGTATATGGATCGACAGAGTCGAATCCGAGAACAACATCAGCATGATTTCCTGAAACCCCACAAAGTAAATATAGAAATAAAAGAAAAATAAGAACAGGACGAAATCAAAGACCACACTTTTTAGCGACAGCAGAAGAAGAAGAAGAAGAAGAAGGAAATGGATACCATCGGCATCGGGTACGAGAAGGGAACTAATGGTGGCACCAAAGTTGCTGATCTTCGCGACCATGCTTCCATTGCTTAGTTCGAATAGCTCTGCCATTGCTCTCTCTCTCTCTAGTAAACTACAATATTCCAATTAGAGAAATATATATCACTCTCTATAGTAAACTACAAGATTCCCAGTTACATGAATAGAGAGAGATCCATCTCTATCTGATAGGTTTTAACTGCGGTTTTGTAGGGATTGGAATCGATTTCTTTTTCATCTTTAGAATCAAGAGAGAAGGTCAGTCAGGTTTCGTTATCTTCCTGTTTTAGCGACGATAAGCTATCCTGATTTCCTGAGTCCTGAGGGAGTGGCACTTGAATTAGATGGACCCATTGAGTCTCATGACTCAGAGATATTACGAGTGAAAGAGTATTCTGAGTAAAGAGTCAAACGCCTCCTGTGTGGGGCCTACATATTGAAAATCCAGCCACTAAAATAAAGATTTAAAATTTTATTTCAATTAGAGTTGATCACATTGTAAGATTGATGGTTAAATAAAATGGGTGGTTTTATCAGACCATCTATCTCAGGGTGGGATCAATATTATTGTGGTAAAAGCCAGGAAACACCCCATGGACTAGGTGGGACTTTATTTTGAGTGGCTGGATTTTCAATTGCTGGGCCTTATTGTTGAGTACCGTTTCTTATGCTCAGGGTTTCTCTTAAGTCGGACTTTGGAGATCCAGACTCCTCAGCTAAGGCCCTCGTTTCTTTAACAGAATTCCAAGAATTTATATTTGAAGGGATTTTAAAATCTCCAAATGCTATCCCCTCGAGGTAGAATTCAAAATCCCTCATCTTGGTGGAGCATTTGAAACTCTAACAATCCAGTAATGATAAAAGGTCAAAAATTTAGAATTCTAATGAAATTTGCAATGCAATCCATGGGACAAAATGTCACATCATGTCCAAAGAAACTCCAACATAGTAAATTATTGTTAAGAATTTATGTAAAGAATTAGGCCCCTACGTTCACAAATGGTTTCTTTTTTTTTTATTATTATATTGGAGAATCCAAACTCTCCTAGAGTTTTTTCCCCTCTAGATAAAAATTTTGGACAAAATATGTATGTAGTCACAATTATCTTTAATATCGATATGATCTGATAATAGGAAGGGCCTACCCCAGTTCTAAATTGCCTAAACAGGGAATTGCTGCAAATGCCAGGTTCATGACCGGAAAATATTCACCTACAAGAAGACAACATATTATTTATAAGGTAAATTAGCCAACAATCTCTGAGCACGATCTTCTAAGGCATTCAGTCAACAACTTTTTCTCTAATGTCTATAGTCCAGACAGCTGGAGATATTTTGGTGAGAGGTCCCTCATATGCCACGTCATATATTTTCATGACTAATTTGCCCCTTTCAACCCTCATTCCTAGGCCAAGTTCTCTCTTATTCTTTGTTGTCCTAGAGAATTCCTTCCTTCTTCTTCTCTCTCATTTTTTATTTTTCGTTCCTTTCTATGGTTGTGGAGTATCGTTGCAGAGCACTTTCTGTCGCTACTATGACTTCCGATTCTCTCTCTTTCATTTCTTCAAAAATAAAAACGGTTTTAACTTTATCTTGCTCTTTCATCTGAAGTCTCTTCCAAATCTCTCTCTCTCTCTACAACTGATTTGAAAGAGAGCAGTTTGCTTTTTTGTTTGTTTTCCCTCTCTCTCTTTTCTCGATTGGATCATGGTCATCAAGTGTTCTTGTTTTGGATTTCGATTTTTATTAGAATCTGATTTTCCGTAGTTTGACATTTGGTGTCGCCGAGCTCATATAAATTTCTCAGAATCTCTGATAAACTGGACAAAACTTAGATAAATTTGCCAAAACTCAGATAAATTTATCTGAGTTTCTAGCAAAACTCAGACAAATTTATCTAAGTCTTGAACAACTTTTCTGAATTTCGAACAAATAGATATGTGAAGCGATACCATCCGATGACCTACATTCACCAAATTCAAGCAACTCATGCCGGCATCCACTTCTTTAACTATGTCCTCTTGAGAATATTCTCCTGTACCTTTGAAACAGTACCCATATCATCCAGGCAAATGGTTTCTGCATGCATGGAACAGTCTCTTAAGAGCATCTCCAACAGTTACTTCATTTCTCCATATGCCATTTTAAAAAATAAAGGCTTATGTGGCAAAAAAGGCATATGTAAATTTGGCATCTCACTTTGGCAACTCCAAGAGAGATGTCAAATTATTATTTTATTCTTTTTTCATTTAATCGTCATTTGCTTTATTACATATATCTTACTTATATTTAATGGGATTTGGTACGATTTAAATGTTATTAAAGTAATAAAATATTAAAAAATAAAAAATGCGTAAATTGTAATTGAAACCCATTTTTCATTGAAAAGGTAAAATCAAATTACATAATATTATAGTCAATCACAAGCTTCTTCATATCGACCTTGGAAATGTCACAGGTGCTCCACCAGATCGGCTTGGAGTTGAGAATGTGTTCTCTTGTCACGAATACGCAAGTGGTTTTGAATGAAATCCTGAAATTCCGCAGTGTGGTCACGTGACACAGGAAGGTCACTGCATTCACCCTCTCGTGCATCGTAATTGGGTGGAAGACTTTGATCGCGTTCATCTTCGATAATCATGTTATGCATTATGATGCATGCCTTCATTATATGCTGAAGTGTTTGACGATCCCAGAAATGAGCAGGCCCACGAACAATTGAAAAACGTGCCTGTAGCACTCCAAACGCACGCTCCACATCCTTCCTTGCAGACTCTTGAGCTACAGCAAAATTTGTAGCTTTTGGCCCATTAGGACATGGAATTGTTTTTACAAATGTCGCCCACGATGGATATATGCCATCCGCAAGATAGTAGCCAGTTGTATATTCATGACCATTGATTGAGTAGTTGGTGGGAGGAGTTCGGCCTTCACCGAGGTCGGTAAATATAGGAGATTGATCCAACACATTGATATCATTGTGCGATCCCGATAGTCCAAAAAAAGCATGCCATATCCAAAGATCATATGATGCCACGGCTTCAAGTATCAAAGAAGGCTCAAGGTGGTCTCCACGAGCATACATGCCCTTCCACGCAACTGGACAGTTCTTCCACTTCCAGTGCATACAGTCTATGCTACTTAGTATCCCAGGAAACCCGCATCTCTCACATTCTGATAACAATCTACAAATGTCAGCACTATTTGGTGTTCTCAAGTATTCATTGCTGAAAACATCAATGATCGCTTGAACAAACTTTTTCAATGATTCTATAGAGGTACTTTCAGCAATCCTCACGTAATCGACAACAGCGTCCGCCACAACTCCATAAGCAAGCATCCTCACTGCAGTTGTGACCTTTTGAAGAGCTGAAAAACCAAGACTGCCTGCACAGTTTCTTTTTTGTTGAAAGTATGGGTCATGAGCCTCCACTGCATTTACAATTCGAAGAAAAAGAGGTTTGCGCATTCAAAACCTCCTTCGAAATTGAGAGGGAGTATAGACAGGGTTTTCACTGAAGTAGTCATTGTAAAGCCTGTGATGTCCTGAGATTCGTCCTCTGTGGATGACTGCGTGACCTTGAATAGAACCACGATGCACTCTCGTTCTCCTTCGTAAGTTTTCACTTTCTTCTTCCAGAGCAGCCCTACACAACATCTGTAACTCTTCATCTGAATCGGAATTTATGACGGTATGTCATAGCTCATCCGTCATGTCAGAAGAGGAATCAGTATGATTTTGAGACATCTCCGAATTGATGAACCAAAGATTTTCTTATTTTGAGATGAAGAGAAGTAAGAAGTTTGGGTGTAAAGAATTTTTTTTCCATAATGGTTTATATATATGAAATATTCCAACGGCTAGTTTTCTCCAACGGCTATAAAACGGCTAGTCTTCTCCAACGGCTATAAAATGGCTAGTGAAATGACAACTTTATAAAATTGAAGTACAACATTATATTTAAACAAACAAACAATAATAAACAAACTTTAAAAAATGCACATTAATTCTAAAATAAAATACAATTCAAAAACCACCATATAACCCTCCTCTCAGAATTTTAAGTCTTTTTTGAAGCATAGTATTGTTGTTGCTCCTCAGACATATTAGACGTATCCATACTCATGATCTCCATCTCCATCTGTATTTTCTTTAATTTCACCTTTTTCTCATCTTGCTCGATTTTTTGCTTAAGAAGTTCTAATTTTTTTTCATCTCTTTCCTTTTTGTCATCTATCATTTTTTGGATGAGATCTGCAACAGGTGTGGGCTCGTTGATAGTGGTTTGCTTCATCTTTCTTTTTCTCAGCCTTTCTGCCTGGTGGTCTGGTCATAGAATTATAAGCATTGTTAATTGTCTCATCCTCCTCAATATTTATGGGAGTGCTTGGATTAGAAGATGATGAGTAGCCAAAAGTTGAAGATTTTGCTCTTTTTACGGATGTCTTCTCTAGTACTTGTTGCTACAGTTGTATCCACTTTGGTTGGTGCCTCAACAAGATCCAAGCATGGTCCAAGGTGAATCTTGATCCATATAGATGTTCGTAAATTTTTTTTACTTCTGCAATCTGAAAATTAAAAGTAAGAAGCTCAAATTAAGCATTAAAAAAAATTCCTCACACACACACACACACAGAGACATATATATATATATATATATATATAATTTTAGCTTATCTTGTTCATTCGTGCCACTTTGATTTCTAGAAATAATTGTGGCAAGACATTCACAAAATTTGTTGACAGAAGCTTGAATCTTTTGCCATCGTTGTGACAAAATTTTGTCTATTCGATCACTGGGAAATTGTTTATTGTTGTGATAGTATTCTTCCACTCTTTCCCAAAAAGCCCCAAGTTTCTGCTCGTTTCCATGCACAGCATCCAGACTGGTGTTCAACCACAAACCGATGAGAAGACGGTCTTCTTCTATATTGAAGCCGGCACCTCGACCAACACCCTTTTTCTTTGGAGCATCATCAGTAGGGAATTCGGAAGCCTCACCGGAATATTGTGAATATTGGGTAGAAAAATTAGGAAATTGAGAGAATTGAGAATCCATAGTGTGAATGAGAAAAAAAAGGACTTCAAACACTCCTTATTTATAGATATCTCAGCTCCAAAGATTTTTTCAAATTAACATAATCAAAATTTTCAAACGGTAAAATAAAAAATTGCAACGAATGAAAAATTGGTAGGCGACCGTTGATGGCTTCAGAAAACGTTCAATGACTCAAACATGTCCAACGAGTGAAAAAGTTCTGCACATGCTCCAACGGCTCTTTCATTTGCTTCTTTCAGTCATTATTTAATTAAAAAAAATAAAATAACATGTGACTTTTGCCATGCCATTTTTGGCATATCTGTTGCCAACCCTTTTGCCAACAAGGAAATAGCTCCTCTCTTGGAGCATGTGCTGAACTTTTTTTTGAGCCGTTAGAGGCTTATGTAGCCAAATGCAGCATCTGTTGGAGATGCTCTAAGGAGATACTCTTATTTTCTACAATTTGGTCCTCATTATTTTTCATTTTGTCACCAAGTTTCTTAGTTGGGCCATTTAGCTTTGAAGACAACTCCAACTCAATTCTCCTTGGTAAATTATCCACCACTTGAATTCCTTGCAGATTTGTATGCACTTCTGCTAGGAATGGAGTCACTGGATCATCCTTCTTCAAGAACGAGTGTAACCCCTAAGAGTGTTCCACTGACTCTTGGAAGCAGAGCTGGGAAGCTTCTGCAAAAGCTTATCTAGCGAGGCTCTCATTGGTCTCAAATATAGACATAACCTGGAAGGAGAGAAGTTCATTTGAATTATTGCTGACTTTTGTCAAATTTGTCTGAGTTTTATCTGAGTTTTGCCAAAACTCAGATAAATTTGTTTGATTGCTGCTTTTGCTGACGTGTACAAAGGCTTTTTTGTCTTTTTCAGTACGTTATTTTTATAAGAGGACTGCTGTCAGTACGATAAAATATGGTGGACCATTTGCAATAAAAACCATAGTTGAGGGACCTCCGCCCAAATGCCCCTTATTTATATAGTCTAGTTCATAGGGCCCACTTAGATGTATGTCCACTTATGGATAATGGTCATTCTAGACATCAGCCTCATTAGAATATCCTACCCCTTGATTTAAGGACCTCAAATTTTTAATGGCATTTTCACCATCGGTTATATTTAGATTCAATCCAATAGGACCATCATAGAATGAAAAGAGAATGAGAGGGGCTGGAGGGTGTTTTTTTTTTTGGTTGTTGTTGTTGGTGGTGGTGGTGGTGGGGTGTGTGTGTGTGTTTTTTTTTTTTTTTTTTTTTTTTTGGGGGGGGTGGGCGGGGCGCGGGGGCGGGGGCATAGAGCTCGACTGCAGATGAAATATGCTCTGAGAACATTCTCCGGTGTAGCGGGGCGGCATAGAGCTCGACTGCAGATGCAATATGCTCTGAGAACATTCTCCGGTGTAAATGAGTACTCCACAACTCTTTCAATATGAAAACATGCAGCATAACATCCAACCATCAAACATTGAGTACTCTCAAATGGCCCTCCCTGCCTCTCTCTGTGCCCCACTGGGATGCCAATAGTGTCAAAAACTATCTAACATGGTGACGGAATTCAAATATTAGAAGTTGGCAACATCATAAATAAGGTGTGACATGTCAAAAACAGACTAATGGGAACTCAATAATCTCCTGTGTATTCACACTCATACTTTCTTCTAAATTTGGAAGCCCACATCAACCGTCAATACTTAACTGATTAGTGAAAATAAAAACCTTTGATCATCGTAGATCATCGCGGAACCTTTGGATCTAACTGCATGAGTCGCTACAGTGCAAGAGACCGATCGAAGTGAAGGCTAAGATCGTGTATTTGTCAAAAGACCAAAAGAGATTTACTAAAAAACACTCCCTATTGTCCATAGATGAATGCGTTGTAATGAATAAGCTAATGGGTGGAATGGATCTCAATAACAACTTCTTCCCCTCTTGTCTTTCCTAAATCTCTTATTAAAACACTCTACCAAAAAGTAATCTTGAAGAAGAAATGGATAGAGACTTTTGATGTGTTATTTCTCTCTTCTTCCTCACTCGCTTATTAAAACACACTACCAAAAATAACCTTTGATGAAGACAAAGATAGAGACTTTTGATGTGTTATTTTTATCTTCTTCTCACTATCTCATTATATAGAACAAGGGATATAGCCGTTTGAGGAGAGCAATAAGAGGTCTCAAATGGCCTCTTCCATTTACTCATTGAAGAAGAGGAATCAGATGAATACTTGAAATGAGGGGCGTTTTTATCATTAAAATGCTTGGACCATATTTGCTGACATGAAAGTGGCCCCCAACCCACTAATTCTATCACCTTTTGGGTTCATCAATCGTGGGTCCTTTGGCTGCATCAAGAGGATGAAAACATAAAATTTTTACAGCAGCACCAAAAGGTTGGAGAATGCCTGAAAATAATTGCAAACTTTTGAAGATCCCCACAAAAAGATGAAGTTCAGCCAGTCTTTGACCAGAAGGATATAATTAAGGCACAATGTTCTTCAAGACCTTATAACACATTGAGAAACATGATATTATCCGGCTTTTTAGTGATTTCTTTGAAAATAACATATTCTCTCCTATCCATACCGTGCTCATACTAAAATAAGAAAAAAAGCGAAAATGTCTGACAGATTTTTTTTTTCCACTTATGAGGACTAGGGTTGCAAATCGGATAGTTCTGGATTGAAACCACAGTGGACCTAGACTCGGATCCGTTTATAAATAACGGTTTCCGATTTTGACTTAGAACCTGTTTTGTTGGTTACAGACCTGGTTCCGATAGAAAAATCCGAATCCGATTATGGGAACCGGGTCCATCTAGAGGACTGGAATCTAATTCTAAAATCAATTCTAATTTCTCTTTATTCTTCATTTTTTCTTAAAATAAGCATATCATTCAATTTATAACTGCATCAAGTCTACTACCTCCAATATTATACATAAAAATGTCCAGAAAATAATTGATTTTGAGGCACAATATACCCATATAAATCATATGTCGGATCTAACATAGGTTGGACCTAGAACCGGACCCGTTTATGATTCAGAACTTAAATTAGGTTACAGACCCGGACCCGTTTATAAATCAGAACCCAAAATAGGTTACAAATCTGGACCCGTTTATAAATCAGAATCTAAAATAGGTTCCCAACCCGATTTTTTTTCGGGTTGGAACTTCCAGGTAATCAGAGAATCAGATACCCGTTTGCAGTCCTAATGACGATATACTTTTTTTTTTTATTTATTTGTGGGACCCTAAATGATGATCCAAACCATTAGAATTCTTTGGAAGTCTAGACATGGATATATGTCAAAACTTGATCGGTTGACCTTTCTCAAGTCTCGAGATATTAAATAAAAAAAAAAAAAAAACCAAAGCCATATATCTACAGCCAAAAAGTCTACATGAACATAGACAAACCCCTAGATCTACTAGGGGTTTGTCCAAAAATCTGGCCAAAAAGTTTGTCCATGTAGCACTACTCTTTTTGGAATCCTATGAGCCTTACAATCATGATCCAAACCGATGAATCTCTTTGGAATACTAGTAATGGCTCTAGGCCCGCATTCCAGCTAGTAACTCAATGTGAATCTTCATAAATTGACAAAAAATGAAGAGCCGTTGCATGTGCTCAGGTCAAAAGCATTGCATTCCACGTGATTTTGCACCAGTTCATTTTTTTTTTTTTTTTTTTCCCTCTAAAAAAAAAAACTGGGAACCTAAATGATGATTCAAACGAAACACATGAAACGGCTATATGTCCAAATTTGAGTCGATGATGTTTCATGAATCTTGAGATATTTTCAAAAAATGCAAAATCATAGAACTGCATTTCTGGAATTCTATAGGGCCAATATAATTATGATTCAAACCGTTGATCTTCTTTGGAATGTTGAAATTGATGTTTCAAACCATGATTTACAGTAGATCTCAAGAAATTGACTAAAAACAGAGGGCCTTGGATGTGCTTGGGTCAAAAGGAGTGCCTCCCCCGTGATTTTGCACTAGTCTGTTTTTTTTTTTTTTTTTTTTTTTTTTATTATTATTATTATTATTATTATTATTATTTTTTATTAATTATGGGCCACTAAATGAGTATCCAAATCCTTGGAACTGTTTAAAAGCTCAAACACGACCATGTGTCCAAATATGAGCATCAATCTTTCTCAAATCTTGAGATATTTCTAGACTTACGTACTTCCTAAAACCACAATCCTAACCGTTGATCCTTTTTAAGACTTTAGAAAGGACCATGCAGTAAAATATCAACTTTTGATTCATTATAGATCTTGAGAAACTAGTGAAAAACTGAGAACCGTCGGATCTTAAAACATTTATTTCAACTAGGTTTCGTATAAAACATCTATTTTAAAAGACAGTTGTTTTGAAACTAATCTTTTTCGTATGGATAAAAGTTGCCTAAGATGTCTAAAGACATCTTCTTACATCACTTATATCTTAAATACAGATGGAAAGCATGCATCGGACCACATCATTTTGGCAAAAGGAGTTACCCATGTCATGATCAAATCCCAAGAAGCCTATTATCAGGATTAATTGGACTGTGGAAAGGCATTAGATACACTCGAATGCGATTTCTTGATTAGGATTGCAATTGAGCATCCTATAATCTAAGCATCCTAAGTATCTGGCTCGGAATAAAACGGGTCCAGAACATATTTTTTATACCAGAAGAAACTCAATTGAATACAAATCCATGCATATGGGACCCGAAACATTCATATCTGGAGCTGGATCCTAGTATATTCAGGCCTAAAGGTCCTAGATACATGATAATTACATTCATATATTAAAATCTATATTGGTTTTAAAGGTGTATATAGCTTGAGTCATATTCATATTTGAGACTCTACTTAACTTTAATCACATATCTTTAAGCTCGCTTACCCAATTATACTGAAGCAATATACATTTTATTTTGGATCTAAATTCAGATCCGTTTCTTTAAGTAAAAAGCCAGAACCAAATTAAAAAACAGTAGGTTGGGAAAGAACAAAAGTTGAAACCGGATTATAAAAACGGGTCTGGGTCCAGATCCACACTGGTTCCATCCCGGATCCGACCCATTTGCATCCATATTCTTGACCCAGGCTCTAAAAGCATTCATGTTAGATGAATTATTCACATTGCACATAAAGAATTGTGTCCAGCAAGCAAGTCCGAATCAACGGGACACTTGCTGATGAATGTAAGGCACATGAAGGGATCAGACAGGAGGACCCACTCTCACCCTATTTGTACAACATTTGGGGTGAGGTTCTCTCCCAGGAAGTTATTGAATTGCATAGTCAGAAACGCTTTGATTCTCCTAGATATGCACCATGTGGAACTCAAGTACCTCTACTAGGCAGAAGATCAATAGGAAAAAGAGCCAACTCCTACAAAACCACACGACATTCATGGCACTATAAGACATTCTAGGCATAACAACATGCAATTACTCAAATCAATGTAATATTTGGAAGCCAACTTGACATATTTGCACACAATAACCTAGACACTAGACAACCATCACTAAACCTAAATTTTGGTTTTCAACGCCAACATTGACAATATAGAAATCCAAATTACTGATCTCATTTAACAATTGTTTTCTTTGGATCAGATGCAACGACATTACCAGACACCTGACACTAATAAGTTGGAATCACTAGACCAAAATCTTGGGAATAAAAGATATAAAAGAACAATCTTCGACTTCACTCGGGCACATGGTATGGAGATTCATTCGCCACCCTGACCAAATTTGGTCTACTTTGCCTTGCAAGAAGTATCTGCAAAGCTCTTTGTTTTGTACTTGTACTCTGAAACCAACAAATTCTCATTATGTAAAAAACGATTTTACACCCACCTGGTTTTCTTCCCATGTCTATGTGTTCAAAACCGCTCCAGATTTGCTTGTACATTTGTATGAGCTTAGCAGGTGCCACATGCTAGATTAGTCCTGTTGTGTAAAAAACCTTTAGGTATACCCATGTCATGTAAAACAAACTCCGTCACAAGGATCAGGTGTCTGAACATATTTCTTGGGTAGTTGGGTGATGGGGATAGGATACATGTATTTAAGGACTGCTAGATCCTCAAGGTGCAGTTACTGCCTTCAAGATTTGTCCACACTTCAAGTCAAGGACCTCATACACAATCCAGGCCTAACCTTGCAATGGAACCAGGACCAAATCTATTTGGGGCCCAATTATCTCCACAAGGTCCTTTCCATCCCTCTTGGGGATCAAGATAAACTTTGCTGGGAGGGACAGCCAGCATTAACATGTTCAATTCGGCCATTTACAATACCTACAATTCACCTCCACTTGGTCTCCAAATTCCATTTATGGGCAATGCCCATCTCATCAAAGTTAGAAATGTTTGCATGGCGTACATCACATAGTCGTCAACTGCAAACTAATGAATATATTCACCACGTACACCCTATATGCATCTGTTGTCGATCAGCAATGGAAACAGCTGACAATCTATTGTCCTCATGCACATTTACACAACACATGGGAATATTTGCCAAATAAAATTGTTAAACCCACCTCATTTGCATTATTTACACAATGGTTTTGTGTTGCAAACACCCACGACAAATTAAGCTGTGGGAGTTTCCATCTCCTGGTATCTTTGGAAAGGTAGAAACAAAATGTTTTTAACGACCACCTCCTCCACCCACATGACAAATGAGTTGTCTATAAAGGTATAGCCAACTTTTCCAAAAATCGCTTGGACCCACCATCGCAATGCCTTCTGCAACAAGGATCCCACCCCTTAAACTATCTTAAAACTTAATTTTGATAGGGCATACCACAGCCAACGGATGGGATCTCAGCCATTTAGAGAGCACAAGGGCATCTTGTACTCACATATTCCGGTCAGGTACTTAAGTTGGCAACTAGGTTCGCTTAGACCTACTCCTATTAGGGATGGGTTTGATAGTGGTTTCTTGGAATGGACAGTTTTGGGTTTTGCTGTTATACCAGTTCCACCCTATACATCTCTCTATTTGTTACTAAAATGTACAAACAATACTCATGTGAGGCAAGTGCTGTTGGGCATTAACTTAAGATATGGAAAAAGAAAGTGTTGTGTTTGATCTCTATACATCTCTCTATTTGTTACTAAAATGTACAAACAACACTCATGTGGGGCAAGTGCTGTTGGGCATTAACTTAAGATATGGAAAAAGAAAGTGTTGTGTTTGATCTCTATCACACAATCATTCTCATGCATTTATATATATTAAAATTTTAAGCTTTGAGTCTGACTTGACCCAATCAACTGGTATCCCTTCTTCTCTTCCCTCCCTTGTCTTTTCACTACTCCTACACCCTTCGCTCTGAAATTCTTCCCGATCTCTTTAGAAGTCTTAATTCCTTCTGTAGGGTTTTAATTTTGTCATCTTTCAGTAGTAGCAGAAGAATGTAAGTGGCATCCTAAACACACGGCAGCGTCCTTGAAAACATACTAGCATAAAATCCCGTGCGATGCATAGTAAGTGTATCATGTCAATTGAATAATAAATTAAAATTAATATTTTGATTTAATATTAATTAATTAAAATATAAATTGAGTGAATGGCAAGCCTATATATATATATTTAAACACACAAGTAATTAATGAAGTAAATAGTGTCCCAATAATATGTGAGCAAATATTAGTAAATTAATTGTGGTCACCATGGGGAAAAGAAAAGTCTTAGATGATGGGACCGATTCCGACCGATCCCAATAGTGCATGTAGCAGGGCTCTGCCAAACTATGAAGCCGTGACTGCTTGTGCAAACAATCGACTTGTGCACAATGATCAGATTTCAACGATGTCTACATAGTGTAACAATTTAAGCATAGAAATAGCATTATATGATGTGCAAATTCAGTCCACAAAAATAATAAATAGAAATGCACATACCCATACAATGGTAAAGACATGAATGCAGATTCCATAATACCAGAAGTGACTGAATTTGCAAATGAAAATGACTTCATGAAAATGCAATTCATGCACAACAATTTGGATTACTATTTTTTAAATTTTCTTTCTTGATGTCCCAAAGCACATATATATATATATATATATATATATATATATTGATTTTCATCAACATAAATGGCCTAAGCCTAACAATGAAGGCACAGTAGCATTGGAAAAAAAGCGCACAGTATTTGAAGATAGTGAATAGGCGGAAGTATCAAATTCAAAAATAGTGAATGAATGCCTGGAAATAGCAAACAGTTCTAGATATTGAGAAATACACGACATTGATTCTACTCATCTTTTTAAATATTTCTTTTCAATAAACAACTACTTCTTATTTATGATTTATATTCTCCTTCTATAAACATAGAAATAATATTAAGGGCATGCAAGACATATTAGATCCAGACCAAGACCAAGCTATGTAACTGTATTAATTCAAGTCCAACCAGGCATGGCAAATAGTGGCTCGAAACAAACAAGTGCTGGACCGAAACTAACCCAGTGCATTGCAGTGCCCGATTGGTATGTATAATGGAGATGACATTCAACACAAAGTGCAAATGGAGAGTAACATTTAGCCATTATTTTTGTAATCTATGGGATGCAAACATTGAGAAGATAGAATTAGGGATTGCAAAAAGCAGCTCGAAACAAACAATGGCTGGATCAAAACTAACCCAGTGCATTGCAGTGCCCGATCATTGTGTATAATGGAGATGACATTTAATAGAAAGTGCAGATGGACAGTAACATTTAGTCATCAGACAACTTTGTAATTGATGGGGATGCAAACAGTGAAATTTAGCATGGCATCATATATTTTCCAGGGCATCATGATGATATATTATTATATTATGTTTTACACTATATCAATTCATCGACATTCCAAAATAAAGTGCAGATGGACAGTAACATTTAGTCATCAAACAACTTTGTCATCGATGGGGATGCAAACAATGAAATTTAGCCTGGCACCACATATTTTCCAGGGCATCATGATGACATTATTATACTATGTACTACACTATATCAATTCATCGACATTCCAAAATTTCTCATGTTCAATAACCATTTCTCAACTTTGAAGAAAAATTTGAATCTCACATACCTATTTAGTTGCTTTTATACTTGCTGAAATGAGAGATCGCAAGCAGTACCAAATATTTGAAATTCAGAGAGAGAACTGAAGATTAGAAAGGGAGAGAAAGAAATAATAGGGAGAGAGAAACAGATAGAGAGAGAGGAGGTTAAGAAAGGAGAGAGACAAAAAGAGGAGGTTAGATGGAGAGAAAGGAGGGACACATCAGTTCAATGAATCATGTTAAGATGAGTATTTTTTTTTAATTCAAAATTGAGATTTATTAATTGGGCCCCATTTCCATATGCTGATGTGGCTAACTGTGGATGGATTTAAACTCAAAAAAATCCAAAAGTGTGTCTCAACTGCACCAACTGTTTTGTATCTTTCAAGAGAGAATGCTTTTCATCTCCCTCTCTCCCTTTGCATATGATAGGCCACTAAGGAAATACCAATTTGCAGATTTCCCACCTCAGATGGTATAGACTCAAATCAGTCACACTGTCATCTTTTCTTTATCATCTCGGTTTAGTTTGGTTTTTTTTCTTCATGGATTTTGAACCGTGCTACTCCTTATGAAACTGTAGCAATCCAAGGTGCATTGAATTAGAGGCTGATAGTCCAGGAGCTGCTTTAGTTGGTCATGGGTTCTTTATAGGGAGAAATTTAAGAATTTTCCCAACTGCGTTGTTTGATGGGTATCCGAATAAACGTAGGAAAATCAAAGTGGGTGGGTTTTTGAGAAATTCACATGAAGTGAAAGCAAAGGAGGAAAATATGAAATGGAGAGATGTTATGGAACTGTGTGATATTGCATCAAAATGGGCACTTCAGAAATTTGCACAGCCTTTTTTTTTTTCGAACTGCTTTAACATAGTAGTTTAAAAATCGACCACTTCCTAGTAAAGTATGGGTCTAAGGCACTCTAAGGTAAAAAACTAAAAATGAGTTCTATTTTACGCCAAACTCCCACTTCTGGATAAGACTCAATTTCTTTGTACCTATTCCTTGCCTGTAGCCTCTTAGCCATCTATTTGCACACCATAACGCATATTTACATCAATACTTGCGTCAGCAGATTACCACTGTTTTGTCCTCCCTTAATTTAAAAATCAATGAACAAAGAACAAATTAAAAGTGATAATTGACTACTATCTAAAAAGAATTTGATAATACACGCTCTGATAGGGACTTTTCTGCACCTATAAAGAATCTGGCTCTCTCCAAACATCCTAATCTCAATTCATTCAAATCAGCGCAGCTATACAAACAATATCATAGCAACAAAAATAAAATAAAATAAAATAAAAAACAGCAGAACCATATGATACAACCAAAGAATAAGCAAAATTTCAAGACTGCCAGAGCCTTACCCTTGTATGGGCCGCTTTTCATAAGAACGTTGCCTTGAACTTCTTGTTTGTGCAGAAGTGGTAGCTGTATGGGTGTTTGAGGTGGAGGTGGAGGTGGAGGCGGAGGCGGAGGCGGAGGCGGAGGCGGAGGCAGAGGTAGAAGCAGCACGAGATGGTGATCCAGAACGAGATGACCATACAGGCGTTGAGGGTCTGTAAGAGGAGCCATGATAGCCAGGCCTCGACGGCTCTTCCAGGTTTCCATGCTTCTTCGACAACAACACCGAAACCCGTTGCATGGAAGGGCGCAGCTTTGGGTCACCCTGCACACACAGGAGAGCGATCTGTATGCACATTCTGACTTGATCGGTGGCTCCGGTGGACGCCAAAATTGGGTCCATAATTTCTAAACTCCGGCCTTTGGAATAAAGCTTCCATGTCTACACCAATGACAACACAATTAAATTTTGTTAGCCCTCGTAAAGGTTATCAAGCATAACATGACCAGGCCCTTTGATTAGTACTATATAAAACACTAAACAGGATGCCATATTTCTGACACAGGATAATGTATCTGCTGTGCCCCACCCTCCATGGGCCACCACCTTCAAGCTTGCACCAACCATATTCATAGCCATTTACAGAGATTTCCTATTGGATGTGAAGAGCTGCTAGATTATTTGTTCCAATACTCCATTGCCAAGCTACCAATGGATACCTATGATCATCTGATCAGTTCAACCTTTGAGCAATGGCCCATCCCAAGTAGACTTAGTTAACCACTCAGGTCGTTGTAATGGATGCTGTGTAAGCTTTTGATGGGGCTGCATATCATATTCCACACTTGGTCAATATAAGTGTAACAAGGTGATCGTCGTCATTGTTTTGAAATGGAATGACCATGACTCTTGCAATGCAGCTTGTGTTCTCAGTTCTCACCCATTCAAGAAGGCTGTTCACATCAGGTTCCATGTAGAAGCTTGAATTCTTCTTACCACTGATCAACTCCAGAACAAGAACGCCATAGCTGAAGACATCGGCTTTCACCGAAAGCTGCCCATGCATCAAATACTCAGGAGCCATATATCCACTGTCAGCAGCCCAAAAACCAGAGCAGAGAAATTAGATATTTAGTTGCACACCGAAGAATTGAATTGCAAACTCAAAATACTCAATTGCAGATCATTGCGTTTTAGTTTAAAGACGCATGCTAAGCATCTCCTAATTTACTTGAATATATGTCTTAGAACTACAGCATACAATTTAAGGGGAAGGGAAATCAGACTTTCTGTAACGACCCAGCCCAAGCCCGGTGCAATATTGCCCTCTTTAGCTCATGGGTTACTTGACCAGAGGACCTGGCCCAAGCGCATAAAATCTTACCTCAAGGTTTTAAGACGCGTCATACCAAGTTAGGAATGCATCGCACATTTAGCCTTCACTTTGGACACTCACATGAGCAATGTGAGATGTAACAATCCCCCACCCTCAAAGGATAGTCGTTCTCGGCTCTGATACCAATTGTAACGACCCAACCAAGGCCCGATGCAATAACGTCCTCTTTAGCTCATGGGCTACTCGACCAGAGGACCTGGCCCAAGCGATCCAATCTTGCCTCAAGGCTTTAAAATGCACCACACCAAGTTAGGAAGGCATCGCACATTTAGCCTTCACTTTGGACACTCACATGAGCGATGTGGGATGTAACACCTAACTTGGTGTGACGCGTTTTAAAGCCTTGAGGCAAGATTGGATGTGCTTGGGCCAGGTCCTCTGGTTGAGTAGCCCATGAACTAAAGAGGACAATATTGCACCGAACCTGGGTTGGGTCGTTACAAATGGTATCAGAGCAAAGGATGACTCTCCCATGAGGGTGGGGGATTGTTACATCCCACATCACTCATGTGAGTTTCCAAAGTGAAGGCTAAATGTGCGATGCCTTCCTAACTTGGTGTGATACGTTTTAAAGCCTTAAGGCAAGATTGGACGCGATGGGGTCAGATCCTCTGGTCGAGTAGCCCATGAGCTAAAGAGGACAATATTGCACCGGGCCTGGGTTGGGTCGTTACATTAGGAAGGCATCGCACATTTAGCCTTCACTTTGGACACTCACACAAGTGATGTGGGATGTAACACTTTCAGTGCAACATCTTATAGGTGGTCCCATGAGCACCAGGAGGAACAGATATTACACAGGTAGAATTGGCAGAAGGATATGGACTTTGATTGGGGATATGATACAGTATGGATATGTTGCCTATTTTGAAGTATCCTAGTTATCATGGGATGCTCACCATGCAAACACATGGAAGAATCCGCTGGTGACTTTGGATCATGAGCAACTAGACCAAGTCAGCGCCCAGTGAGCCCTTTTGTGCTAAACCGAGTTAACAGTCCATCTAATGCCCCCGCTGATAGGTTGAGAAGAATAATTCAGATCAACTTGATTTTTGGTCTACAGCCCAACCACATGATGAACGCCGGATTTGAACAATCGACCACTGTATCCAATTGCTGCACTCAATGAAGCATGTACCATGCCTACATTCCCAGCAATTTATACCCATATTAAACAGAGGCTAGCTTTCTGCTCTAACTTCACATCAGGGTATTTAACAGCAGATCAGGAAGGGTATTCTAATTTTTAGAGAGACCTATTGTTCTGCATGATCTACTTTTAATTATAAGTTAAGATAACATTTTAAGTGTATCAACTCTTGGTATGTAGTTTCTCTATGTAATGAAACAAGTAAGATAACATCTTGGCGTTTAGTTTCTCTATGTAATGAAATCTATGAATAGTTTATGACAACCAAAGGAACAAACAAAAAATCAATGAGAAGAGCGTACTTGGTGCCAGCCACTCGAGTTTGCACATGTGTTTGATCCTCAGGATAGAGCCTAGCCATCCCAAAGTCTGCTATTTTGGGGGTCCACTTCTCATCAAGAAGGACATTACTGGCCTTGATATCCCGGTGGATAATGCAGCTATGAGTGTCCTCATGCAAGTACAGAAGCCCACGCGCCACCCCAACAATCACATCATACCGCTTATTCCAATCCAATTGTCTCCGTCTATCTGCATCTGCACTTGCACAGCATCAATCTATTATTAATTGATTCAAGCTAGCAAACCATGAATATAAAAGCGGCAGCGCAGAGGATGTCCACTTAGAAAGGTTGGTTTTCCAAGCCCTTTCAGTATGTTGTAGGGCACACTGTTCAGAAATCCAAAGCGCAACCTGGATGGATGTTCCCAACTAATCAATCAGCAGCCAGATACATATAGGCCCCAAATAGATGAGATAAGGTTTCAATGATGATGAGCAGAATACATTTAAGAGAACATCTAGCAAGAGCCTGTTCTCAGTAAAGGATCTTCCAATGTGAGAGATTCTCTATGCATGGAAATTCCATTATAGAACCCATCATATCAATGCTTCTGCCAAACATGAAAATTGTAAAATGTCATACACTTCCTCCTCTCCAAGGGGCCACTTGGATGGTGGAATTTCTGACAGGAATTCCACCATCAAATTTCAAATCAGAGAAACATTGTCAGCATAAATCCTCATTTGGTGGTTGGAATTTTCTACAGTCACAAGAATTTCTACAATGATATGCCAGGTCAATCCCTTGAAGACAATGCCACAGTAGCATTTGAGAGACTTAAGGAAGAATACAGTCTGGTAAATTTCCCAAATTCTTGACATGAATTCTCCCAATCAAAACAGCCCCCACAATATTGGGGAGCTTATGCTGGGAGAATTCCAAAATCTCCCAAATTTCTGTTAGAAATTCTATCATTGGAATGCACCAAGTACTAATCCTAAAAGATTACTCCAAGTTCCCAAAATTTTGAGAATTTCAAAGGCTATTTCAGCCATGTCAATGTAGCAAATTCTCGTAGTTTTACCTTTTGGATCTCTTCCCATCAAACATAAATATGGCTACCAATCTCTAACAGCCCAAATTCCTATAAGAAGTTCCACTTAGGTCCCGTTTCTTTTGTGTAACTGAATTCTTAGGAATTCTAAAATATTTTAGAAGTGGTTAAAATTGAAGAAACAATGCTGAATATCCAAAAATCACCATCAAATAATCTCTCCTTTAATGAAAAATGAATCAGAGAAAGATGGGAAATGAATTCTCAGCCATCATCCTAGTAATTAAAATCCTAAGAAAGTCAATATCCCATCTATCTCTCCACCTTATATCCTTCATCTCTCACATTTTAATCATCCTTTATCGGAGCCCATATGACCATGAATTCCTATATATTCAATTGCATGCAATCAAACAGGCCCATTTATCTAAGTACAGCATATATGAGGACGAAAGATGGGGATCTAGAGGGCCAACAAATGGGCACGGATGGGTAGCCCATCTTTTATCAATGTATAGATAATTCATGGTCTTCAGATTTCCACCTTTCTCTATCTTTACTTTCCTCGGATGAAAGCAAAGCCACCGAGGGCCACAAGACCGTAAATAGAAGAAGCTTCCACGAAATGGCAGAAGGAAATAGGTTTCATTAGATCAATTATATCCACAAGAGGAGTCAACCTTGTACAGTGCAGGAGCCCATGCACAGAAGGAAGTCATAGATTGTCTTAACCACAAGGTTCCGGTTCGTGTCACCTAACCTATCAGAAAGTCAAGAGTCAAGACCTTACCATTAATTTTCCACTGAAATGACCAAAACCACCCAACATCCACTTACATCACAAGATCAGGAGCAGAGTGGGCCATTTGAATTAACTGCCAAGTTTGCATGACAGGGTGGCTCCCAAAGGCTCATCTGGGTTGTCCGCCAGCCTGGTAGACTACCATCAATATTCCCTCATCTCGTACACACACGTGGGGCAAGGGATGACACCAGAGAAAGAGATGGGTGTTATCAAAAACCAGAGAGAGAGAGAGAGAGAGACTGGGCCAAAGGTGTGCTCCTTCAATATAATTTTCTTCCCCTTTAAGTGGGTTTCATCACAACTAGTTCAAAATGAAATTCTCTCCTTATTCTATTACTTGGCCAAATTTCACGCCAATCACAGAAGATCTCACCCTTTGATCATGTAAAATACACAAATAAAATAATTCTTCCATTCAACCTTTCTTACATCAAAGAAAAATCTGGTGGAATACTATAACAAGAAGTGAGATTTTTCTCAATCTCAGTTTCGATACAAGATGTATCCAGCGGATGGAGTTTCATAGCTGCCCCCAAACAATTCTCAGAGGGCTGTCCCGAAAGGATCCCCCATTGATATGATAAAATCTCAGACGATGGCCCTCTAAATCAATAAGGGAATCCCAACTTCTTAAGGAAAATCCACTCAAAATCTCCTTCTCCCCAACAATCATTCCAATTGGAATTGGAGCCACCATCAGATGAACTAATAGTAAACACCCTGACTTATAAGCTTCATTGCAGATCAAGTTCACAATGACAATCATCATCACCCAGATGGTCCTTATAAGGCACACACAATTTAATGATCAGCAGTCCAAAATCCAAAGAGTAGAAACAGATGGTTAGGACTCAGGACCATCCAATCTCATCCAATCCAATACCTGGATTGCTACTAACTACCCCATCAACAATAACGACCACAACTGGGACATCAAGGAGGTACACATTACCCACGTGTACAGTTGATGATCAATCAAAAAAAAAAAAATTTTTTACTAATATTCATGATCAATCATCACAAGAGAGATTCTACCCAAAAAAAAAAAAAAAAAATTTTCAAGAGAGAGAGAGGAGCTTACTAAAGAGGACTTTGTCGAGGCTGTCGTTGACAACGTATTCATAGACAAGAAGCTTCTCTTCGCCGTGTGCGCAGTACCCCAGAAGGGTCACCACGTTCCTGTGCTGCACACGTGCGAGAAGCTTCGCCTCGTTGATGAACTCCTTCTTCCCCTGGTTCGACGTCTGCGATAGCCTCTTCACAGCTATCTCTCTCCCATCCTTCAATTTACCCTACAAAAAAAAGAACCCAAATCTCTCAAAACCCTAAACCCATTTCAGTAAGTAATTTCATTAAACAGATGGTGTGCACTCCTTCGTTTTTCACCTACTTTAAAGACAGAGCCAAAACCGCCCTGACCCAGCTTGAATTTGGGGTCGAAATCTCGGGTTGCAGCGACCAGGGTCTTGTACGAGAATTGCTTCTGCTCATTGGTCCTCAAATCCTCCACCCCATCCCTCGAATCTGATCCACAAATCAATAACTACATAAATAACCAAAAAGATTGGATTTTTTCCCTGTTTCCTTACCTATCTTAGAATTTCTGAATGCATTTACCCGTGCACGTACAGGATAAGAAGGTCTTGCTGAGCTTTTCGACAAATTTTCCATATTTCGACATGAAAACAGAGGTGGGGCTGTAATCTGCTTGGTACCCAGATGTTGAATTTCCTCGACTAAGCCATGAATTGCAGAAAGGGGTCTTTTGTGGCCTCCTCTAATTTTAGCTTATCTTGATGGTTTTTGGTGCTGCGCGTTTGATTGTGGTTGTGTTGAACAGTAGAGAGAGAAGAGATTCTTGTGTGTTTGAGAGGGTGACTAGAGAGAGGAAAGAAGGACTCGGCAAGAGACAGCAACGTACAGGAACGAGGGAGGAAGAGAGAGAGAGAGAGAGAGAGAGAGAGACAGCAACGTACAGGAACGCGGTAGGGAGAGGGAGAGGGAGAGAGAGAGGGGTATTTTTTTTTGTCTTTGTGATATCGTTTTGGAAATCGATTTGGATTCATTTGGGTTCGGTCATCGCGGTTTGGTGGCCTCTTCAGGTCAAGTGATTACATCAACTTTTTGACTTTTATAACAACCCAATAGTCCATCCAGGTAATCCTGATAAGTGAGCCAACTTTGAAACTTAATCTGCTCAATTCAGCTTTTGCCTTCCCTCTAATCAAGTTGGTCCCACTATATATATTATTAAAATATAAAAAATTCACATTCTTTAGTTTTTCTTTCTCTTCATTTCATCTTGGAGCCAATTTTTGAGCCATTTGGTAACTTTACTAATAAAGTAAAGCTATTTGAAAGGTCAAATTAAGATAAAAAACGAAAAATGATCAAATAAAAAAGTGATGGCATTTTATTATTTTTATCTAGTGCAGTGAGAATATAGCTTTTCAAGCTGTTTTTGAAAAAAAAAAACTGACAATTTATCATTTAGTGACATACAAAAATAATTGTTTTACTTTATTTTTATAAAAAGTAGAAGTGTTGTTAGAAATATGTTATTTTTTTTTATTTGACTATTTTTTTATCGTCTTTTAAATTGACTTTTAACTTCACTTCACGCTGGTAAAGTGAATTTATAAAATAAGCCCTAAAGTTCAATAAGGTTTGGTGGGCCGCAGCAAAAAGGGTAGTCTGTGATATTGAGTGGTTTATAAGACTTTTACCAAAAGATTATTGAGTGGTTAATGATATAAACCTCTGCCAAAAAAGAGAGAACATCTTGCACTTCGACAATTCAATTTTCCAGGAAAGTGCCCATAGGTCTCTTGGATAAACTCTCTCTGTTGAAGGGAATTTTGGATCAATGTGACGGCAGCGCAGATGCATTGAACATGGATTTTCTTCATGCAAACAATTTGGTGGCCTTTGTGAATGGGGTTGAAGTTATTTTTTGTTATGGATTATTTGAGGATCCTGATCAAACGTCCTCCACACTATATATGGCCATCTTCTCCATTCATGGTGCCTAGATTTTTCTATTTCTATCAAACTGCATGTTTCATTTTAGTTTGAAATACATGGTCATATCACTATTTTTTTTAGTCATTTAGCCTTCCGCATGTCTTTATTAAGCTTTAAATTGCTGATGTTCTTATTAAAAGTCTTCCATGACCACGTCATCATTTTTTAATTGGTAAATTAATGCTTATTGATTCTCCCATATAAATTTGAGAGGGGTGTTTAATAGGCCTAAGGCCCGTAAAAGGATCCATTCCGGCACATGTTATATTACAAGTGGATTTGATTGGGTCAATACTAATATAATTGTAAATATTATATTAATTAGTTGGTGCCTTACTTTAAAATAATAGTTTTTACTTTTTTTTGGTGGATGGTTGAAATTCTTATTTCCAGGCCACAAAGTTGCACCATCAGCAATGGAAAAGGTAAGGTGGCACCTTTGAACCTTGACCCATTCATACTGTGGTCTGAACTGAAAAAACTTCCGTCACATCAAGAAACACAATCATAATAGCTTATAGTACGGTCTTGAAACCTAGGATAAAAGGTGTATGCCCTCAATCCTCATCCTCACCCTCATGATGGGGAGTTATATTAGCACCACAATTTTTTCTTTCTATATTGCAAATAAATTTTTCTTTTCATTTCCTAAATTACCCTTTCGCCCTTTTCTCTCTCTCTCCCTCCACCCTCTTCCTCTCCCCGACCCCACCTTCCTAATCTCAGTCGGGGAGGGATCACCGGCCGACAGGCCAGGGTAGCGGCCTCCCTCCCCCTTCTCCCTCTTTCTTCCCCTCTCTCCCCTTCTCTATTTTCTCTCCCTCTCTCCGTTCCTCTCCTCTATTTCCACCCCCTCCCTTTTCTTCTCTCTCCTCTCCCCCCCACTCCCTCTTCCTTTCCCTACCCCTCCCAGCCGCTGACGGGGAGGGAGATCGGGAGGCAGAGCCGGCCGGCAGCCCCGATCTGCCAGCGGCCTCCCTCCCCCTTCTCCCTCTTTCTTCATCCCTCCCCTCCTCTATTTTTTCTCCCTTCCTCTCCTCTATTTCCCACCCCCCCCCCCCCAACTCCCTCTTCCTTTGCCCTCCCCTCCCAACTGCCGACGGGGAGGGAGATTGGGCAGCAGGTTTGCACCAGGCGGAAATCATGCCACCCGATCTCCCTCCCCATTGGCGGCTGGGGGGGGGGGGGGGGGGGGTGGCCGCGGGGATCCCTTCCCACCGGAGACTCGGAGAAGACTAGGTGGGGTGGGGAGGGGTGAGGTTTTGGGGAGGGAGGGGGCGAGGGTGTAGAAGAGGGAGGGTGGAGGGAGAGAGGGAAAGGGAGGAAGGGGGAAGGGTAGTTTAGGAAATGAAAAAAAAAAAATTCTTTGCGATGTGGAGAGAGAAATGTAGTGCCAATAGAACTCCCCAAAGATAATAGCCATAACCAATATCAAAGTTCAATGTTTTAGTCCAATTCTACTTGCACAATCATTGCCATTGTACCGAATGTTTCATTTACAAATGAATTACATAATTTTTTTTTTTGAAGAATTGCAATTTTTTATTTTTTTTATTTAAAGTTTTTATTTTTATAAAGGGGGCCAAGATAAATTAATATATCCATCTTTGCCCTTTTTTTAATTTTTTTTTTATTTTGCTAATTATTTTGTTCGTATTTCTGTAAGTCTAAACCAAGAGCTAGAATCAATTTTGATCAGCTCAATTTTAATTTTGACCTTTTCGACTTCAAATTTGATCACCCCAATTGATTCGGGCTTTATGTGAAGCCTGTTAAATTTGATTTGACATTAGACTCCGCTATTAGGATAAGATGATGAAAATAGGGCTTGAAAAGGTGCACTTAGGCTTGAACAGGTCGAGCTGGGCAAGTCGAGTCCAATTTCAAATTGATTCAGTTGAGTCGTATGTGACTTTGCCTAATTCGTTTGACTTTTTTACATTTTAGAGAGAGAGAGAAGAATAATGAGAAGAGCCTTAAAATTTTGTGTCATATCATTGAAGCGAATTCAATACGAGGATTTGATGAATTAGCTAAGTTAGAAAATAAGAATGGAGCTTGCTATAATTATGATATAATTTTTTATTTATTTATTTAAATAGAAAAAACAACACTCTTGACTCTCAAGTCTCACCCCCACCATATAGGAGCACCAACATGTTTTTTTTTTTTTTTTTTTTTTTTTAATCTTACATCATAATTGTAGCAACTCCCAATTGTACTTACAAAGATAAGTGACCCATCAAATCTTCCTGGTGGAATGGGCCCTACATATATTATGCGAGTTTTTCAAGCAATTCCGAACCAATTATCGGCGAAACTTGTAGGGCACCAAGGTCCACCATGACTACTATGATCAATGTACAACTTTTCTCACACCTATTACCTCAATTTTGAGTCCCTTGTATACCCCATTAGACTCATTCATGGTTAAATATTGTACGATTAGGTTTATATAAATCAAGTGCAGAATGAACAAGTGGGCATCACGATTAACTTGGGTCTAGGTGGGACCCAATAGTTGATACTCTAACAAAATTTGTCAGGTGTCATACATGGACCATAATTTGAGCTCTTCCAGTCTCCAACCACCATGACCAAGGTTACGCGGCAAGTCCGGATCCTTTGGCGGAGTTTATTACATGAAATCGTGCTACACTTTTTCGGGCAGACCAATCAATAGAGTTCTTTGCTCTCCAACCATATATCATCAAGTTTCGCTCAAGTAATTATGACCCACCGTACGATCAACCACTCTCATATGATTCACACATTGGTGATCAACCACTCTCGTATGATTCACACATTGGTGGTTCTATATGCACCCTTCTTTTACGCTGAGTAAATTCACCTTTCTTTATGAACAGTTATGGGGGTGCATATAAAATTTTTCTTCACACATTTACAGCAGTGATGTCACGTGAGGGGCCTCGTAATGTTGCCACGTGAGGGGTCTTGTAATGTTTCGTCGTGAGACCTACTTATTTTAAAGGGGATTTAATGGAAAAAACCCTTATATACAGGCATTGCTTTAATTTGGTCCCAATAAAAATGGGCAGACAATGGGCCCTGAATTTACATTTTTCTTTCTCTTTTTTTTTGTCTTTTAGCGCTATAGTTGATATCGACCATCCATACATGTCTACTAAATACCGAAACCCCTTTATTTGCCATTCGTGTTCTTCCTCGTTTCCCCATTTTTCCCTTTCTATTTCCCATTGTCGTTGTCTGCACCCCCTCATCCCCAATCAGTGCTGGTTGGAATTCAATGGGGACATTCTTTTCACAAATGAGTTAAAAGAAGCCAAATCTTGGAATTTTCAACTTCGAATAAAAAGATGATTGCTTTTGAAAATGGAGATTGGGTTCCAATATAAGAGCCGTTGTTTTGGAAGGGGCGTTGAGGAAGATGGGATTGGAATTGCGACATGGGGTTTTGGGAGGTGAATGTAAGTCGAAAAGAGGGGATTTTGTTGGGTTTGAATCAAAGAAGGGTAAAAGGTAAGGATTTTTACAGACATTACTTAGAAAGTTGGGATTTGGGGAGATGAGTTTTCATCTTTTGGGCTACTAGTATCTTAAGCTGGCAGCATTTTTCGTGGATGCAATTACTGAGAATGAAATGCTCTTGTTTTCTTTCAGAGGCTCGTGGAGATGCGTTTTTCTCATTGCAAAGAGATATAAGGAATCAAGTGGAAAGAGGAATGGAATGCAAGTTCAGAGCCCTTAAACCGATCATTTAACTATATCCATATCAAGCTGGAAGGGTTTTTAAAATAAAGCCCTTGAGAGAGAGAAGTATGAAATTTGGAGAAGACCTACAAGCATGGTTCAAAATAACGGCCGTTATGTAATGGTAACGGCCGCGACTGCGACGATATTTTGCTCATAACGCTAACGATAGCGTTATGGGCAAAATACCGTCAAAATAACGCCCGTTATGACCGTTATTTTCAAAATATCGGCCGTTACTGTTATAATGGCCGATATTTTAAAAATATCGGCCGATAGTTTTTTTTTTTTTTTTTTTTTTTGAGTTGTGTTTTCACTCCTTTTTCATTTTTTTTTCTTCTCCAAACGGAACCTAATCCTTCCTCTCACTGTGTGTGACCTCTCCAAGCTTCAAAACTCAAGACTTTATCAAGAATTTGGTGGATTTCTCCGCTGGAAAGAATAAGGAAGTCAAGAGATATTATTTGGCAAGATTTTTGTGACTTTAAAATTTTTTTTTTCAAGATTGGACCTCAAAATAGCTTAGAAATGCTTGAGGATTGTTAGATCTAGAGTCTTGGAGCACTATATTGTAGATTTTAGCACTTTTTTTTTCAAATTTATTTATTTAAATCCGAATTTTTTTGGTTTGAAAGTTTGTATAAAATATATCTATCTAAGTCTTTTATTAAGTTAAATACTTTTATTGTCCTAAAAATTAAGCCAAGGTAAGTTACTATTGTCTAAACTCCACTTCTTTAGGTTAGCAAGTTAATTCATTTTGATATGGTAAAATATTACTTTAAACTTGAAACTTGAAGGCGAGTACACTTTGATGATTGAATTATTGAGTTGAGTATTGCACATGCACTAACTCTATTAGTATTATTGCTAGATTATATATTTTAAATGTTTAACATTCTTAGTTTGTCCAAAATTATGGTTGCTTTATGTAAAATTTATGACATTTCAACTTATTTCAGTATATACTCCGATACAGCCATGATATAGGATGTTATAACTTGAGGGGACTGTTATTTTGCTTTAAAGTGTATACTAATGAAAATAAACATTGTTTTCTATCATTTTATAATATTTTGAATTTTTTGGATATTTTTTCTGATTTTTTTGGGGTCAAATAAAAATTTGCTCAACAATGGACCGCGACGACCGTGAACCGTAACACGATAACTGCGAACCGCGACGTGATGACCGCGAACCGCGATTTTGAACCATGCCTAAAAGAGAAATACAGTGGAATCTTGTAAGAAATTTGGAGAAGCAATGAGCCACAAATCTGTATTAGGGTAGTTTCCATGAAGGTGTTCGATGAAATGACAAAGCAAAAGGAGAATGAGATTTCACACTCATTTCTCTTATTTTTCTCATGGGAAAGAAGTCTATTGTTGTTGTGGGGTTTGTCATTCCTTGATTTTGCTTACTAGGAGATATTGGAGGAGAGGAATTAGATAACATAAGTGGGGTTTTCATTTCTTGATTTTTGTAATTTTCAAACAGATTGCATGCATATATTTTTTGAAATGTAAAATCAAGACACAATGAACTTGTAATGTTGTGAATAGTTTCCCCATATTTGAGATATTTGTAATGTTGTGAACTTGTAACTTGTAATGTTGTGAACTTGTAATGGTTTCCCCCTATTGGTAATATTAAGGGACCCTATCGACCTTCATTTGTAATATTAAGGGTCAACTGAAATCCTGCAGTCCATCCCAACCTTCACAGAACTCTCATTTACTTTGTTTGTAGGGTCTCAATCAATCTTTATTTGTAATGTCAATGGTCTCTATCGATCGTGTGGCGTACGCTTATAAATGCACGAAACTCATCTCTCATTCTCTGTTCTTGGGAGAAAAACGATCATGCTCTACTTGTTTCCTCTTCATAGGATATTCCCACATCTTAATGATCATTAAAGCCACATCCCTTTAATCCTAATAATGTGAACGTTACGTCTACCAAAATGATTTCAAAGGTCCACTCTTTTCCTCCACACATTTCTAAAGCATTCAAAATGATTTTAGCCCTTTTTCATCTCCACAATCCAGATTCATCATTACCTTTCTTGGCCATGGGGCTTTCGCACCAATGACCATGTTCATTTAATATCAATATTTTAGACCTTAAATTTTATAAACAGAAATCAAATGAAAACACTAGAGACAACTTTGGACACAAATGCAACAAATATTGAGTTCAGCCTATTCAAATCGATGCCCAAAGTCACAGTGGATGAAAGCCATGACATTTCTGTTTGAAAACCTTCTGAAAACCGCAAGCATGAAATCCCCCTCTTTAACTCTCTGCCCATTGTCTTCCAGAAAGGGTTTCAACCATTTTTAGGGCACAACCCAGCAGACCATGAGATGATAAACGAAAATGACAAAGATGGGGTTTTTTTTAGGGAACATACCTTCAACAAGAGAGGGAGTTCGATGGGACCACAATGGCTCGATGGAGAACCATTGGGAACCACTGTGAATACGCCTGGTAGCTGATGTAGAGTTGCAGTCAACGTTAAAGAGGAAGAAGGAAACAAATAAGAGAGAAAATCGGGCTTCTAAGCCCTAAAATGTATGAACGGGTCGAACGCAGGGTCGCTAGGGACCCTTGACATTAAAAAAAGGTCGATAGGGATCCTAGTAGAGAATGCTAAAAAAAAAAAGAGTGTTGCTACCTACACTCTGCAAATAGCTCTCCACACATTGCAATTTTTTAAAAAATAAAAAGTTCTTAAACTACCCCTATCCCTCGCCTTCCTTCTCTCTCCCTCTCCCTGTTCCGGCCACCTCCTCCGGACCCTGTTTCAGACCCATGTCCCTCTCCCTCTCCTTCCCTCTCTCTCTGTAGCCCTGCTCCCACTTTCCTATCCTTCATGGTGGAGGGAATGAAAACATGGAGGTCTTGAAGTAGTAAGCAAAAAAAAAAACTTGGATTTTCATCCAAAGAGAGCAGTAAAAATGAGTGTATAATTATCTCTTCGGAATTCAGATAAATGTCACTTTCGAGAAGTGTCCCGTTACATCAAAACAAAAATCAGAGCTCCTTTTTCTTACAGGGAAATAGGAAAAAGAAATAACCCCCCAACAAGACAAGGTATCCCAAACCCTTAAACCCTAGCTATGCCCTTGTCTGCCCCTTCATGAAATGGCGATGTTTGCTAAAACCCCTCTAAATCCTCTTGTAACAGACGTTCATCTCTTTCTCGAAAGCTCAAAAGACCCATCTCCCTCAACTCCTCTCCCAACCCCACAAAAACCCCATTGATTTCCCCAAAAAAACCCCAACAGACCTCTGCAACTCTCAACATCGATCCCATCCTCGACCCCACAAATCTCAACTCCCGCATCTCCCAGCTATGCATCCAAGGAAGCGTATAACAAGCTCTCCAGCTCTTGAATCACTCACACAAGCGAGAGAGAGATACATATAAAGAGGGAGAGAGGGATCGACGGCGGCAGCAGGTTGGACGGAGGTGGCCTGGAGCAGGGAGCATGAAGAGAGAAGGAAGGTGAAGGATATGGGTAAGTTTAGGGATTTTTTTTTTAAATGCAGTGTGTGAAGAGCTGCTTGCATTGTGTAGGTAGCCACTCTCTAAAAAAAATTACGTTTTCGAGCAAAATGACTGATTTAGTGCAAGGGCACTTAAAATTACCTTTTCGACATGGTAGTCACCTACAATCTGTTATTTTTTTTTTTTATGTTTTTATTTTTTTATTTTTTTTTTGTTGTTGGTAAAATCCTCCATTTTAAATGGTTGAAGTTTAAACATTTTTCGTAGTGTGTGATATTGCACGGCCTAAAGGGCCTGTTTGGCAATTTACTAGGTTAGTAAAAGTAATGTAAAGCCTCTATTTTTCAAACGATGGGTTACATCAAAAGTACATATCTTTAAAATTTCCTTCTTTTTTTTTTTTTTAAAAAAAAGTAAAAAAAAGCAACATCCTTTCTCCATTAAGTACCATCTTAAACCTCTTATATTTTATTTTCTCTAGATTTGATGCTTTACATCACTTTTACTTTAAATCTTAATAGTAAATTGACAAATGGCCCCTACAATATCACATAGTAGAATTTATGTGATATCACATCGTCCTACTATACTGCACAGACAACTCGAAAAAGGGTTTTGTTAAACTTCATCATTTGATGGGTGAATTTTAGGTCTATGGCAGCTATAAGAGCAAAACCTCTCTATAAAAAACCAACCCCACCAAAAGATCATCATAAAGCCCTTCTTCTATCCCTCGAGTTTAATGGTTTTAGAGAAAAAACATTTTCTTAGAATCTTATTCAGTGAGTAACAGTTGAACATGTGTCAAATTTGGGTTGATGCAAAATTCATGGGAGGTTGTGAGTGCGAGGGGGTTCAATTAATCATAATGGGTTCCCTTAATTACGGTGGGAAAATTAAAAATTTTTCTCTGGAAAACCGCATGAGAAATACCTCTAGTCTTATTAGCATAACATGGACATATAATGTATCTACAAAATTTAATAATCTTCTTTAGTAAAGAAAAATTTTATAATGTGAAACTCATTGTAATTGATGGTGCTCGATCATATGGTAACAGACTATAGAGTATATCACCTTGCACAGCGACACAGCCCAAAAGCGAAGAAGATGATTGCCATGTTATTATTTAATAACCTTTCCGATGTTTATTTATTTATATTTTTTTTACAAAATTAAGGTACCCGTCTTTTTGCCAATCCGATGGAAGGGGTCAATTTCAATTAAAAAGTCAACAAGCTATTGAATTGCGTTGTTGTACAGATGAATATCTACAACTCCAAGGGGGTGGCCGAGTGGTCAGAACCACGGTTCCTCTCTCTTCCGGAGCTAGAGGTTCAGGTTCTGATATCGATCCCGGCTCCCCCCTTGTCAAGAACCAAAGGTTAAGTACACTAGTGCTGTCACCTGAGAGTCACAGGAGTTTTACCAAGCTTCTCTTTGGGCCAGAGGGATTAGCCCAGCCAAAAGGATTGGGAAGCCTTCTGTTAGCACAATAAAAAAAAAAAAAAAAGTTGAATATCTATAAATGATTGATTCATATTGACATAAATTGAATATCTAGACCAAGCGAAGGTACAAGCGTCTCACTCACGGAAACCCAACTATTGAAATTACAAACCTCAAAATGAAGCTATCATCTTGTAGGAATAAAATCTTGGCAATATATACGTCTAAGTTTGGCAAATTCTACTCCAAGAGGAAAATTGGCAACATCCAATATAGAAATTGGTATTTATTTTGAGCGATTTATATTTTATATTAGTGAACCTGATGACTATAGTGTGTTTCGGCTCTCACTAGTAGATATGGACTCAAGCCAAAGTATTTACAGGTTTTGGAAGGCACTCAACACCAAGAAGAATTAATTAATTCTAATATTGCAAGTGAGTCCGATTTGGGTCAAATCCATGCGTTTGCATACCCGTGCTCAATTATCATTGGAGGATTATATAACAACTGTAATATATGTTGACATATGTGATGGGTTCCACTAATGTTTACATGTGGTTGGACTCAATCTCACTCCACAGAAATACACCATCACATTCAATTTGTATTCAACTCCCCATCCCAATCATCTCTCTCACAAATTTAAAACTGACATCTTATCATCCTAGCCAAAAGGCTATATAAAGATGGGACAGACCCCCAAAAAAATTACAGAAGTCAAAAACCTTTCTTTCAACTTTCCACTAAATTTCAACCATGACCATTTTAGCTTTTGGATCGTGAAGAGTGAATAACATATCGTTTGTCTTTGTAGAAGGTCATGCAATTCTAGTCATGTTTGTAGTGGCCGTTCCTTTGCAGATCCACCTGATAGTACCAAAAGATGGGCCTTGGTCTGTACTTGGATTTCGCTCTCCTTTTCATATTAATTTCTCAATATTTCCCCCACAATTTTTTTTTATTTAAAGAAAATGGCCTTTTCATAGACACAATTACAAGCGCTGATATGTTTGCTAGGCAACCCTGCTTCCTACATTCACTGTCCTGCTATGCCATTCAGAAAAATAAAACAACTTTTTCTTTATTTTATTTTATTTTTTATTTTTGTTTCAACAAATGATTTTTCTCTTTAAAATCTCTAGTAAAAAGGCCATAAAAATCCCACCATCTTAACCATCATCTTGTAATGAAGACCCTAATCAACAACCATAATCTTGTTGTCAAGACCCTAATCTATTCATCGCGACACGCCATCATCATTATCATCATCATCATCATCATCAATGAATCCTAATCTCATATGCATAGGACTCCATTGCTGTATTCTGCTTTTCGCTTGACCTTGTTTAAGATTAGAATATAGCACTTCCTCAACTTATATATCACTTCTCAGATTGCATGACATTAAGAATAATTCTCGAATCAAAACTCATATTAAAGTAAGACAACTTTTTTTAATACATATTTTCATAAGGTAGTGCCAATTTGTTGAAACTAGAGACAGTAAATATATAGCAAAGTACCCATACATGACAGAGTTGAATATCTTAGTCTGTCATTAAAATTCTGCTTCTATTGGATTTACTCGGAAAGTATCTGATTGAAATTGAAGTTTCTGTACCAACTGGAGACCAAAAGCCTAAAAGGAAATTGATCAAACTCTTGAAGAGGAGAAAGTTAGAAAAAATGGATACATGCATAGCTGATTCAACTTAGGTCATAGAAATCCCAAATCATATGAAACTCTTGGTCTATGAAAGAACTGTTTGGCATTTTCGATGGGGCCCACTTGTGTATTTACATTTACATATGGATGAACTCCACTCACAAAAATACAACCCTCACAAGGAGTCTTATCGTGACAAGATAAGAATAATTTGAGTTTAATCCAACTCTCTATCATTATCATATATCCATTCAAATTCAAATAGAGAGAATTTGATCCAACTCTCTATCCATATCATCTCTTTTCATTTGAATTTCTACCATAAGTGAAAGGGCTATATAGAGACATGGGAGATAGCAGTTCAAGACAATCTCAATATATCAACCCCTAACACTAGATCACCCTCTTCCACTAGATCTAAAATTTAGCGTGTCCATCCTTGCCGTTGGATCTTGAAGAGTGAATCATACCCGACTGATCTCTCGTAGAGAGTCACTGATCTCCACAACTAGTGTCCTATTCAAGCCGACGCAATTCTTATCTCGTTTGTAGCGGCTAGCTCACTTGGATCCGTGCTCTTCCGCATCATCTTCGGCTTTCAAGAACTTCATGGAGCACAATTGATCTTTGTGGATAAACTTCAGCTGCATTTTACATCAAACAAGTAGAAATGCGTGAGAAAAAGCCTATAAGATATGAGGGAAAAAAACAACATCCAGAGTCCAGTTATCCATAATAATAAAAAAAATCCTAATGAACAAGTAAACACATAACTTCTCCGGGAACAACAAACTATAGAATGTGTTATGACTCTTTGAATTGTTTTGCAACTTAAGATTCCAATTATGCAGTTCCATTATTTGTTAAAGCTGTACTTTTTCTATATCAAGAACAAATTTATCATCATCATCATCATCATAGCTTTGTTCCAACTATGTTTGGGGCCGGCTACATGAATTCGGTTTCTACATTCCTATCTAATCAAGAACAAATTGTATGCTTAATTAAAGAGAGATCCTATATTTGAAAAAAGAGGGAAAAGTTGCACAGGAATTGAATATAGAGGATACAAGAAGGATCAAACTGGAATTCATTACATAATTTTGAGAAGAGATGCATCATACCTTTCTCTTACTGTGCAAAAGACACTGTTAAACAATGGCAACCTCACAGAACAAATATGGGTTTTAAGATGTCAATAATCAATAAGATATCACACAATAACATACATAAAACCATCCTTTTGAGACCTAGATTATTATTATTTGGCTAAGCAAGAGTACCAATCATATCATTCTTCTTACAGGCCTCGCACATAGCTACAACTGAAGGATCATGTGTAACACATCCCCATTACTGTATACCAAAAACAGAAAAAGGAATAGATAATAGACTGAGTTAGATAATAGACTCAAATCTTTTAATAACTTGTAAGGGGAGTTCTATCGATCATTAGGAAAATAAAGGGCCAGAATCTTTTTCAACACAGTGAAAAGCATGGGTAATTTTAGGGAATTTTTTCATAGTTGGAAATTATTGAAGTCATCATCATTGCTAACGGAGGATCTGAATCGATTTGAAAAGGTGGAGAAAACCATCTAGAGTTCAAGCTTTCTCCACTTGTTTTCTTCACCTATTTTACTCACATCCAAACAAATGATTCGATCGCCGGCTAAAAAATTTCACAAGCCCTTGCGAATATTGTCACATCCCGGACCCAAGAATCCCTCGATTAGGATGGTTTCCGAGGTGTGACACGCGTACTCCCGTGAACTCGTACCTGTTCCGGACCAAGTCCGAATTCACGAAGGAGAAAATTCTACACTTCACATGTGAGGATTACTCACTAACACCTGTCAATCAACATTTAATTGCAGAAGCATGTACAATATCAATATTAAAGCCATTAGCAGTCAATTAACCATACTGTTACATAACAATTAGTCTAGAACAAAGCTAATAATTTAAACCTTCAATACATACTTAAACTAAGTGCAAGATTAACTATCTAATCTCCAGTCATAAATTACCACACTTGTACGTATTTCAGCGGTCAAAGCTAACCAAGAACCTTACAGATCAAATCTCTAGTATGAAGGGTTATTAGCTATTTTCTTCGGTATCCTAGATCCCTGTGACACCAAGTGTAGCACCATGAATACAACGATTCAACAATATATATAAGAAATTAAGATATCTCACATATTATATCAAATTTGAATTATTGATAGAAGATTAAACGATGTCAAATAATCGGAAACTAGGCACATTGTGCGTTTAAGAATAAATCATACTTTATCGAATCACAAAACAATACTTACATTCTAGTTGGCTACTACCTTTGCTCAATCCTCGCTTAATAGAGAGCACACGTTTTGGGATGTTACCAGGGGCCCGGCCAAAGGTCCTCCTGGGTACCCAAGTTTTGGAGTTCCGGTGCACAATCTAAACCAAGAATCAACCCCGTCGAGTATCATTCGGTCGAAACTAAGTAGTGCCGACTCATTCAATTTAATCAATAGGACTTGAGTAAGACTTTTACAGTCAATTCATTTCGATTCCACTCTATTCATTCAATCACTCTAGTCATATTTACTCAGTCTGCTATTCACATCAATTCGCGATACATTTATAGAACATTTGCAATAACACATTGAGAAGGAAGACGAATAATGCAAATAAGCAAATCTTAAGACATTTGAGGGCAATAATATATTCAATAACAATATGCAAATGCAATTCGATTAATAGGATCAAGAAGATTTACTAGCCAAACCTAATCTAATTTACCCGCTGTCTCTAACTGTCCATTTCAATATAGTTTTAGGTAATTTGATGCACGTGCTACATTTTATTGGTGTCACATTGTGTGTGTGCGTGATGCACCGAAATTCCTAAACCAACACCCATGGGAAGGTTCTAGACAAACAGAGAGGCACATGAGATAATCTCAGCCCAAGATTTCTCATGTGTTACAATCTCCATTGGACTTAGTTAATCGGTTAAGGATTCCATGTCTAGAGACCTACAAGGTCACTCCTTTCTCAACCTAGGACCTTATTGGTTTAGTGTTTGTGTCACAATCATCCTTAGGGATTGATTATAAAGGTTTTAGTCCATGGGTTCCAATCTAGGGTCCAAACTAGGATTAAAGTCTTTTTTTCCCAAAGAGATATGGCCCGGTTTAATTGTCTACATATTAACTTCATCTCTCAATCTCTAATCACTAAGGGGTGTATAACATTGATTTCTACGTTTCAAGAGCTTTCCAACGATATATGGAACAAAAAAATCGGACGTATGAGTCAAAAGTTATGGCCATCCAAAGTTGGCATTGTTGGGCCCATTGGGCTGACCCACTCGAGCGGGCCAATCCCGGCTGGCCCAATTATGGGCAAAATTTCTCCAAACATAACCTATTTCTGCACGGTGTTTCCACCCCCTTCTTTCCAATCCTTCCTACTCCATCCCAGATCATTCCATAGACCATTTAAATAGGATTTGAGCCTTCTTGCTCCCATATGTACACATACATGCAAATCCAGTCATTCCTATCTCAAAAGAATAAAAATAAGAATAAGAATAACCCATTTCAATATCAATCTTATTAACAGTATGACATTAACATGCAAGGGATTATAACTTTCAATCAAGGACTCATTAGTATGCATATATCTCAAATTGCTCATTTACTTGCCTCTTTTTGGTGCCTTTCACACTAACCTTTTCCTTTGGCTCAAATCAAGCAAAAACCCCAGTTACTAAGCACAAGTTAAACCCTACAATGGTGAAATGTAACAGATGAATAAATGAGCATGCATGTGGTGGAATTGGATCATTTCAGTAATGACTAATTAGAATGAAGCATTAATTTGAGGCTTTCTCACCCATGAAAAGGATTGTGATGAAAGGGATGAAGTTGGAGTTTTCCAAACTCACATGCAAGCTCCAGAACCATCCTAAAATGATGAAGGCAGAAATGAATCTCAACGATCATGCTTGCTATGAAGTTGGTTTCAAAAACCATGTATAGACAGAGAAAGTGATTAGAAGAACATTTCTTACCAATGAGGAAGATGAAAACTAATGGGGAGAGATGATGGCTTGGAGAAGATGGAGTGGTGATTGGATCTCCCGCATGCAATGCTTCTTAGAGGAATTTGCAAGAATGAAGAAAGGAATTAGAAAGGAAGGAGGAGAGAACTTCTATGGTTGGGGAAAAAGGAAGAATGAAAAGGAGAAAGGAACGGTTGTTTTTTTGGTTTAAGAGATGGAACTTTTGAGTTCCATTGCATGCAAGTCCAGGTTGTTTAGGAAGATTTAGGAAAAAGGGCTTGGGCTGTCTTGGCTTGTAAATGGGCTGAGTTGGGTCCAAATGGTTTGGGTCCACACAGAGGACTTGTTGTGGGGAAAGTGTTTGATGAAATGTACATAAAGACCCACCAATGCTAGAAATGCACATGCATGATTAAAACTTTAAAGAGGCTATAGCTCCATCTAACTTGGGTCAAACCCACTAATCCAATTAACCCTACACAAAACCAACCAAAACACCAATTAGGCACTTAATCAAGATTAATTAGGCATAAAACAAACTTAGGCGGGGTCGGGGTCTAACATTTACATTCCTTGACCTTACATCATCATGCTGGAATTCCACAAGCCCTTATAAATGGAGACCAATACATTTCTGGACTAAATAACTTGAATCAAATCAAACCACAGACTGCAAATTCGTAACTTAAAGACTGTTCAATTGTAAAAGTTTCACATCATGGCACATTGATGTTGGCTTCTGGGCTGATGTGGGCTCATCATGTGTGAGCAAAAGATAGCCTTAATAGCTCTAATGACATTAAAATAGAATCAGATCCAATGAGTTGTTGGGGAGCCATTTCACCAGCCATCTCAAACTGATTGTTACTATTTCCATAGCCATGTAAACAACCTCAAACGTGGAGGCTGTAGACTGACAAACAATGAATAAATATAAGAAGAATCCAACATTCTGGAAATCACTAGTCTCATTGCATTTCTCCTTACATTCATAACTGCGAGTGTTTTCAAGCTGCAGTAGTACAAACAACCAAATTAATCATAGAGAGTATTCCACATGCATGGCATCCCCTAATGGGTCACAATTTGAGGAGATGAGAGGAATAGTGACCTTACCTGGTCCTCACCATTTGTGCTTACCGCCTTCATTTCCTGGCGTATGGCATGCTTGTTAACTTCTAAGTTCTAATCATTTTAATATGATTCAATTCATTCCGGAGACTAGTAAAATTAGATACTCAATCCCACCAACATGGTCTATAACTCAAAAAATCAAATGATCAGAACAATTTCAACCATTCAGAATAGTGGTTTTTCCGAAAAGAAAATCTGCTTTCTTAGCCATTTCTTTGCTTGAAGGCACTGTAACTGTATATATAGTCAGTAGCCCATTGCATCTGCTTTAGCAAGAAGGATCATTTCGTGAGTCCAGACTTCAAGGTCCATCCATGACCAATCAACAATGGATTTTAACGAATTGATCAGTATCAAACTCCCTATCTTCCCATCAATGGTGACCTTCATGAATACCACTTACACTGCATCATCCATGGTAGACCATCCTTTGACATAAATGCCTTATTTGGCCTGTACAATAGATCTTCTTCAACAGGGAAAGACCATACATATGGCTTGCATTAAACTGTTAACTAGAAAGATAGATGGGATATAGCTTTGATGATGTTGATGATGATGTACTGTTACTAGAGGTCTAAATGCTTTCACTTTTTTCCGCATGACTAAACTTGGGATATACTTAGGTTAAAACAGCAAGTCATTAAATAATAACAACTTACCTAAAGAACAAGATATTAAATCCCAGTGCCAGTGTCCGTTTTGATCATCTCCACTGCAGCCACAAATCAACCAAGTCAGCCTGTGACTACACCTTATCTCATGCTTCTCAGTTGAGTCATATCAATTTTTTTGTGCTTAAAGGTAATTGTATTAAAAGAAGAGGGAAAAGGGCAAAGAGCCCCCCAAAAACAAAGAAAATCCAGCAAGGGAAGGCTTACAAAAAAATGCCAGCCCAAAAGACAAAAGGCTACAAAAAAGCCAACCCAAAAAACCAAAGGCAAACATAAACACCACTATACAAGCACGGCGCAAAACATAAGCAAAGAACTGCACAACACTGCACGACACAGCACATCACTACACTGCACTGCACTTGAAGGAAGCAAAGGAGGCAAACACACTATACAGCAGAACCAGCACGAAGGAGGCTTCAAAACTCAGCACTGCACTGCACAAAGAAAACACCACAACAAAGCCAAGCACTGCACATCACAGGGGCACTGCCAGCACAGGCTAGCCAGAAAGCAAACCACTTCACTGCAAAACGAGGCAGATCAAGGCACAGCCATTATGATTCAGCCTAGTTGCATGTGACTACATCTGGAGTTTTTCTTTTTTTTTTTTTGCTTGACTACATCAGGAGTTTACTACCTATATTGTAACATGCATATCAAATCCAAGATGGTAAATTCCAACTTTAGAGTGATTAAGACTGTCTTAAAAAAATTGACATTTTTAAGACGTTTACAAGGCATGAGTCATGACATTCTCAAATCCTCTCATGTAAAAGAAATGATATGTAGACTAACTGGGTTTGATGGCTAGAGGCTTTCAATCTACTTCTATGAAAAAAAAAGTGTCCCTATCAGTTTCCTTGGCATGCAATGAAAAAACATAAGAGACAGAAAAGAATATAATTTAAGGTTCAAACAGCTGAAGGCATATATTTAAATCATGCAAGGTGTCCACATTACCTCGTTGCTGTCAGCTGGCTTAAGATGGAAATGGTTCAGCTTCCCTTTCCATTGGAAGGATGGAGTTTGAGTGAAAGGTTAACATGACCATTTATTAGATAATAACAGTCTATGTAGTTGTTTGACATCATTAGAGGAGTTATCCATTGAAGGTGAATATCAGGCAGTTGATTTGGTAGACCATACTATGGATTGTGTGTGATACCAAAGCTGAGCCAACTGCACCATCCTGCACTCACCTGGACTAACAAATAAGAAGAATCTTTTTATGTTTTCATTACATTATTCAGTATTTTAGGAGTTTAGATCAGCTGGTTAGTTGTCTCTACCACTGCAAGATGGTGGAGACAGCCTTCATAATATTAACCCGTTGAAGGTAAAACTCCAAGTTTCAGCATAATAGGAGTGATAGGATTTCAAAACTAGAAATTTTAATGTGGCCAACTATGGTTGATCCAAACCCTCACTGCTCTAGCCCACCATGTATTGGCACGCTCAAATTTGACGCTTTCCAAACATACACATCTCATGCATTTAAAATCATAAATGTTGAACCTTTTCTATAGGTTATACATGTAACGCCTCTAGATCAAGGAATAAGATGATTTGATTAGGACCAACTTTTGTCTACCCTTAATCCTAACGTAACCCTACCCAACGCCCTACCCAGCCAAGACAGACATGCATCTAAGTGACACCCACAAAATGTTCGCTCTTATAGAATTAGGAACTGGTTCCCTTTTGGATATCCATCATATATGTTGTTGCTGAAGTACGATTATTTTAGTGAACTGATTCCACAATCAATTTAGTACCCAGTGCTCTATTATGAATTGGTCCTTGGTTGAGTTTTAAGAAGCCATACGATTGATTGAGCACCTAGAGCTGCATGATTGCTAATATTTTCAGCTGTGGGCCATCCATGGAAGAGCCAACTAGATGGAATATTGGGACTCACCAACAAACCTCACAGCCACAAGTTAAGGGAGCGATAAGGAATCTACACTGTAACACTGGTCAGACAATGTGCAAGGGTCGCCCTCATATCATACATCAGAGGGTTGTTTTCCTAATCAATCCAAACAGAAGAGCCCAGATTTAGTACAAGGGGCCTGGGTTTTTTCTTAGCACGAAACCAACCCCACCCCCCCTTTCCACTTTCATACCCATTTTCAGGATCACTGCTCTAAACAATTTGTTAATGTCTAAAAATGAACATTAGAGTGCATTGTAGACGTCATTAGTCCAATAGATGTTTCATTGAGAAGTAGATTAGGACCCATTGCCATGTTCACCATTCAATGGTCCATAGGGTACTTAGCACTCGACTTTCCTAAACCTCATACATCATTAATTTATCAAATGTGAGCTTTGTCTATTTTGCAATTGATCATTAAACATTTTATAGTACTCGATCGGGTCCTTCTCTTGGAAAGTTAATTACTTGATTATTTAAAGTTAAATGTGTAAATTGCTTCTATTGAAATTTTTTTTTAGATATTATCTTTATTAGAAGTTAAATATTTATTTAAAATTCATTTGATTATCATGTCAAAACCACAAACCCCTTGGTTCAAAATTTGCCTAATCAAACACATTATATCAGTATGAGATTCCAACACATTTACATATACTGAATGCAACATACACTGCATGTATGCATACAGCAGAAGTGAGTCATATCAAAGTTGTGCATCATATGGGCTCAGGTGCAAACATGAAATGGCCCAACAGAGCTGGTTGGCATGATATAAAGTAGATGGGCGATCAAACAGTGCATGGTCAATGACCCAAAAGAACATGAAAGTAGACCAGATCATCAAAACTACATGGTGGGATCATAAAGTTGAGAGCTCTGCAGTAGTTTCAGAGCCCCTACAGTACAAACTAGAGACTCATCAAGGAGAAGAAAATAAAAGATAAAACTTGAATAGTTTTTTAAGTGAGAGAGAGAGAGAGAGAGGGAGAGAGAGAGAGAGAGCTATAAATGAAAAGGAGAGAGAGTAGAGGGAAATGGGGGGGTCTCACCAGATAGGGTTGTTTGAGAGGGAAGGTGGGGATGAGGTGTCTCACCAGATAGGGGGTGTTTGAGAGATGACATCAGTACGATGGTTCCACACCATGCGCAAGTGACGATGAGAAATTAACAGTAACAGTGAGCTTTTTTCCCTTGAAATGCTGAGATGCAAGTACCAGGGGGAAGTTCCCAACAATAGGCTCTCTTCCCTCCCACATATAGAAGGTGCCAACCAAACCCAGATAAGCATTCCTCCTTTAGATACACTCAAAAGGCCAAAAAAAGGCCCAAGAAGAACTCAGATAAGCAGGAACCAAACCAAACCCAAAATCCCATATTGAGAGAGAGAGACATATGGAGCAGTGGGGGAAGAAGATAGTCCTTCGCAAGGACCGTAGCACATGCAGCTGTGGGTAAAATAATTGTACTTGTGCATGGAGAAGTGGACACGTGTAAGATCCAGGTTGTAGATGAAGGGCTCAAAAGAAAAAAATGGAGCGGAAGAGTGGTGGGTATGGCCTACAAAACCCTAACCCTGGTATTGAATTTCCCAACCCTCTCTTTCTCATCTTTGTGTTAATTTTTTTTCCCTTTCTCTATTCACCATCTAGTTATCTCCCTGATAAGGGTATGGCCTACAAAACCCTAACCCTGGTATTGAATTTCCCAACCCTCTCTTTCTCATCTTTGTGTTAATTTTTTTTCCCTTTCTCTATTCACCATCTAGTTATCTCCCTGATAAATAAATAAACTCCACCCCAGCTCGTTCTCTTGCTTTTCTTATTAGTATTAATATTTCTTGTTTAATCAATACAGTTTCTAGCTGTATTTAAACCCTAACCCTAATATCTAAACTCCAACCCTCACTTTCTCAACTTTTAATTATTAATTGAGTATTTAAATGTCTCTTAACCCTAACCCTAAAAATGCAAGCTGCAAATCTCTCTTTCTCAAATTTGTATTCATCTATTATTTTTCATCAAAACAGTGTCTTAACCCCAGCCCTCATATCAAAACTCCATCCCTCTCCTTCTCAACTTATTATTATCATTATCAGCTATATATATATATATATATATATATATATATATTCTAAATCTAACCCCTGATATGAATGAAAACTCCGACACTGTCTTCTCAACATCCTATATTATTGTTTATCCCTTTCTCCCCTCTCCATGATTACTCCTCTTTTTCTTTTTCATGAACCTACTCACAAACGTACCTCAGCTCTTTTTCTTATCAATGTCCAGCTGTCTTTCATCCCTTTTTTGTGATGGTCTTGACCCTACTACAAGCAATTAACTACACCCATTTCATCTCAATCATCCACATTCATGTTCCATCCACATTCATGTTCCCCCAAAGCAATCACATTCATGCCTTATTTATTCCCATCCTGACTTCTGCTGGTACTACTTCTACTTCTTCTTCTTCTTCTTCTTCTTCTTCCTCTTTGTCGACGGGGGTGCAATCACCTAGGAATGATGTTTCCTTTCAACCATGGAAAGAATTGCATCCCACGCTCGTATGATGCCGATCAATGCCTGTTGGGTGAGCAGACCTTCTGTAGAAACGAGCCCACTTCTTCTTTCAATCAGCTCTCTGCCTTTCTCGACTACAACAGCCGCTTTCTTAACTATGAGCACGAACTGCTATCTAGGCTCCTCACAAAACCCCCACAAATGGTTTCAACTTCTAATGCAATAACATCAGTGGCAGATGTAGGTGCCAATAACACAGAAATGGCTGTTTCGGGCACCACCCAGAAGATGCATTTTAGCGAAAAGAGCTATCCTGTGGCTGTCGGTAGAAAGAGAAGCTCAAACAGGGAACGCCACAGCAAGATCTTTACTGCTCAAGGCCTGAGAGACCGTAGGATGCGGTTGTCTGTCGATGTAGCTCGCAAGTTCTTCGGTCTGCAAGACATGCTTGGCTTTGATAAAGCCAGCAAAACTATTGGTTGGTTGATGACGAAGTCAAAGACCGCCATCAATGAACTCACTAAAGGCCTCTCCCAAAGTGATGGTTGTGGTGGTGACAGCGATGGAGGTGAGAATTTGACTTCAGAGTCTGAAGACATCTCTGGATTAGATGAGACTACAGCTGATGTGAATCATCAGGAGAATGATTTGAAGCAGAAATCGTTGGTGGCCGCTCCAAAGGTGAATTGGAATCAAGGGTCGAAGAAGGCTACGATTTGCCCAGCTGCTAAAGAGTCCAGGGCGATCGCAAGAGCAAAGGCAAGGGAGAGAACTAGGGAGAAGATGAGTAAAAAGCTTGACAAATCAAAGCAACTGCCCAAAGGGAGTGGCCCATACCAATTGAATCCCCTCATCCCTCTCGGATTCCCCGGGGAGTCCAGTTCCTGCATCAGTCTTGACAAGAAATCAATTGAATTGCGTGGTGAGATCAGTGAGCCCAACAAGCTAGGACTATCACAATATGATTATTACCAACACATATCGAATTCGCAAGGGGAGAACAGCAGCGGTCTTATCTCCTTTAATAACAATGGCATGATGACCTTCTTCCCAGAGAATTGGGACATGAGTAGCACAAGGACACGCTTTAGCTGTTGTGATACACCCAACATGCATCTATTTACAGGTAAAACCCATGAACGAATTACTGGTTTACTGCTCTTCAAATTGCCTTCCGCTAGTCTGTTTCCAGACATTCCATGTTTGAGCTAACTTATGCTTGATTACTGTAATTTGCACTTGATAAGATGTATGAGCATAAGAAAAGTTCTAATTATGGTTTTCATGGCATTGAATTTATGACAATATCATCATTGTTTTACTTAGTAAGGTTGAGGGTGTGTTAATTTTAGTTTGGATGAGATAACTGCGCTGATTTCTCCATGTTAGCTTGAATGCATTTCAAGTAATTGAGATGCCTACCATTACAAGTGATGACTTCAGTGTGGGTGGGTTTCAATGGCTCCCAAATGTATGCTAAAACATTGGTGGTGGTTTTGTAACTCTATCTGACACCTACCAAAACAGCATGAAATGGTTCATTATTGGGCATATTCACTATTCCAACCAAACAACCAATAACTCTTGTTTCTTTTATAGAGGAAAGAAGACACAAAAAAATCTCGCCCATAAATAGAATCATACCATGCATACAGGAAAGGAACACATGCATGTCCAGAAACAATTACACGATCCCAATTCCAGCAATGAAAACAAGAGGTTTCAAATTTAACTAATTTATCCACAACTGGTTTTGATCCATGTGGTACAAGAGTATGAGTATCATTGGTCACGAGCAAACAAACCATATCAAGCGAAAAGAAATTCAGAAGTGATAATATAATTTTCAGTGATTTCAAGTGCCAAGATTTTCCAGTTTCTTACAGAATGTTTATAGCCTTGTTTAGGTTTTTTTTTTTTTTTTTTTTTTAAATTGTTACTCTTTCTTAGACATGGTTAAGAAATTGCTGCCTTAATGTCAAACAAAGAAATCAACCAAAGTTTATAAAAGGAGTTGCAGCTAACTGAATAAAACAATTAAAATTCAAATATATCTCTCTAATACTATAATTGAAAGGAGTAAAGAATTGGAAAACTGAAGAAAAAGATGGAAATACTAAAACTATATGAGGAAGTTTAATTAAGAAAACATTTCAAGGTTATGTTTTAAGCTGGTACTTTTGCCTTCATTTTGGTTTCCAAAATTCTCCAATGGTCGTGGTGGTTGACATCATTTTTCCTACACCATTTTTTAAATTTGGGATGTGATCTAGTGAGAACTGTTCTCACGGAGTCACCGTGAGAACTTTTTTGTGGGGCCCACTGGGGGCCCTGTTTTGGAACGGGACAAGTGGGGATTGAAAGATCTATACGAGACTACCATGAATATCAAGTTTGGCCTCAATCATATGCTTCTAACCCCTTCATCCATGGCCGACAAGCCCAATCCATACATATGGGTATATAGTCGATCCAACGGTCCACTTCATTCGCGTTGGTGCCAAACCTTGGGGCGTGTGACTATAAGAGGATCCTTGTCCATTGCAAGGTTTGGATTGGGTGATAGGTGGGCCTCACCCATAGCTCTCACGGTTTCAACGGTGAGAACAGTTCTCACCTGATTATTTTCCTTCAAATTTTTATATAGTAATGACAATGATCTTATGCTATATATCATCAGTGTGGCATGGCCATCGAACTAAGCCTGATTTAAATTCTGTGGAGCTAGACATTTGGATGATTCAACTCATTCATATCACATACATCACTACGTATATTGGCACTTGCGCAAATCCTCTCCAGTTGGAGTGATATCCATTGTTGGGTTTCTCATATGTGAAATTTATAGTTATGTTTTCCAAACATGCTTTGTGCATAGAACACCGATAAATGAGGTGAAATTTGGGGCGGTGCCTAAACATAGAGAAGCTCATGTGAGGCATGTGGTATGAGGAAGGTCGGTAAGAAAAAGGTGGACTACACAAATTTGAAGTCAGGTGCTTGCTGCCATCAGTGACAATGGCATTGGATCATTTAAGAGCAGCACATTGCATATGTTTTGATTAAAGTGGAAACTGGAAACTAATTATTTGCAGATTTGTTATTCGCTTTTTCAAAGCAAACTTTGTTGGGACTCGTAAATTATGGCATCTCATTCATGCTTATTTTTTTTTGGCATTAAGGTCCCTATCTCTTTCTTAAGTTAAAGCATTTGGATGCAGAAAGATTATAGTTTACCAAGAGCCCTTGTTTCTGTTTTGAGGAAGGTGAAGATGTTACAGTCCAATGTTGTTATAAGATTTAATTTGACGCGTACCATCAGTCCTAGGGCTTTTGGCGTATTGGTTAAATACATAACATTCGGTATTAGAGTCAACCTCCACGTCTCGAGTTCGAGTCACGGAAAGGGTTACCTGGAGTAGAGTGAGAGCTGTCTAAAAAAACCAAGAGAAAATGGCTACCTACTGCCACAGTGAGAACCACCGCGGAGAGGGCTACCTGGTGCAAGGTGTGAGCCGTCCCAAGAAGGGAAAAGAGCTATCTGCTACTAGAGTGAGAGCCGCCGAGGATGTCGGCTACGTAAGCGTGGTGGTCTACTACGGTCCTAAGTTGTTATAAGATTTAATCTGACGAATTTTATCAGTCCTTGGGCTTTTGGCATATTGGTTAAGAACATAACAAAAGATGACCCATTGAGTATCCGAAGAGTATGTTGAGGGGTGATGATAGTGTTTAAGTTTATTATATAGATTTTGTTCAACGACATAGGCTTTCATATGGTTCCTACTTGTAGTTAATGTAGTTCACAACATTTCTACCATTTATCTTGGGCACCACATCACCATGAACTTAATTTTCAGTGTGTTTCTATTCTCCATGTTGTGTTTTCTAACAAATGGATAAGCAGGTTATTTCTTTTATTCTATGAAATACAAGTCTAATTGTTTCTTGGGTGGATAGGCTTTTGATCTAACACATGGTTTGGAGCATGGAAAACTCTCCACAATTGTTTTCTCGAGCCTAATGGAACTGAAGGTGGGTGAACATGGACACATAGTTTGGCAATTTCTCAGGGTGAAGCTAGAAAACAATGCTAGACATGTCAAGCAAAACAAGAGAAACACCGAATATTGGAGCAGTTTCTACTAGTGGTGTGAAAATAGTGCTTATAGAACAATGGTGAGTTTAATTTCCCTCTGTAATATGGTTTGGAGCTTAGGAACTTCATGAAGACTTCTATTGGATTTGTAATTTTCAAATTAATATTTTCTATTTTGTGTCTTGACTAGTTTAAAATGTGTTTTTTCAAGGTTTTTACTTTGAGATTTTTTTTTTTAATTTTTTGAAATATGTGTTTTGAATCCCAGAGAGTTCAGGATTCAAGATCTTACTTCAAAGTGGTTTTTGGTAGAGACATATTTATGATTTTCTCTTTTTTCCTTTGCTTTCTTTATTTTTCCACTTTTCCAAACATTTCTTCGCTTATCTCGGCGAGTGAACGAATTTGTTTGGGGCCGGGCGAATGTTAGTCCTGATTGGGAAAGGAGGCCTGGTCCATGAGAAGATTAAACACCAAATGCTTCCTTTCTTCCTCTCACAACAACAAGAGAGATGAGGAGAATTACAATTTATAGTGTACTGTTACAAATGCCTTGCAATTACATAACAAGTGGTAACACCAAACTAAATGTTATGTAATAACAACATCATAGGTTTACAACCAAATCATGCGATAGAGATAGGAGAAACAAGCCACAGCAGGATAGAGGCTTGTTGTGTTGGTACATGGTTTACAGCCCTTTTAACAGTCTAGAACATGCAGTTTTAAAAAGTTCTACTATTCTATTTTCATTTTACGTGATTTTATCGATTTTGATGAATAATCATCTATCTTTATTTTAATAGTCATTCTTAATGCTTCTAATAGTGTGGTTAGGAACATTTACAATGAGCCTTATTTTCTATGTAATGTAGTTTATTGGAGAAGGTTTTGATCATCAACATAATGATAATCAGCTGACCCCCGTGTATTATTATTCTTTACTTTGTGGTAAAGAATGCAATTGTGCAAATATTATTAGAATGCAGCTGACCCCCGGTAATGTTGGCTTCTTGCCAATTTTATGTGGATAATGAAAAGGATAGTATTGTGTTTGCTAGGCTACACCTGGGGAATACACTTTACATGTCTTATTTACTTGTGATATGTCTTTCTTAGAGCATTCTAGAACTATTCCTGATTATGTGCCTATATTATTTTAAATTATTAATTATTTTTTAATATTATAAATTATATTGCCCGAGATAAGCACGGACGTGTTTTGCTAGTTCCTGATTATGTGCCTATATTCGTGCCTTGTTATGTGTCAACTATCTAAGAGTTTTGACGTGTTTGTTTGGTTATTATTTGATATTCTATTTATTTAGTTGGTTTATTTAGCTTATTGAACAATTTTTAGTTCATTGGTTTATAATAGATCTAAATCATTTGGATTTATGATTGATTTAGACATTTACTTAGACACTGTTTGGCAAATCTTATTCGTGGTGAATAAATATGTGCAAGATAAATCTGTGGATAATAAATATGCGTAAAATATATGTTTTAAAAACAGACTATTTGGTAAAGCAAATACACTATTTGAAATAGATATTTTATGAATATGACAGTTCACGCTTTTGTTGTTCAAGGTTTTTCATAAGTTTCTCAAGATATTTGAAGAATCAACTGCTCAAATTTGATATGACAACCATGTTTGGACATTTGAAGACAATCAATGATTCAGACTGACATTTAGGGTCCAACAATTAAAAAAAGAAAAAGAAAAAAGACTCGGACGTCAAACTTATAGGCTACCTGCGTTAGACCAAAATATTTGTCCCTAAAAGCAGTTGTTCTAGTGCATGTTTGGTATATCTATTCCAACCGCTCTACTCGTCTAAATATCTAAAACAGGTAGATATTTGAAAAATAAAGAGTGTTTGACATACGATTCTTGTCTCTATCTTCTTTAAAAAAGTAGAGGCAAATCCTCTTAAAATGAAAAGCCATTATTCTATGATTTTGAAAATAAGAGCCGAAGGATCTCAAAAAGTAGAGGTAGATGTTTTATATTAAGATGAAACACGGTTTTTAATTTTAGACTCCTTTTTATCTCTTTTTTATGGCCCTAATTTGGATGGCTCTTTTAGAATAAGAGCTAACATGGCCCTCGGTAGAGATGTCAAATGGGCTGGGCCGGGCTGAAAAAACAGCCCACAACACGATACGGCCCTTGCCATGGGCTGTGCTGGGCCGAGGGAACGGCCACGGCAGGCCCGTTTCAGCACGGCCCGCTCCGGGTTGACCCATTCATAACTGTCGGCCTGCCAGGCACGCCTGTCTTGCAGGAACTTCCTCTTTTCTAATCTAAATTTTCACAATTTAGTTAAGTAATGTACCAATAAACATCCTACAAATTTTTTATTTTTTATCCTAGTCATCCTAAATCCCAATTTATACAGAGGAAACTAAATGAGAAACTTAAAACTCAAATTTCTTACCTAATATCTGTCTGCTAGAGTCCTTCAGTGTCACTTGATGAACATTGATGTAGATGATGAGATCGTGAAGTCCGTATGATTCATGGACAATGTATATGCCCTTGATTTTTCTACAGAATAACGAAGAAAAATTAATCGGAAAAAAAAAAAAATTTAAAAATACACGCCGAGCAGTCGGTTGGACATCCCAGGCCCTAGGTCCTTCACAAATAGACAAAAAAATGTCTAATGACTGGTTTAAAAGGACATTTCACTAGGATCATACCAAACGGTCTTTTGGGTCTATATTTCTTTTTGAAACCACTTTAAGAGAAATAGACATAAAAACTAGACACACCAACTGTCACCTGAATAAATTGAATTATTTAATTAGTGTATTTGACTCTGATTATTATGATGAGATTGATTATATAATTTCACTGTAAGATTTTACCATGATTACCATTCGTGAATTGAGATCCAGGGGTCCTAATGATCTTGAATGTTTAATTTTTATTAGAGAGGTAAGGAGAGATCATTGCAAAAATGTAAGAACTAGGACTGTGTCCAGCTTGATCGCAAGATCATTGACAGGCCATAACTGTGATACCATGTATATTTGTAAATAAAGGAATGCATTTGATAGAATTTCACCTTAACGTATTACTGAAGCCTCTTCTAATATGCTTATTTATAGTAAATGCTAGTATTTTACATTAAAGTATATATATATATTATGAATATACAATTTTTAAAGTTTTTATACATTGAGACACCATATCAAAACCCAAATATTGGGTGTGAGCCTAACAGAGACAATCCAATCCAAATTGCATTTGGTTAGAGAATTTACATTTCTGTTTAGTTCAGGTTGGGTATTCTCAGTTACGATTCATGCTTATTTCGGGTTTGCCCACTCACAATTTGTATCAGGCTTGGGATGAGATGGTACCCAAACCAACCTGCCAGAGCTGCACCCCGATGAGGATGGTGCAAACAAACCCAAAATGACAAGTTCAGATTCCGAACCCTAAGAAAATAAAATCTTCTTGAACCATTGAATTTGAGGTGTATGAATCAAAGGGATTAGGTGTTGTAAAAATGGTTAGAGCACCCATGATTTTAGTCAACTTTGAGCTAAAATAAAAGTCGTACCCACTTATTTTTTTAGGTGGAACGACATGGGAATGTGATCTACTCTATGAGTTGATTAAGAACATGTATTGCATTACTCTAATCCACTGATAGGCGAATGAGAAATTGACTCCTAAGACTACTACTTAAACATGGTAAATATGGAAACACAATGCAGCTGTAAACTTACATCCCACATTACTTAGGGGCTAAATATTCTTTGGATATAAATAAGTTCGCCTTGGTAGTAAAGGCTGGGCCCTTAGGGGCCTCCCACTTTTGTGTAGGAGAGAAGACGTAGCCTCACTACCCATTGGGCTTGGGCTTGGGCTTGGGCTTCATGCATGAGTCGGGCCTAGCTTGATCCACTACCCATTTTTATTTTTGGAAAAAAATTATTTAATAAATTTTTTTTTTCCAAATGGGGTGTGTTTGAAGTCCAGAAGGATGTGTCCATGCGTAGCTGGAAGGATGTGTTTAAAGAAACGTTGACATTGCATCTGGGTTATCGGTCGGAGTCTAGAGAGAGAGTCTGCCGCAGTTTGTAGTGCTGCTACTGTGTGAAGAAGATCATTGTATTTTAGGAGACAAACGCCACAGAACATCGTAAGCACCATTACAGGAGGCGAAACTTATCTTAAAAACATAGTGTTAAACACTAGCCTTGATCACCTCACTTATTCAGATTTCCGAATTACAGTTCTTTGCTTTCTGCGTACAAACTATAAGTGGATTTACATTTCAAGATAATATTTCGTATTATTGTTGTTCTGTTTTTCTGTAGTACAAGCATGTTTTCCTGAATACTGAACTAGTTCTATATGTACTCGGACTAACATTAGGGTGATCTAATCGAGTTGATATTTTCATATCCCAAGGTTTTATTGAGATCTTTCAATCCCTCACCTCCCCATGATTGGAATATAGTTTTATTTTTCTAGTGAGTACTCTATAAAAATAATATCATGAGAACTAGCTTGTGGGGCCAACAAGAGGCATAAAAAATTATGAGATCTCAACAAGATCTAGGGTTTAGCAAAATATCTATTCGATGAGATCATTCCAACCACTTGATTTTTGATTTATAAGGGATACCAAAATGCAACACAAAATTCGCTATCACATTTTGTTCAAAATCTATTCGGTGGTTCATGATATCCTTACATTAGTTTCGGGTTTCCCATTCTTTTCTAAGTTTTGGAGCAGTTAAACTGCACCCCTAGGGATGTCAAATGGGTCGGGCCGGCCCGGTTCGGCACATGGCCCATGACATGGGCTGTGCTGGGCCGAGTAGCCTGGGCCCGTTGGTCCATTTGGCACGGCCTGCCAACCCAAGTGGGCTGGCCCTGCGGCTCGCCTAGCCCGCCCAAAAATGACTATTTTTTATAAAAATTCTTCATTTTAACCCCTCAACAGCCATAAAACAGTCATATAAGGGGTATTTTGTGTCATTTTTAATTTTACAAAGTCTATAAATACTCTAACCCTCCCACTCCTTTTCTTTTAATCAAAGTTTTATTTACCAAAAATATATATATATATATATATAAAGGATGTCAATCATTATATAACAAGTGGGCCCATTGTGACAAAATCACTATGGAAATTGGGCCCAAATAGAACACAAACTTCTTCTGTGCATTTTTTATTTTAACACCTACCAAACAACACTAGATAGCTTTGTTTGGCCAGGTAAGCTTGGAAAATAGATTGGGAACTTGAGTCAAATTGAAACCAATCCTAAATTTATTGACCCAAATTACATCCCTTTCTAATATTCTTCTTTGGCCCGGTCAATAATTATAAACTTATAATAGTAATCCAAAAAATATATATAATGTTACTTTTATTTTTATTATGATTATATTATCCCATTAAAACATAATCAACTCTAAGTATAGTTTGGTCTCTTCACTTGTGCCTCAGACCAAGGATCTCGTCTTGGACTCACAAGTGTCTCTTTGGAATGTGTCCAATCAGATATTAGGTCTCAACCAACCAATATATATAGCCCTAGCCATAATAAATATAAATTTAGGTGAGAAAATAAGGCTTTTTAAAATAATTTTTTGTTGAATTAATATTAATTATTTGAACATGAGTCGGTCGAGTTTGACCGAACCACTTAAATATCTTTGTCATTCACAGTACTCATGTTCTAATTTTTAATTTTAATACAGAAAAGAAGAAAAAAATTAATCGGGAAGAAAAATGAAAGAAGCACGTTGAGCACGCCCGGCACCGCCCAACTTCGTTTGGCATGCCTACTCACCCCAAAGTGGCTTCAAGGTGACCAGTTCTAGCCCAACAAGCCTAACTGGTCACCATTCATGGGCTGTACCCAATGGGCCGACCTGGGTTCATTTTATTCTAGAAAACATCAGGTTTATGGGCCTGGAATTGTCGGCGCAATATCTAGTTATGGCCCAATCATAATAGGAAGCAGACAGAAATGGCTCAAATCAACAATCTAGATAGAGTCTGGCAATCATCCGAGGGCCCACGGTTGGTATGGATGCCAAAAATCACATACCCTCTCAGTTTTCAGGCCATGAACAGTATCGAAAAGGAATTGGACAGAAAGACAGGAGAGCATGCCTGGAAAGATAATATCTGACACTATTATATATCTAGTCCCAGCAATGAAAAAGATCTTTACTGTGTCCGTACAAACTCTGCCATTAGCCCACAACTTAGACCATGGGTAAGAACAAAGCACTGATCCGGATTCAAGGGAATGGAAAGCCAACTATTCAATGGCTAGAAAGCCTACAATCGTCAGAATATTGGGCCATAGCATAAAATAATCTTTCTGGACCTGGGTGAGAGCCACATTTATAGACTCCTGGCCTAATTAGGTTATGAAATATAGCATGCATATATCCTCAGGAACAAAGAGTCTTCGAATCCTCAAGTTCGTACTCCGGCCTGAGATAATGATGTGCAAAGATCCCCAAGAGGGGAAGATCCCAGCCTTCCAATTCTTGGACTTTGTTCTTCTTCTTTTTCTTTCAACAGAACAATAAAAAAAAAAAAAAAATCACTGCCTCGATCAGTCATCTGAACACCATTGATGCCACCTCTTAGATGATTCATCTATATTTGATTTCGAGTTATGACTAGTGGATGTAATGGGGCACCAGATCAATGGTTCCAACGACCCCACGACTTATTTATTCCTAGGTGTAAAATCATTCGAGATTTCAAGGGAATGACTGAGCCAAATGTAAGAACTAACATTTTCAACTTCTAGACAACATATATACTTAAACACAGAGTAATGCAATACATGCATTGTAACATACATACACATCTTTAAAGATAAACAAATTGCCAGATGATTATACTAGAAACAAGCACACCAAATAACATTTCCATCATAGTTTTACCCCCCACTCCAAAAAAAAAAAAAAAACATTTCAATCATAGAGAGAAACAGAGAACATCAAACCATGAAAAACGTTGTCAACTCTACCTCTTGAACATTGCTCGAAGTCTTCTATTCTCCCCACCAAGCAGTAATAGCAGCCATCTCCCTTACTTTCCTACAAAATGCAGAAAGAAAGAAAAACACGATTTCTTCATGCATGGGTATGGTCTGGTCTTGGATCATGAAAATGACAGAAGTTGGGCAGCATTGCATTTAATTACTTACGAGTAGTTGGAGAGAAAAAGATGTTGAGAGAGACATCAGAAACTCAGACCCAAAGCTCCTAATATTTCTTCAGTAGTGGCAATGTTCCAGAAAAGGATGATTTTGTTGATATGTATCTGATGTTTAGACTTGGAGTTGGAGAGAGAAGATGGTACTTGTAGTCTTCTGAAAGTAGCAGAGTAGAGATAGTGTGGACCATATCATTGTGTTCAATATTTCTTGTATTTTTTTAATGGGATGAGATCTGAGTTGGGGAGCGTAGAAACTAGAATCTAATTAAAGAAAACCTAGCTTGACTGGTTGATGGGAGTAGGAAGTGTTCTTTTCTTTATATTTTGTTTTGGGGTTGAGAAGGGTCAAGGAGGTAGTGGGGCATGCTTTCTTGATTGCGAGATTTTATTGTTTATTGGACAGGGAATGGTCTGCCATAAGGTTGGTTATATGGTCTGATTGGATTTTCACTTTGTAAAAGTGGGATCCACAGTTGGGTGATTCAGTTTTTTAGTATGTGGGCTCTACGTACTTAGGATGGTCTGTTTATACAATTTTGTTAGACTTGAGATTGTACCCACCCATTAGTCTACTTTCTTCTTGCCTTGGGTTGAGGGGTGTCAATGCCCCAACTTGGATAAAAACCATTTTTTTAAAGTGAAGGTCCAACGGGCCAGACATGGGATCGAGTTATGGCCCTAACAAACCCTCAAGGGCCCACTATGGTTGGGGGGTCGGCCTAGCACTACCTCTAGTCATGCCGTGCCGGACCATGCTGGGCCAGGCGAACACCGTGCCCTAATTTTTTCATATTTTGAAACTCTTTTCATAATTAAATTAAAATGCAATAATAGATTCAAAGAGGTGAGGGATGATGGTTATAAGTAGAATCTGGACATGACCTTAACTTTTCTTAGATTCAAATTAGTAGAATAGTGTCTTGGTATTTATTTTTTATTTTATCTTGTGTCATTTCATTAAGAAGAGATTAGTTATCGTTATTTTGGGGGATTCACCTTTGATTCTTATTTTCAATCACTTATCAAAATATGGTCTTAGAATCATTAGAAATTAAAAAATTTTAGCTAACCATTCGTACGGCCAAAATCTCAAAGTATTAGTACTGGTAGCGGAAATACTTTTCAATAGTCTCAAAGTTTAATATATCACTTCCGTTCGGTAGCCCAACTTAGCCCAAAAAAATGAAAAATAAAAAAGAAGATAAGTACGACTTAAATAATTTTATAACTTTTTTAATGCAACTTTCAAAGCTTATAATAATAATAATACAACAGATATGTAAATCTGGAACTCTTAATAGGTTCTCAATCAATATCTCAATGTTAAGTCATCATACATTTTAACTAAATTATTAAACAATCATTTCCATATTAAATATAAAATAGGAGGCCATAGACAGGCTGAGGTCTTGCCAAACTGACAAGCTTTGATATAAAAACTTGAACCCAAATCTTCAACCCTCCACTGCACAGGTGTAGGGTACGTGCTTGTCATTGCATCAGTTGGATATTCGAGTGTTCCCACAGGATAAGACCGTATAAAATTAGTGTCTCAAACATAATAAACCGCTCCAAATATTGATTTCCTTGAAATGATCCCTACAATAGTTATCCCCTTAGTAAGAAATGGAAAATAAAAAGTTCATAAAGTCTTTTTTAATTTATATAATATTTTTTTAAAAAAACTAAAAAACTTAGAAAGGGCATGTGGGTAGGCCCATGAGCAGGACGACCTAACAAAACACCTACAACATAAGAAATGCCTTGGTCCTACTGGGCCTATCCCTTCGAGCTAGGCACGACACGGCATGGCCCGGCCCATGCATAGCTGGACCGGGGCACGACCCGTTTTACATGCCTACTCTGACTTGACCCCGCACTTGTGCCACCCCTAAATGATACTCCCTCCCTACTAGTGGTAAATGTTAAATGAATAAACTACAAGAAAAAGCATATTTAGCGGTGGGCAAAAACCGCCACTAAAAGTCCAAAATCGGCCGCTATATATATTTAAAGGTAGAAAAACGTCCCCCATTTTATTTTATTTTTTTGGTCGTCGTTGAAGGGTAGTGTCACTGTAGGTTTTAGCAGAGGAAACAAATTTCTGTCTGTAAAAAAAATTTATACGATGGAGAAAAACTGTCTCTAATAAGTGAGATACCGCTGCTAAAAAGCGTTTAATAGGTGGAAAAGTGCCCGTTGATAGTTAAAGGAGTGAATTTTTGTGTAGTAGAGGCAGAATGTAACCGTTGCCTATACATTTTCCGCCCCTATAAGTATATTTACTGGCAGAGTTTTTTTGTCGTTGTTAAACCATTGTACGTATTTTTTAGCGGCGGTTTTCATGGTCCGCCGTTAAAATTTCTTTAAAAAGAAAGAACTATGATTTCCGTTATTTCCCAGATTGTTCTTTTCTGGATGGGTCTCACTTAAACCACACATGTTGGTAGAGTTAAACTTCCATCACAAGCACGCATTGAGCTAAGATTTTACTTGACCTTGATTTTGAAAGCAATCGAAGAAGAAGCTTTGTAGCTAAAACAACTCCTTAATAATATACTCTTTAAATAATTATGTGACAGTAGAGACTGGATCAAATCCATCTCAAAGGTTGATTACTCAACCGTCAGCTACTATTCACACAATAACAATTCATTAACTTGAGGTCACAATCTCTGCACATCCATCAGATGTTCAAATTAAAGACGCCAAAAGAAATGCCCTATATCTGCATCCTTCTCTGTAAATTAACATTTCCATGAGCATTCAACCTGAATCGAGTCGATTTCGTGAGAAGAAGATTTTGTTGATCAACCTCCTAAGAAGTTTGATACTGTCAAAACATAGACTTCCTGTTAGAGGAAAAGCCTCAAATTCTCAGAGTGATCGAAATCCAACTAACCAACCTTATTATCTACAACTAAGATTATTTATTTGGGGTAAACAGGCTAGCTGGGTATTGAATTTAGATGAGACCTGGAGCCAGACCCAAACCCAAACCCAATTATAATAATGAACCAAAACATGTACCCAGAATAGCAAGTCAGGTCTCATGCTTCTTTTATTCAAGCTAGCGGACCGAAGTGGCTCATTCCAGCATCACTTCCAAGTTCTTTTCTCAGAGATCCAAATACCAAAAATTAAAAAACACTCAAGATCCACACAACCAAAGCTTGGCCCACCTGTTTATTTGGAAAGCTTAGTTTATGTATTACAATCCTTCATCAATGTCAAAGTTAGTTATTACAGTATTGAAAAATCATATGTACATCTTGACCTACTAGTAAAAGGACTTAGTTACTTCCAATAGGTGAATAGTTGTTCCCTCCCACATTACAGTAGTCAGACGATCAACAAGGAACCCGCATGTAGTTCCCACCTGCACAAAGATTATTCATCTCAATGTAAGTGTTAATAGAACTCTCGGTGTTAAAAAAATGATATAATTCAAACCACGTTCTTTAGTGAAACAAATCATGGTGTAATTCAAACCACTGCAAATTTTTCATGTTTACAGACCAACACACAACAGTACCTTCAACGAAACATGACCAAGGCATACATTTTGTTTTAGCCACATGGCCCCCACACACAACAGTGATGAATCAGAAGGAAAACCCAGCATACAAGTAGTGACTGAGATGCACAAACGTATAAGGAAAAAATCAAAGCCATCTACATAGCAACATTAGATGATGCTAAAAACTAGAAACAAAACTAGATCACAAGGCTCATGGACAAGCACTTGCAATAGTAAGAATTCTAGCATCTAGAAGAGAGTCAAATGCATAGGATTCGACATGTATGAAACCAGGGCGGACGTACATATGCCCAAGTCAATTTTGAAACTGTGAGATATTTGAATGAGTCTGGACATGTCCCACGTATATCTAATAAACAGTCTCCCTGATAAACAAGCTTTTTGGGCTTGCGGTACCACCGGGGTTAGCGGACGTGAGAGTTCGTTGAGTCCAACCCTTTGTGACCGGAGGCAAAGCAAGCATCAACATTTTTTTATACGGTTATGCTAGATTTTCTACTTTACTTGGAATTGCAAGTGGTGAATGTAGATCTACCTTCACAAGTAGAAAAGGAAATCAACTTTTTTTCTAGTTTTTCATTGCACATATATTTAAGAAAAGAGATGAGATGTTTTGAATGCTGTAAAAGGTGATTTCATTTGGTTTGCTGTGAAATGCGATGTCTGCCTGTAAAAGGCGATTTTTCAGTGAAAGACGATTTATAATTTTTATCAATAATGAAAGACAAGAGTTGTGATTTTTTTTATGTCTCTTTAAACAATACAAAATACAATAAAAAGCAAGAAAATGGAAGCTAACTTCTTCAAGAGATGTGGACTCGTTTTAGATTGACGATTGTAAGTCGTGTGTGGGACTTCGCCATCATCATTCAGATGAGAATAGAGGATGCTCTTAATTCGCTTGGGTATGCTTAAACCTTAGATTTTTAGAGGATAAAGACCAAGAGGAGGTCCTATGTCCAATAAAAAGCGGAGTAGACGGGCTGAAAAGCCACGTCTAAGCCATGGAGATAGAAGGAGAAGGCCTGAGAGGGGGGGGGGGGGGGGTTGGTTTGTCACCTTGTTGTGTGGTCGGTACAGGAATTCTTCAATGGAGGAGAGCCAACTTTGACAAAGTTTTCTCTTGTTTGTGAATTTTTTGTCTATAGATTTTTTTGGTTGATTTTTCCGTCCTTTCTTCTTGGAATGACCTTATTTATAGGCTTTTGGTGCCATGAGGAGAGTTTATGAGCCTTAAATGCATTAAACCCACATGATGGGAGGAGTTACAAGTTTTTAATTCATTATTTTGTAACTCCTTTTTCTTTGCTTTTGATTGGGCGATGAAGTATTAAGGGCTTTTAATCGCCTTTAAGTTTCCATGATAGGAGGAGTTACATGGTTTAATGCTATGATTATGGTTGACTTGTAACTCCCGTTTCCTTGCTTCTGATTGGCCTTCCAAAATAATGAGTAAATGACTGTATTAACTTGTCATAAAATGAGTCATTAACTGCATTAAGTGGTCGCCAAAGCACTTGAGAGTCGCGGCCATGCCGTGTCTTTTGAAATTCTTCTTACGATTATTGCTGATGGATCTTTATGTTGTTTTATGTTTGATGGTCATGCAACTTCAGACAATGATTGCTACCAGTGGGCCAGTGCCATCTGTCCTGTCGATTTCTCGATCGATCGGGCAGAAAGTGTGTTTTTTTAGTCGGCCGGTTGATGATTTTGAAGCATCCAATGACAATTTCATGCTTTTGACAGCGGATCCGTGATGTTGACGAAGATCGACAGATTCCGTGCCTTGAAAATTAGATTCTTGAAAAACCACTGGGGCCGGACATCTCGAAACGCGAAAAAGGATAAAAAAAAATGGTCTTTCGGCGAAAATCTGGCGACCTGGATCTCCATGGTTGCCAGTGACCATGGGTTTTTTCCCCTTTTGGTCGCCGATTTTTGGTCGTTTCTCGGGTTTTTTCAATTAGTTTTTCTTCGGTATTTTTTTCTGACATTTTTCTTCATGTTTTGACCTGATTTCCTTGCAGAAAATTGATGAGAAAGCCTTGCATATCAGAACGCAAAGTTTTCAATTTTCCGATAAAGCCAAAAGACTTTATTGCTTGCCAATTTGCTGTCAGAAATCAAAACTTAGTCAAACGATGTCGGAATGACCTGAAATTTGATGTGAAGCCTCCTGAGCAGTAAATAAGATCAACCATAGGCTTTTGTTTGAGTTTTGAAACCATGTGGGGTCCTATCGCTAGTAGACTTGATTTTGTTGCTAGAAAAATGTTGCGTTTTGATTTATGGTCAATCGATGTTCGATTGACCTGAAATTTGATGTGAGCCTTTTGGAGTTATTTTGGGACGATCCATTAATTCCGATTTGAAAATCATGGTCCCGGGGAGCTCTGCTGGCGGGATGCCTGATTTGGCTTCCTAGAGTCAAAGTCTGGTCAAATGTTGTCGAGATGACCTGAAAATTGATATGTAGCCTTTTGGAAGCATTTTGAAGTAATCTATGTGCTCTGTTTGATGAGTGATAGCCTTGGTGATTATCACCGCCTAGAGGCTTGATTTTGCAGCTCGATGGTTGATGTAGGGTCAAACATTGTTGGTTTGACTTAAAACTTGACATGGAGCCTTTTGAAGGTATTTTGAGACCATATATAGGCACTTATCAAAGATTTGCTGTCTTCGACGCTGTTGCCGCCGGGAGCTCTTATTCAGCTGCTGAAAGGGTGAAGTTAGGCCAAATAATGTTGAAATGGCCTGAAACTTCATGTCTACTCTTCTTTGGCTATTTTGAAGGATCTTGCAGCTTTTGTTTGATTCTGATAAGATTCAATGATTGAAGTAGCATTACATGTTTGTTGGTAAGATGCGGCTTCATGTAACTTCTTGATGTCGAAGATGTAAAGTGACATTTTTTGTGTCAACATGCCCACGTCACAAAAGCTTGGTGAAAAACACCTCTTCTCTTTCGACATCTTCCCACTGCGAGAGTACCATATCCTTTCACGCCGTTCTCTCTCGACGACTTCTTTCTAAGAGTTCGAGATCCTCTTCGCACCAATCGAGTTTCTAGTTGCCCATCCTCTCATGGTTAATCTCTTTCTCATACCAAATAACCCTAAATAAAGCAGTCTCCCTCCCTCTTTAGATGTAGTATAATCAAAATCAATATATACCTAAATTTGAACCCTTAATCTCCAAATCATAATTTCAAATAAATCCCCAAATCCTAATTCAAACCCTAAGCCCTAAATCACTAAATTTGAGCATATCTACAGGTCCGAAGATGACCAAATCACAATTAGGCACACTTTAATCTTCAACTTATACATAAATCAGGCCTTAGGGTTCATATGTTTCGATAACTTGAATTACATTTTAAGTGACGATTTTTTCTTCTTTGCCATCAACCTACAACCAACTATCGCGAATTATTTTTTACAGTTAAGGTAAGTGCAGGCAGCCAAATTCCTTCGATCCAAATAGAACCCCTTTCGGAACCTAAATTGGGTAATTGGGTGCTCACCCAAATCACCATTTCAAGGCAACCAAATTCTTAGGATTAAAGGAAATGTTTTCTTAGGCTGTTTTAATGATGATGAATTGATGATCACTTGGGAAAGGTAGTGGGAAAACCCTTCAATTGGGTAGGAGATCTGAGCCTGGAAAAAAGTTTTATATCTATTTAAATGAAATATATTTTCTTTTTTGGTATTGTTAATGTGAAAGAAGTTAAAAAATTTAGCCTCACCCAAACAAATATCCTAAGTCTGCCACTGTATGAAACTACTACATCTAAATCACACCCTAAGCAGTTGATTCTCTGCACTACTAAAGCTAGAACATCTTATTTTCTCTGGCAAATGCAATAGGTTGGTTTCTTCTTACTGCTAAAATCTGCATCCTCCCCATTATAGGAATTTTTCTTGAATCTACCAGTTTTTTTGAGTCTTTGGGGGCTACTAGTCCTTTTCTTCTTTAATACATATTTGCCTTTTGAGATACTATTGTGATCAAGACGAAGAACTACTTTTAGTATATGACTTCATGTCGAGAGGGAGTTTGGAAAGGCACCTTTTCAGAAGTAATTTGTGAATAATTTTTCTATTATAATTACTATAATTAGCTGTTGTCAGCAAGTCCGAGCTGTTAATTTTTGTAGCTGTTTTCTTTCCTTCCAAAAGAATTGCAACCATTGTTCATGTTTCAAGATTGATGCATTTTCTATAGGGGGTCCAGCCTTTCAACCATTTTCATGGAGCATGCGGCTCAATATAGCAATTGGTGCAGCTCGGGCCCTTGAATTCTTACACTCAGTTGCAACCATATATCGTGATTTTAAAGCATTTAATATTTTGCTTGATTCGGAAAACTCTTCCGTTTTGGTTTCTTTCGCTACAAAGGGAGAAAGAACCCCTTGCATGGTTGATTTCTTAATTCTTTCTTTCATTTTTTTTTTCTGGAGAACTATAATGTGAAAACTTGTGATTTTGGATTCGCAAGGGATGGCCCACAAAATGGTGCTTCACATGTCTCGACAGATCCTAAGGGCACATACGGTTATGCAACTCCTGAATATGTGGCTACAGGTAATATTCATTGCTACAACTTTTTATGATTTTTGTGTTCTTTTTCAGTAGGTTGAATGGTAGTGGGCTTTCTTTATTTTAGTTAGTCTCAAATTGCTCTCTAGCTTTATGAGTGGGTGGATAGTGTTGGATGTCACGCCTGTATGTATATGATTAGGTCGTATCGCAACCTGGTTCCAAGGGTGTGAGAATCGGAGCCAATTAAAAAAAATTCCTTCTAATTACAATTGTGGCCTTAATTCCAGATGGATCGAAATCTGCAATGAGGTTATGATTGATGATCAATATACCATAAACAAATTGCGGAAACATCAACTCATACAATCTATGTAGATGGTAAGGTAAACACAACATATAATAATGGAGCAGTAGCAGCATCATAAGCTCAAATAAAGTTACAAAATATCTTAAAGTTAGCTTTATGGCCAATGGTAAACCCATGGCCCAAAATACACATCCACAAAGTGAACCTGTCTCATCATATTTCCTTTTTCCCCTGAAAGATTTTTCCTCGTATGAACTACGGGTTGCATCCTTTGATATTTCTTTTTCAAAGTCTTCTTAATATTTTTGCAACTGGTCTCTGGCAATGTAGCATGAAACTCACTTCAAGTACAAAGATTTTGTGCATATAAAGCCTTGTAGAGGTCTTTTTGTTTACTTCCAATTATGAATGTTCCCATCACTTGCTTTAGTTCCAATTAGCTAGGTTTCAAATTGGTCAAAGATTTGTACAAATAAAAAGGTAGAGAGCTAATAATCATCTTTACTTCTTTCTTTTTTGTCATAAAAAAATGCAAATGGTTGAAAATTCCTGGATCTCTAACTATGGAATCGATATATAGATTCCACTAGTACAAACTCGAAAGCTATTTTGCAATTGATCATTAAACATTTTAATGTACTCGATCAGGTCCTTCCTTCTCTTGGAAAGTTAATTACTTGATTATTGAAAGCTAAATGTGTAAATTGCTTCTATTGAAATTTTTTTTAGATATTATCTTTATTAGAAGTTAAATATTTATTTAAAATTCATTTGATTATCATGTCAAATCCACAAAACCCTTGGTTCAAAATTTTCCAAATCAAACACCTCATATCCGTATGAGATTCCAACACATTTACATATACTGAATGCAACATATACTGCATGTATGCATACAAGAGAAGTGAGTCATAGGAAAGTTGTGCATGATATGGGCTCAGGTGTAAAGATGAAAGTGCCCAAAACAGCTGGTTGGCATGATATAAAGTAGATGGAAGATCAAACAGTGCATGGACAATGACCCATTAGAACATGTAAGTAGACCAGATCATCAAAACTACATGGTGGGATCATATAGTTGAGAACTCCGCAGTAGTTTCAGAGCGTCTACTGTACAAACTACAGACCCATCAAGAAGAAGAAAATAAAAGATAAAACTTGAATAGTTTTTCAAGTGAGAGAGAGAGAGAGAGAGAGAGATTTTCAAGTGAGAGAGAGAGAGAGAGCGCTATAAAACGGAGATGGATGGGGGGGGGGGGGGGGGGGGGGGGGGTGTGTGGCCGGGCGTGGTGTCTCACCAGATAAGGTTGTCTGAGAGGGAAGGTGGGGATGAGGTGTCTCACCAGATAGGGGGTGTTTGAGAGATGACATTATTAGTACGATGGTTCCAGTGAGCTTTTTTCCCTTGAAATGCTGAGATGCAAGTACCAGGGGAAGTTCCCAACAATAGGCTCTCTTCCCTCGCACATATAGATGGTGCCAACCAAACCCAGATAAGCATTCCTCCTTTAGAAACACTCAAAAGGCCAAAAAATGGCCCAAGAAGAACGCAGATAAGCAGGAACCAAACCAAACCCAAAATCCCATATTGAGAGGCAGAGAAACATATGGAGCAGTGGGGGAAGAAGATAGTCCTTTGCAAGGACCGTAGCACATGCTGCTGTGGGTAAAATAATTGTACTTGTGCATGGAGAAGAGGACACGTGTAAGATCCAGGTTGTAGATAAAGGGCTCAAAAAAAAAAAAAAAAAAAAAAGGAGCGGGAGTGTGGTGGGTTTGGCTTACGAAACCCTAACCCTAGTATTGAATTTCCCAACCCTCTCTTTCTCATCTTTGTGTTAAATTTTTTTCCCTTTTTCTATTCACTATCTAGTTATCTCCCTAATAAATAAATAAACTCCACCCCAGCTCGTTCTCATGCTTTTCTTATTATTATTAGAATTTCTTGTTTATTCAATACAGTTTCTAGCTGTATTTAAACCCAAACCCTAATATCGAAACTCCAACCCTCACTTTCTCAACTTTTAATTATTATTATTTGAGTATTTAAATGTCTCTTAACCCTAACCCTAAAAATGCAAACTGCAAATCTCACTTTCTCAAATTTGTATTCATCTATTATTTTCTATCAAAACAGTGTCTTAACTCTTAACCCCACCCCTCATATCAAAACTCCAACCCTCTCCTTCTCAACTTATTAATATCATTATCAGCTATATATATCCTAAATCTAACCCCTGATATGAATGACAACTCCGACACTGTCTTCTCAACATCCTATATTATTGTTTATCCCTTTCTCCACTCTCCATGATTACTCCTCTGTTTCTTTTTCATGAACCTACTCACAAACGTACCTTAGCTCTTTTTCTTATCGATGTCTAGCTGTCTTTCATCCCTTTTTTGTGATGGTTTTGACCCTACTACAAGCAATTTACCACCCTATTTCACCTCAATCATCCACATTCATGTTCCCCCGAAGCAATCACATTCATGCCTTATTTATTCCCATCCTGACTTCTGCTGGTGCCGCTTCTTCTTCTTCCTCTTTGTCGACGGGGGTGCCATCACCAAGGAAAGATGTTTCCTTTCAACCATGGAAAGAACTGCATCCCACACTCGTATGATGCCGATCAATGCCTGTTGGGTGAGCAGACCTTCTCTAGAAACGAACCCACTTCTTCTTTCATTCAGTTCTCTCCCTTTCTCGACCACAACACCCGCTTTCTTAACTATGAGCATGAGATGCTATCTAGGCACCTCACAAAACCCCCACAAATGGTTTCAACTTTTACTGCAATAACATCAGTGGCAAATGTAGGTGCCAATAACACAGAAATGGCTGTTTTGGGCACCACCCAGAAGATGCTTTTTAGCAAAAAGAGCTCTCCTGTGGCTGTTGGTAGAAAGAGAAGCTCAAACAGGGAACGCCACAGCAAGATCTTTACTGCTCAAGGCCTGAGAGACCGTAGGATGCGGTTGTCTGTCGATGTTGCTCGCAAGTTCTTCGGTCTGCAAGACATGCTTGGCTTTGATAAAGCCAGCAAAACTATTGGTTGGTTGATGACGAAGTCAAAGACCGCAATCAATGAACTCACTAAAGGCCTCTCCCAAAGTGATGGCTGTGGTGGTGACAGCGATGGAGGTGATCAGAATTTGACTTCAGAGTCTGAAGACATCTCTGGATTAGATGAGACTACAGCTGATGTGAATCAACAGGAGAATGATTTGAAGCAGAAATCGTTGGTGGCCGCTCCAAAGGTGAATTGGAATCAAGGTTCGAAGAAGGTTGCGATTTGCCCAGCTGCTAAAGAGTCCAGGGCGATCGCAAGAGCGAAGGCAAGGGAGAGAACTAGGGAGAAGATGAGTAAAAAGCTTGACAAATCAAAGCAACTGCCCAATGGGAGCACCCATGGCCCTTACGGATTGAAGCCCCTCAGCCCTCCCGGATTCCCCAGGGAGTCCAGTTCTCGCATCAGTCATGACAAGAAATCAACAACCAATGAGCCCAACAAGCTAGGACTATCAACATATGATTATTACCAACACATCTCGAATTGGGTGGTGAGATCAATGAGCCCAACAAGCTAGGACTATCAACATATGATTATTACCAACACATCTCGAATTCGCAAGGGGAGAACAGCAGTGGTCTTGTATCCTTTAATAACAATGGCATGATGACCTTCTTCCCAGAGAACTGGGACATGAGTAGCATGCACAAGGACACGTTTTAGCTGTTGTGATACACCCAACATGCAACTATTTACAGGTAAAACTTATGAACGAATTACTGGTTTACTACTCTTCAAATTCCCTTCCGTTAGTCTGTTTCCAGACATTCCATGTTTGAAATAACTAATGCTTGATTACTGTAATTTGCACTTGATAAGATGCATGAGCATAAGAAAAGTTCTAATTATTGTTTTCATGGCATTGAATTTATGACAATGTCACCATTGTTTTACTCTGTGAGGTTGAGGGTGTGTTAATTTTAGTTTGGATGAGATAACTACTGCTGATTTGTCCATATTAGCTTGAATGTGTTTCAAGTAATTGAGATGCCTACCATTACAATTGATGACTTCAGTGTGGGTGGGTTTCAATGGCTCCCAAATGGATGCTAACACATCGGTGGTGGTTTTATAGCTGTATCTGAAACCTACAAAAACAGCATGAAATGGTTCATTATTGGGCATATTCACTATTCCAACCAAACCACCAATAACTCTTGTTTCTTTGATAGAGGAGAGAAGACACAAAAATCTTACCCATAAATAGAATCATACCATGTATACAGGAGTGGATCACATGCATGTCCAGAAACAATTACATGATCCCAATTCCAGCAATGTAAACAAGAAGTTCCAAATTTAACTAATTTATCCACAACTGGTTTTGATCCATGTAGTACAAGAGTATGAGTATCATTGGTCACAAGCAAACAATCCATATCAATCGAAAAGAAAATTCAGAAGTGATAATAGAGTTTTTAGTGATTTCAAGTTCCAAATATTTCCAGTTTCTTACAGAATGTTTATAGCCTTGTTTAGGTGTTTTTTTTTTTTTTAAATTGTTACTCTTTCTTAGACATGGTTATAAAGAAATTGTTGCCTTAATGTCAAACAAAGAAATCAACCAAAGTTTATAAAAGGAGTCGCAGCTAAATGAATAAAATGATTCAAATTCAAATATATCTCTCAAATACTATAATTGAAAGGAGTAAAGAATTGGAAAACTGAAGAAAAAGATGGAAATAATTAAACTATATGAGGAAGTTTAATTAAGAAAACACTTCAAGGTTATGGTTAAAGCTGGTATTTTTGCCTTCATTTTGGTTTCCAAAATTCTCCAATGGTCGTGGTGGTTGACATCATTTTTCCTACACTATAGATTTTTATATAGTAATGGCAATGATCTTATGCTATATATCATCAGTATGGCATGGCCAGAGAACTAAGCCTGATTTAAATTCTGTGGAGCTAGACATTTGGAAGATTCAACTCATTCATATCACGTACATCACTACATATATTGGCACTTGCGCAAATCCTCTCCAGTTGGAATGACATCCCCTGTTGGGTTTTTCGTGTGAAATTTATAGTAATGTTTTCCAAACATGTTCAATCAGGAGTGCATAGAACATCGAAAAATGTGGTAAAATTTGGGGCGGTGCCTAAATATAGAGAAGCTCATGTGTGGCACGTGGTATGAGGAAGGTCGGAATGAAAAAGGTGGGTACACAGATTTGAAGTCAGGTGCTTGCTGCCATCAGTAACAACAGCATTACATCATTTAAGAGCAGCACATTGCATATGTTTTGATTAAAGTGGAAACTGGAAACTACTAATTTGCAGATTTGTTATTCGCTTTTTCAAAGCAAACTTTGTTGGGACTCGTAAATTATGGCATCTCGTTCATCATGCAATTTTTTTTTTTTTTTTGGCATTAAGGTCCCTATCTCTTTCTAAAGTTAAAGCATTTCGATGCAGAAAGATTATATTTTACGAAGAGCCCATGTTTCTGTTTTAAGGATGGTGAAAATGTTACGGTCCTAAGTTGTTATAAGATTTAATTTGACGCATTCCATCAATCCTGAGGCTTTTGGCGTCTTGGTTAAATACATGACAATCGGTATCAGAGCCAACCTCCACGTCTTGGGTTCGAATCACGGAAAGGACTACTTGGAGTAGAGTGAGAGCAGTCTAAAAAAAAACAGAGAAAAAGACTACCTACCGCCACAGTGAGAACCACCGCGGAGAGGGTACCTGGAGCAAGGTGTGAGCCGTCCCAAGAGGGGAAAAGAACTATCTGCCACTAGAGTGAGAGTCGCCGAGGATGTCGGCTGCGTAAGCGTAGTGGTCTGCTACGGTCCTATGTTGTTATAAGATTTACTTTTGTGCGTTTTATCAGTCCTTGGGCTTTTGGTGTATTAGTTAAGAACGTAACAAAAGATGACCGATTGAGTATCCGAAGAGTATGTTGAGGGGTGATGATAGTGTTTGAGTTTATTATATTGATTGTATTCAGCGACATAGGCTTTCATATGGTTCCTACTCATAGTTAATGTAGTTCACAACATTTCTACCATTTATCTTGGGCACCACATCACCATGAACTTAATTTTCAGTGTGTTTCTATTCTCCATGTTGTGTTTTTTTTTAACAAAATGGATAAGCAGGTTATTTCTTAAATTCTATGAAATACAACTCTAATTGTTTTTTGGGTGGATAGGCTTTTGATCTAACACATGGTTTGGAGCATGGAAAACTCTCCACAATTGTTTTCTCGAGCCTAATGGAACTGAAGGTGGGCGGACATGGACACATGGTTTGGCAATTTCTCAGGGTGAAGCTAGAAAACATTGCTAGACATGTCAAGCGAAACAAGAGAAACACCGAATATTGGAGCAGTTTCTACTAGTGGTGTGAAAATAGTGCTTATAGAACAATGGTGAGTTTAATTTCCCTCTGTAATATGGTTTGGAGCCTAGGAACTTCATGAAGACTTCTATTGGATTTGTAATTTTCAAATTAGTATTTTCTATTTTGTGTCTTGACTAGTTTAAAATATGTGTTTTTTCAACGTTTTTTATTTTGAGATTTTTTTTTAATTTTTTGAAATATGTGTTTTGAATCCCAGAGAGTTCAGGATTCAAGATCTTACTTCAAAGTGGTTTTTGGTAGAGACCTATTTATGATTTTCTCTTTTTTCTTTGCTTTCTTTATTTTTCCACTTTTCCAAACATTTCTTCGCTTATCTCGGCGAGTGAACGAATTTGTTTGGGGCCGGGCGAATGTTAGTCCTGATAGGGAAAGGAGGCCTGGTCCATGAGAAGATTAAACACCAAATGCTTCCTTTCTTCCTCTCACAACAACAAGAGAGATGAGGAGAATTACAATTTATAGTGTACTGTTACAAATGGCTTGCAATTACGTAACAAGTGGTAACACCAAACTAAATGTTATGTAATAACAACATCATAGGTTTACAACCCAATCATGTGAAAGAGATAGGAGAAACAAGCCACAGCAGGATAGAGGCTTGTTGTGTTGGTACATGGTTTACAGCCCTTTAACAGTCTAGAACATGCAGTTTTAAAAAGTTGTACTATTCTATTTTCATTTTACATGATTTTATCCATTTTGATGAATAATCACCTATCTTTATGTTAAAAGTCATTCTTAATGCTTCTAATAGTGTGGTTAGGAACATTTACAATGAGCCTTATTTTCTATGTAATGTAGTTTATGGGAGAAGGTTTTGATCATCAACATAATGATAATCATAACAATAATAATATTGAGCACGAGAATCAGCACTTTGCAACCCTGACCAAAAAAAATATAAAAATAGAGGGAGAGAGAACTAGAAGAAGGCTTCTAGTTGCTTGGGAGGAGATGTAGATGGCAAGAGGACCATCATCCAGCTTTACCATCAGCATCATCTACCAACTTTGATCATCAATTGAGCCAAGTGACCCTATCGCAGTACGTAATTTGTGGTTCTTTCTTCAGATCTATGCAAAGATGCTTACCTAGGAGTTCAATTCTAACCTAGCAGCTAACCCTCGTGTATTTGACTTACATAATTGAAATTATGGGTTAAACTATCATCGTTAATGTTGGCTTCCTGCTAATTTTATGTGGATAATGAATAGGATAGTATTGTGTTTGACTAGGCCACACCTGGGGAATACACTTTACATGCCTTTTTTACTTGTGATATGTCTTTCTTAGAGCATTCTAGAACTATTATTATATATTATAAACGTAGGATTCAATTTCGAAATTAGAGTCTAATTTGCTAATCGATTGCAAAATTGGACTTTAATCTCAAATCAATTTGAGAAATTGAATCTCAAATCAGTTTCAATTCCAATTTTTATTGTTACCAAAAATGCTAAAACACCTACCACAATAAAAGATATTTATCGAAAAACTCTTATTAATCCTCCCCTAAAATCTCTCTTACATGTTTCTTTCTATATCTTCTCACTCAAATCTCCTCCTTATCTCAAGCCCAGGACAATCTCCTTGTCCATCTCTTCATACTCTTATCTACTCCGATCCATAAAAAATTGGACTTTAATCTCAAATCAATTTGCCGTACTTAGTTTAATTATTATTTTATTTTAGGGCTCGGGATTAGCACGGGCCTTTCTCACTAGTTATTATATATTATAGACGTAGGATTCGATTTCGAAATTGAGCTCTAATTCCGCAATTGATTGCAAAATTGGAGCTCAATTTCTATTTCAATTTTTATTTAAGGAGATATTTTAGGGATTTGGAAGAAAATTTTGATTTTAGTCATCTAAATATAGAGTCCAACACATTCAACACATCTATCTACACATTAGACTTTTAGATAAAGATGGTTTCTCATGTGATCTCAAAATATTCTTTCTAACCTATAAGGATACACGTTGCATAGATCTATGGTCATAAATTATAAATCTATGGTTAAATAATTAATCTTAAATATATTATTTAAAATTATTAATTATTTTTTAATATTATAAATTATATTGCCCGAGATAAGCGCGGGCGTGTTTTGCTAGTTCCTGATTATGTGCCTATATTCGTGCCTTGTTATGTGTCAACTATCTAAGAGTTTTGACGTGTTTGATTGGTTATTATTTGATATTCTATTTATTTAGTTGGTTTATTTAGCTTATTGAACAATTTAGTTCATTGGTTCAAATTGTGAATTTATGGACCCATAGAAGTCCAAAAATGCAAATTTTAGGATTTGCTTTTTTTTATTTTACAAATATCTCAAGATTCATGAAAAAAAAAAAAAAAAAAAAACTACTCAAATTTGATAGCATGATGGTTTTTGAGGTCTTGAAGATAGGCAACTTGTTCTGATTAATTCTTTGGGCGCCACAAGTGAAGAAAAAGAAAAAATGGATTAGCTGGAATCACTTGAATACCCAGCCATTTTATATCAAATACGTCCTACGTTCACAGATTTTCTTCAATCTCTTGAGATCTACGAAGAATCAAAGGTTGCGATTCGGCCCTCACTATCGTTTTTAGCTTTTCTAAGAGGATCAATCGTTTGGATCTTGATATAGGGTCCCACAAAAGTCTAAAAATACAGATTTAAGGGTCTGTATTTTTTACAAATATCTCAGGATCAATGAAGAATCAATGGATTAAATTTAATGGCATAAAATTGTTTGAGACCTTGAAGACAGTCAACGATTCTAATTGACTTTTTGGGGCCCATAATGTAAGGAAAAAAGTAAGAAATGGACCAGCCGGGACCACTAGAAAATCCAGCCATTTTACATCTTACTTTTTCTTCAATTTCACAAGATCCACAAAGAATCAAGGGCAAGGATTCAACCCCATAGCTATTTTGACATTTTCAAAGAGTGTCAACTGTTTGACTCTTGACATAGGGACCCACAAAAGTCCAGAAATTCAAATCTGTCACAGTTTTTCATAAGTTTCTCATGATCTATGAAGAATCAACTGCTCAAATTTGATATGACAACCATGTTTGGACTTCTGAAGACAGCCAACGATTCAGACTGACATTTAGGGTCCAACAATTAAAAAAAGAAAAAGAAAAAAGACCCGGACGTCAAACTTAATTATAGGCTACCTGCATTAGACCAAAATATTTGTCTCTAAAAGCAGTTGTTCTACTGCATGTTTGGCATATCAATTTCCAACCGCTCTACTTGTCTAAAAATCTAAAATAGAGGTTTGAAAAAGAAGAGTGTTTGGCATACGATTCTTGTCTCTATCTTCTTTAAAAAAAGTAGAGGCAAATCCTCTTAAAATGAAAAGCCATAATTCTATAATTCTGAAAATAAGAGCCGAAGGATCTCAAAAAGTAGGGGCAGATATTTTATATTGAGATGAAACACGGTTTTTAATTTTAGACTCCTTTTTATCGCTTTTTTGTGGCCCTAATTTAGATGGCTCTTTTAGAATAAGAGCCAACATGGCCCTAGGTAGAGATGTCAAATGGGCCGGGTCGGGCTGAAAAAACAGCCCACAGCATGGCACAGCCCTTGCCATGGGCTGTGCTGGGCCAAGAGAACGGGCACGGCAGGCCCGTTTCAGCATGGCCCGCTACGGGCTGATCCATTCATAACTGTCTGACGCCTGGCCCCGCAGGAACTTCCTCTTTTCTAATCTAGATTTTCACAATTCAGTTGAGTAATGTACCAATAAACATCCTACAAATTTTTTATCTTTTTATCCCAGTCATCCTAAATCTCAATTTATACAGAGGAAACTAAAGGAAAAACTTAAAACTAAAATTTCTCACCTAATATCTATCTGCTAGAGTCCATCAATGTCACTTGATGAGCATTGATGTAGATGATGAGATCGTGAAGTCAGTATGATGCATGGACAATGTATATGCCCTTGATTTTTATACAGAACAACGAAGAAAAATTAATCGGAAAAAAAAAATTAAAAAGGAACGCCAAGCAGTCGGTTGAACATCCCAGGCCCTAGGTCCTTCTCAAATAGACAAAAAAATATCTAATGACTGGTTTAAAAAGACATTTCACTAGGATCACCCAAACGGTCTTTTGGGTCTATATTTCTTTTTGAAACCACTTTAAGAGAAATAGACATAAAAACTAGACACACCAAATGTCACCTGAATAAATTGAATTATTTAATTAGTGTATTTGACTCTGATTATTATGATGAGATTGATTATATAATTTCACTATAAGATTTTACCATGATTACCATTTGTGAATTGAGATCCAAGGGTCCTAATGATCTTGAACGTTTAATTTTTATTAAAGAGGTATGGAGAGATCATTGCAAAAATGTAAGAACTAGGACTGTGTCCAGCTTGATCGTAAGATCACTGTCGGGCCATAACTCTGATACCATGTATACTTGTAAAGAAAGGAATGCATTTGATAGAATTTCACCCTAACGTATTACTGAAGCCTCTTCTAATATGCTTATTTATAGTAACTGCTAGTATTTTACATTAAAGTATATATATTATGAATATACAATTTTTAAAGTTTTTATACATTGAGACACCATATCAAACCCAAATATTGGGTGTGAGCCTAACAGAGACAATCCAATCCAAATTGCATTTGGTTAGAGAATTTGCATTTCTGTTTAGTTCAGGTTGGGTATTCTCAGTCACCATTCATGCTCAGTTCGGGTTTGCCCACTCATAATTTGTATCAGGCTTGGGATGAGATAGTACCCAAACCGACCTGCCAGAGCACCCCAATAAGGATGGTGCAAACAAACCCAAAATGACAATTCCGGATTCCAAACCCCAAGAAATTAAATAAAATCTTCTTGAACCATTGAATTGGCCTCCCACTTTGTTGGAGGAGAGAAGACCTAGCCCCACTATCCATTGGGCTTGGGCTAGGGCTTCATGCGTAAGTCGGGCCTAGCTCGGCCCACTACCCATTTTTATTTTTGAAATAGCTCGGCCCACTACCCATTTTTATTTTTGAAAAAAAATTATTTAATGAAATTTCTTTTTCCAAAAGGGGTGTGCCCGAAGTCCAGATGGGTGTGTCCATCCGCAATTGGAAGGGTGTGTCCAAAGAAACGTTGCTGTTCTCTGTGTCTATTCAATGGTAATCAATCACTAAATTGAACAGATGCAACCCTACATGAAGAGTCCTGAAGCAGGTGTTACACCCCGACCCGAACTAATAATGATTAAGGCTAATTAATTGAGGTTAATGCTAATTAAGCATGGATAATTGGATTAATCAAGGTTAATGACCAAAGAGAGACAAACTAGTCTCAAATGATGCATTAAGCATAATGAAATGGATTTGAATGGAATTGAGTTGGTAATGAAATGGATTTGAATGGAATTGAGTTGGTTAAAATGAGTTTAGACTCAAGCAAAATAAGCTAAGGACTTTTTCGTAAATACGGATTTTCACGTATTTAGTCAAATACGGAAATTCTTGATACCAACGTGTATTTCTCGAAGAGTACGTTAACTTTCATAATAAACACGATTCCATTTGACCTCAAATGGACCAAGTGAAGTTTCATTTGACTCAAAATGTAAATAGACTACAGGAGAAGGGGTTTTAGTGTGAAGAGTGTTTATATTAAAATGAAATGAAGGTAGGAGAGCCATTCTTCATTTCACTTCAAGAAAAACCCTAGGCAACTTCTCCATTCCTCTTTTCTCTTCCATTTTCTCTCCATCTAGTGTGAAGATTTGAAGAGTTCCCAAGTGATTAGAGTGATTTAGGCTACTTCATCTTCTTCCTCTAGCCATTCTTCCATTTTGAAGTGATAGAGCTTGAAAGAGAATTCTAAATCTCTTTGCTTGGAACCACAAGTAAGTAATGGGTCTTCCTTTAGGATTTTCCAAGTCCTATTAGTGGTTTTGTAGTGATTTCTAGCATAAATGGTTCATAGGAGTTCATTTGCTTGTTTTATAGATTAGGGTTTGAAATTGGAGATTGTGGTCTCCAGCCAAGCTAAGTAAAAGAGGGCTTTGAGTTTATTGACTTCAAGAGAGGCAAGCATAAGCATCTCTTGTGATTAGTGTTAATTATTATAAAAGCTCTTAGAGTTTCCATGGGTTTTATGCATTTTACATTGAGTTTTGGATTCATTATGGATGCTTAATGAAATGATTAAGGAATGATTAGAAGTGTTATTGGGAATGAATGTGAATAGATGAAGTATGAGGGGGAACAGCAGTTTCCAAATCTCTTATGCAGGTTGTGGAATTGTAATGGAGAGAGAGAGTAGAAGAAGGGAGAAGAAGGGAGAGAGTATCAGATTTTCGGAATGAAATTCTGAAGGGTTCGCTCGAGCGAACGAGGTTCTGTTTAGACTGACAGAAATTCTGAAGAGTTCGCTCCAACGAACATTAAGTGCGCTCGAGCGAACATAGTTCTGTATTGGTCCGCTCAAGCGAACAGTGATTCCGCTCGAACGAACAATATTCTGTCTTGGTCCGCTCGAGCGAACCTGAGACTGGCCCAACGATGACAGTTAGTAAAAATTTCAATGGATTTTGGATTTTTACGAGAATTTGGAGTACGTCTCGTGGGTATAAGTGCTTCTCCAATTAGTTTTAAGACTAATCATGGATTAAATTGAATTATTGAGAACTAGTGATGTTTTAAGAATGGTTCCTTGAGCGAACCATATTAATCGATAATGGCCTAAGCTCCATAGGTGATAATTACGAGGACTAATAATGCACATATTAAATGTATAAATGTGATGTCCATCAAGAATAACACGTGCATTTGGAAACCAATGGTTACACCTGAATGGTTGTTTAGGATTAAGATAAGATTGAGTAGAACCATAGGTGGTTGATAATTCCTCATTATATCATTGTGTTCTAATCTAATGATATTGGTATTATTGCTGTCCCCTTTCTTTGTCATGAAAGGAATCATTGAATTGAATTGAATCCATAAAAGGATTTCTTACTGAAGTAGATGACTAATCCTAAATGAGTTCTAAATGAATTAGAATTCTAAATGAGTTCAATGAGTTCAATGAATTAATGAATTAATAATGAAATAAATGACTAACTGCTGCAGTAGGTAGATATTGGGGTGTTCCGGAGCTCCGTGGTGATGCTAGTTGTTTCTGGCCCGGACACTAGTAAGTCCCACCAATTCCAATCGTATCTTTGAATATTGATTGATGCCTTCCATTGGAAGATGAATCCTCCTTTTGAGGGGAGATGGTAAACAAAATGAATCATTGCTTTGAGGGAAGATGGTAAATGAAATGAAATACAATGAAATGAATGCTATGGTGTCACGACCCGGGCCTGAGATCCGGTAACCCCAAGCTGTGATCATTATACTTACTCCCATAAACCTCGAATTAGCCGAAGTTAAAACGGAATCCACAAGAGATAATATTTTCAAAATACTTGTCAAATACAAAATTTTTTGCGGAAACAATTATATTTGACAATATCAATTTACATGTATACAAAATAAAGTTCTTATACATGTATCATTTCCGATATACATTGATCAACACTGCATATTCAAAACATTATGCAAATATCAAATTAATTACATTCCAAAATGAATTTATAAATAGTTCCTCAAAACATTTTCCAAAACGTTTCAATTTCCACTTCCCACTCAGATACTCATTTTATATGGTATCCCGTCTGTTCCACTCAATCAGTCCTCCTGGAGGAACCGGAGCGGTCTCCTCCGCTGCCGCCGGGGGCGCTGCTGGACTGGCAGAGGCAATTGGGCCTGTAATGCCATCAATAACACTAATGAACACGACGGTTCAATAATGTATAAACAATTCTTGCAATAGTATATTAATACATTCATATTGCATTATTAACAATTTCAATTATAGAGAAATCTAGACAATTTCTACAATGACAATAGGAGACACAATGTCAATCAATAAACATGTACAAAATGGCCACTACCATAGCATTCATTGCATTGTATTTCATTTCATTACCATCTTCCCTCAAAGGAAGAATTCATTTATTTATCATCTCCTATCAAAGGAAGGATTCATCTTCCAATGGAAGGCATCAATCAATATCCGAAGATACGATCGGAATTTGGTGGGACTTACTAGTGTCCAGGCCGGGGACAACTAGCGTCACCACGGAGCTCCGGAACACTCCAGTATCCATCTGCTGCAGCAGGATTAGTCATTCATTAATTCATTGAACTCATTTAGAGCTCTAATACAATAGCTAAGTAGTGCCAGACTCAAGGTCAATAACCTTCAGTAAGAAATCATTTTTATGGATTCAATTCAACTCAATGATTCCTTTCATGACAAAGGAAGGGGATAACAATAATACCAATCTCATTAGATTGTATTACAACGACACAATGAGAGAACCATTGACCACCTACGGTTCTACTCAACCTTACTTCAATCCTAAACAACCATTCGGGTGTAACCGTTGGTTTCCAAATGCACGTGTTATTCATAATGGACATCACATTTATACATTTAATATGTGCATTATTTGTCGCCGTAATTATCACCCATGGAGCTTAGGCAATCATTGATTAATATGGTTCATTCAAGGAACCCTTCTTAAAATATCACTAACTCTCAAGACTTAAAACTAATTGGGGAAGCATTTATACTCATGAGACGTACTCCAAATTCTCGTAAAAATCCAAATTCCAAAATTCACCACAGTCGGACCGTTAGGTTCGATCGATTGCCCCAAATTTTCATTAACTGTTATCGTTGGGCCAGTACCAGGTTCGCTTGAGCGAATTACTGTTCGCTCAAGCGGACCAAGTCAGAACGTTGTTCGCTCAAGCGGAATCACTGTTCGCACGAACGGACCAAAACAGAACTATGTTCGCTCGAGCGAACTCTTCAGAACTTCTGTCAGTCCAAACAGAACTTCGTTCGCTCGAGCGAACCCTTCAGAATTCCATCCGAAATTCTGATACTCTATCCCTTCTTCTACTTCCTTTCTCCATTAATTTTCACAACCTGCATAAGAGATTTGGAACCTCCTGTCCCCTCCTCATATATCATTCATTCATCATTCAATCACAATAACACTTCTAATTATCCATTAAACATATCATTAAACCCATAATAATTTCCAAAACTCAATGGAGAATGCATAAAACACAAGGGAACTCTATGAGCTTCTATAGTAATCAACACTAATTACAAAAGATGCTTATACTTGCCTCTCTTGAAGCCAATGAATTCAAAGCCCTCTTTTACTTAGCTTGGCTTAAGACCAAAATTCTCAACTTCAAACCCTAACCCATAAAAACATACAAATGAACTCCCATGAGTCATTTGTGCTAGAAATCACTACAAAGCAATCAATATAACTTGGAAATCACAAGAAAGATTCATTACCTACTTGTGGCTCCAAGCAAAGAGATCTTGAACTTCATCAATGGGGAAAACAACTTGAGGAAGAAGATGAAGTTGAAAGTAGACTCCTTAAAAGCCACTTAAATCACTCTTAGCTTCACACTTGATGGAGAGAAAATGGAAGAGA
>QPKB01000003.1:21718909-21757593 GCA_003546025.1 Camphora micrantha | reverse complement strand
CTGTTACGGTCTTAAGTAGTATATAAGATTTAATTTAACACGTTCTATCAATCCTTGGACTTTTGGCATATTGGTTAAGTACATAACAAAAGATGACCCATAGAGTATCCGAAGGCTATTGAGGGGTGATTGTTTAAGTTTATTATATTGGATTTTGTTCAGCGACAATGCTTTCATATGGTTCCTACTCATAGTCAATGTAGTTCACATCATTTCACAATTTATCTTGGCACCACATCACCCATGACTTAATTTTCAGTGTCTTTCTATCTCCATGTTGTGTTTCTAACAAATGGATAAGCAGGTTATTTCTTATATTCTATGAAAGACAACTCTAATTTGTTTTTGGTGGATAGGCTTTTGATCTAACACATGGTTTGGAGCATGGAAAACTCTCCACAATTGTTTTCTCGAGCCTAATGGAACTGAAGGTGGGTGGACATGACACATGGTTTGGCAATTTCTGAGGGTGAAGCTAGAAAACATTGCTAGACATGTCAAGCGAAACAAGAGAAATACGAATATTGGAGCAGGTTCTACAAGTGGTGTGAAAATAGTGCATATAGAACAATGGTGAGTTTAATTTCCCTCTGTAATATGGTTTGGAGCTTAGGTACTTCATGAAGACCTCTATTGGATTTGTAATTTTCAAATTAATATTTTCTATTTTGTGTCTTGACTAGTTTAAAATATGTGTTTTTTCAAGGTTTTTTATTTTGAGATTTTTTTTTTAATTTTTTGAAATATGTGTTGAATCCCAGAGAGTTCAGGATTCAAGACCTTACTTCAAAGTGGTTTATGGTAGAGGCCTATTTATGATTTTCTCTGTTTTCCTTTGCTTTCTTTATTTTTCCACTTTTTCGAACATTTCTTCGCTTATGTCGGCGAGTGAACGAATTTGTTTGGGGCCGGGCCAATGTTAGTCCTGAGAGGGAAAGGAGGCCTGGTCCATAAAAAGATTAAACACCAAATGCTTCCTTTCCTCCTCTCACAACAACAAGAGAGGATGTGGAGAATTACAATTTATAGTGTACTGTTACAAATGGCTTGCAATTACATAAGAAGAGGTAAGTAACACCAAACTAAATGTTATGAAATAACAATAACATAGCTTTACAACCAAATCATGTGAAAGAGATAGGAGAAACAAGCCACAGCAGGATACATGGTTTACAGCCATTTAACAGTCTAGAACATGCAGTTTTAAAAAGTTCTAATATTCTATTTATTTTACTGATTTTATCGAATTTTGATGAATAATATTATCTTTTATTTAATTAGTCATTCTTATGCTTCTATAGTGTGGTAGAAACATTTACAACGAGCTTTATTTTCTAGAATGTAGTTTATTGGAGAAGGTTCTGATCACTCAACATAATGATAATCCAAGTGACCCGTGTATTATTATTCTTTACTTTGTGGTTTAAAAGAATGCAATGTGCCAAATATTATTTTAAGATGCAGCGACCCCGGTAATGTTGGCTCTTGCCAAATTATATGTGGGATAATGAAAAGGATAGTATTGTGTTTGACTAGGCTACACCTGGTGATTATGTGCCTACTTATACATGTCTTATTATTATTTTGAATGCTTTCTTAGAGGCAATTAATTCGGATTTATGATTGATTTAGACATTTACTTAGAGACTGTTTGGCAATTCTTATCTGTGGTGAATAAATATGTGCAAAATAAATCTGTGGATGAAAATATGCGTAAATTATATACTTTGGCCGAGATAAGCCACGGACTGTTTTGCTAGTTTCCTTGATTTATGTGTCCTATATTTCGTGCCTTGTTATGTGTCAACTTATCTAAAGAGTTTTACGTGTTTGGTTTGATTATTAATTTGAGTCCATTCTATTTATTTAATTGGTTCTATTTATCTATTGACAATTTTTTAGTTCATTGGTTTATCAAGTATATCTAATTCATTTGGATTCATATGATGATTTAGAATTTACTTAGACCACTGTTTGGCAAATCTTATTCGTGCAGTGAATAAAATATGCAAGGATAATCTGTGGATATAAATATGCGTAAAAATATATGTTTTAAAAACAGACTATTTGGTAAAGCAAATACACTATTTGAAATAGATATTTATATGATAGTGACAGTTCACGTTTTTGTTGTTCAAGGTTTTTCATAAGTTTCTCAAGATATTTGAAGAATCAACTGCTCAAGTTTGATATGACAACCATGTTTGGACATTTGAAAGACAATCATGATTCAGACTGAACATTTAGGGTCAACAATTAAAAAAAAAGAAAAAGAAAAAAGGACTCGGACGTCAAACTTATAGGCTACCTGCGTTAGACCAATAATTTGTCCCTAAAAGCAGTTGTTCTAGTGCATGTTTGGCATATCTATTCCACACGCTCTACTCGTACTAAATATCTAAAACAGGTAGTATTTGAAAATCAAAAGCTGTTTGACATACTTTCTTGTCTCTATCTTCTTTAAAAAAGTAGAGGCACAATCCTCTAAAATGAAAAGCATTATTCATGGTTTTGAAAAATAAGAGCCGAAGGATCTCAAAAAAGTAGAAGGTAGATGTTTTATATTAAGATGAAACACGGTTATTAATTTTAGACTCCTTTTTATCGCTTTTATGGCACCTAATTTAGATGGCTCTTTTAGGAATAAGCGCTAACCATGCCTCGGTAGAGATGTCAAATGGGCTGGGCCGGGCTGAAAAAACACCCACAACACGATACGGCCCTGCCATGGGCTTGTGCTGGGACCGAGGGAACGCCACGCAGGCCCGTTTTAGCACGGCCGCTGTGGGTGTTGACCCATTCTAACTCGGCCTGCCAGGCACGCCTGTCTTGCAGAACTTTCTCATTTTCTAATCTAAATTTCAACAATTTAGTTAAGTAATGTACCAATAAAATTCCTAAGAATTTTTTATCTATATTTAATCCTATGTCATCCTAATCCCAATTTATACAGGGAGGAAACTAACTGAGAAACTTAAAACTCAAATTTCTTACCTAATATCTGTCTCTAGAGTCCTTCAGTGTCACTTGATGACATTGATGTAGATGATGAGATCTTGAAGTCCGTATGATGCATGGACAATGTATATGCCCTTGATTTTTCTACAGAACAAGAAGAAAAATAATCGGAAAAAAAATTTAAAAATACAACGCCGAGCAGTCGGTTGACATCCCAGGCCTAAAGGTCCTTCACAAATAGGACAAAAAATGTCTAATGACTGGTTTAAAGGACATTTCACTAGTTCATACAAAACGGTCTTTTGGTCTATATTTCTTTTTGAACCACTTTAAGAAGAAATAGACGACATAAAAACTAGACACACCAACTGTCACCTGAATAATTGAATTATTTAATTAGTGTATTGACTCTTGATTATTATGATGAGATTTGATTTATATAATTTCACTGTAAGATTTTACCATGATTAACCATTCGTGAATTGAGATCCACAGGGGGTCCCTAATGATCTTGAATTGTGTTTAATTATTTAAAAAATATTAGAGAGGTAGGAGGAGATCATTTGCCAAAAAATGGGTAAGGAACTAGGACTGGTGTCCAGCTTGGATCGCAAGATCATAGACAGGACCCAATAACTCTTGATACCCAAAATGTATATTTGTAAAATAAAGGATGCATTTGATATAGAATTTCACAGCTACGTATTACTGAGAAGCCTCTCTTATTATGCTTAATTTATAGTAAATGCTAGTATTTATTACATTTAAGTAGTATATATAAATATTATGAATAATACCAATTTTTAAAGTTTTTAATAACATTGGAACACCATATCAAAACCCAAATTTATTGGGTGTGAGCCTATAGCAGAGACCATCAATCCAAATTGCATTTGGTTAGGAGATTTAAGGATGCATTTCTGTTATTAGTTCAGGTTGAGGTATTCTCAGTTACGATTCCAATGCTTAATTTCGGGTTTTGCCCACTCACAATTTGTATCAGGCTTGGGATGAGAATGGTTAGACGAGGGCTCCCACCAACCTTGCCAGAGCTGCAACCCCGATGAGGGATGGTGCAAACAAACCCATAAGACACAGTTCAGATTCCGAACCCTAAGAAATAAATCTCTTGAACCATTGAATTTGAGGTGTATGAATCAAAGGATTAGGTGTTGAAAAATGGTAGAGCACCTCATGATTTTAGTCAACTTTGAGCCAAATAAAAGTGGTATACCCACTTATCTTTTTAGGTGGAGCGACATGGGAATGTGAATTTACTCTATGAGTTGATTAAGAACATGTATTATATTACCCTCTAATCCATTGATAGGCGAATGAGAAATTGACTCCTAAGACTACTACTTGAACATGGTAAATAAAGAAACACAATGCAGTTGTAAACTTACATTCCATATTACTTAGGAGCTAAAGATTCTTTGGATATAAATAAGTTCGCCTTGGTAGTAAAGGTTTAACCCTTAGGGGCCTCCCACTTTTGTGTAGGAGAGAAGACGTAGCCTCACTACCCATTGGGCTTGGGCTTGGGCTTCATGAGTGAGTTGGGCCTAGCTTGATCCACTACCCATTTTTATTTTTGGAAAAATTTTATTTAATAATAATTTTTTTTTCCAAATGGGGTGTGTTTGAAGTCCAGAAGGATGTGTCCATGCGTAGCTGGAAGGATGTGTCCAAAGAAACGTTGACATTGCATCTGGGTCATCGGTCGGAGTCTAGAGAGAGAGTTTGCGGTAGTTTGTAGTGCTGCTACTGTGTGAAGAAGATCATTGTATTTTAGGAGACAAACGCCACAGAAGATTGTAAGCACCATTACAGGAGGCGAAACTTATCTTTAGGACATAGTGTTAAATACTAGCCTTGATCACCTCACTTATTCAGATTTCCGAATTACAGTTCTTTGCTTTCTGCGTACAAACTATAAGTGGATTTACATTTCAAGATAATATTTCGTATTATTGTTGTTCTGTTTTTCTGTAGTACAAGCATGTTTTCCTGAATACTGAACTAGTTCTATATGTACTCGGACTAACATTAGGATGATCTAATCGAGTTGATATTTTCATATCCTAAGGTTTTATTGAGATCTTTCAATCCCTCACCTCCCCGTGATTGGAATATAGTTTTATTTTTCTAGTGAGTACTCTATAAAAATAATATCATGAGAACTAGCTTGTGGGGCCCACAAGAGGCATAAAAAATTATGAGATCTCAACGAGATCTAGGGTTTAGCAAAATATCTATTCGATGAGATCATTCCAACCACTTGATCTATGATTTATAAGGGATACCAAAATGCAACACAAAATTCGCTATCACATTTTGTTCAAAATCTATCTGGTGGTTCATGATATCCTTACATTAGTTTCGTGTTTCTCATTCTTTTCTAAGTTTTGGAGCAGTTAAACTGCACCCCTAGGGACGTCAAATGGGCCGGGTCGGCCCGGTTCGGCACGGCTTGGCCTGCCAGCCAACGGCACGGCCCATGACATGGGCTGTGCTGGGCTGAGTAGCCTGGGCCCGATGGTCCATTTGGCACGGCCTGTCAACCCAAGTGGGCTAGCCCCTACGACCCGCCTAGCTCGCCCAAAAATAACTATTTTTTAAAAAAATTCTTCATTTTAACCCCTCAACAGCCATAAAACGATCATATAAGGGGTATTTTGTGTCATTTTTAATTTTACAAAGTCTATAAATACTCTAACCCTCCCACTCCTTTTCTATTAATCAAAGTTTTATTTACCAATATATATATATATATATATAAAGGATGTCAATCATTATATAACAAGTGGGCCCATTGTGACAAAATCACTATGGAAATTGGGCCCAAATAGAACACAAACTTTTTCTGTGCATTTTTTATTTTGACACCTACCAAACATCACTAGATGGCTTTGTTTGGCCAAGTAAGCTTGGAAAATAGATTGGGAACTTGGGTCAAATTGAAACCAATCCTAAATTTATTGACCCAAATTACATCCCTTTCTAATATTCTTCTCTGGCCCGGTCAATAATTATAAACTTATAACAGTAATCCAAAAAGTGTATATAATGTTACTTTTACTTTTATTATGATTATATTATCCCATTAAAACATAATCAGCTCTAAGTATAGTTTGGTCTCTTCACTTGTGCCTCAGACCAAGGATCTCATCTTGGACTCACAAGTGTCTCTTTGGAATGTGTCCAATCAGATATTAGGTCTCAACCAACCAATATATATAGCCCTAGCCATAATAAATATAAATTTAGATGAGAGAATAAGGATTTTTAAAATAATTTTTTGTTGAATTAATATTAATTATTTGAACATGAGTCGGTCGAGTTTCACCGAACCACTTAAATATCTTTCTCATTCACGGTACTCGTGTTTTAATTTTTAATTTTAATACAGAAAAGAAGAAAAAAATTAATCAGGAAGAAAAATGAAAGAGGCACGTTGAGCACGCCCGGCACGGCCCGTGGGAGGGGCCGGCCGAGGTTGGGGCGGCCTGGCCTGGCTCGTTTGGCATGCCTACTCACCCCAAAGTGGCTTCAAGGTGACCAGTTCTAGCCCAACAAGCCTAACTGGTCACCATTCATGGCTGCACCCAATGGGCCGACCTGGGTTCATTTTATTCTAGAAAACATCAGGTTTATGGGCCTGGAATTGTCGGCGCAATATCTAGTTATGGCCCAATCATAATAGGAAGCAGACAGAAATGGCTCAAATCAACAATCTAGATAGAGTCTGGCAATCATCCGAGGGCCCACGGTTGGTATGGATGCCAAAAATCACATACCCTCTCAGTTTTCAGGCCATGAACAGTATTGAAAAGGAATTGGACAGAAAGACAGGAGAGCATGCCTGGAAAGATAATATCTGACACTATTATATATCTAGTCCCAGCAATGAAAAAGATCTTTACTGTGTCCGTACAAACTCTGCCATTAGCCCACAACTTAGACCATGGGTAAGAACAAAGCACTGATCCGGATTCAAGGGAATGGAAAGCCAACTATTGAATGGCTAGAAAGCCTACAATCGTCAGAATATTGGGCCATAGCATAAAATAATCTTTCTGGACCTGGGTGAGAGCCACATTTATAGACTCCTGGCCTAATTAGGTTATGATATATAGCATGCATATATCCTCAGGAACAAAGAGTCTTCGAATCCTCAAGTTCGTACTCCGGCCTGAGATAATGATGTGCAGAGATCCCCAAGAGGGGAAGATCCCAGCCTTCCAATTCTTGGACTTTGTTCTTCTTCTTTTTCTTTCAACAGAACAATAAAAAAAAAAAAAAATCACTGCCTCGATCAGTCATCTGAACACCATTGATGCCACCTCTTTGATGATTCATCTATATTTGATTTCGAGTTATGGCTAGTGGATGTAATGGGGCACCAGATCAATGGTTCCAACGACCCCAGGACTTACTTATTTATTCCTAGGTGTAAAATCATTCAAGATTTTCAAGTTAAGTTCCCAACAAGGGAATGACTGAGCCAAATGTAAGAACTAACATTTTCAACTTCTAGACAACATGTATACTTAAACACAGAGTAATGCAATACATGCATTGTAACATACATACACATCTTTAAAGATAAACAAATTGCCAGATGATTATACTAGAAACAAGCACACCAAATAACATTTCCATCATAGTTTTACCCCCAACTCAAAAAAAAAAAAAACGAACATTTCAATCATAGAGAGAAACAGAGAACATCTAACCATGAAAAACATGTCAACTCTACCTCTTGAACATTGCTCGAAGTCTTCTATTCTCCCCACCAAGCAGTAATAGCAGCCATCTCCCTTACTTTCCTACAAAATGCAGAAAGAAAGAAAAACATGATTTCTTCGTGCATGGGTATGGTCTGGTCTTGAATCATGAAAATGACAGAAGTTGGGCAGCATTGCATTCAATTACTTACGAGTAGTTGGAGAGAAAAAGATGTTGAGAGAGACATCAGAAACTCAGACCCAAAGCTCCTAATATTTCTTCAGTAGTGGCAATGTTCCAGAAAAGGATGATTTTGTTGATATATATCTGATGTTTAGACTTGGAGTTGGAGAGAGAAGATTGTACTTGTAGTCTTCTGAAAGTAGCAGAGTAGAGATAGAGTGGACCATATCATTGTGTTCAATATTTCTTGTATTTTTTTAATGGGATGAGATCTGAGTTGGGGAGCGTAGAAACTAGAATCTAAAGAAAACCTAGCTTGACTGGTTGATGGGAGTAGGAAGTGTTCGTTTCTTTATATTTTGTTTTGGGGCTGAGAAGGGTCAAGTAGGTAGTGGGGGCATGCTTGCTTGATTGCGAGATTCTATTGTTTATTGGACAGGGAATGGTCCGCCATAAGGTTGGTTATATGGTCTGATTGGAGGTTTACTTCGTAAAAGTGGGACCCATAGTTGGGTGATTCAGATATTTAGTATGTGGGCTCCACTTAGGATTGTCTGTTTATACAATTTTGTTGGACGTAAGATTGTACCTACCCATGAGTCTACTTTCTTCTTGGCTTGGGTTGAGTGGTCCTGGGTCCTGCTTGGATCATCCTATGCCCAACTTGGATAAAAAACAATTTTTTTAAGTGAAGGTCCAACGGGCCAGACATGGGATCGAGTTATGGCCCTAACAAACCCTCGAGGGCCCAATATGGTTGGGGGGTCGGCCTAGCACTGCCTCTAGTCATGCCATGCCGGACCATGCTGGGCCAGGCGAACGCCGTGCCCTAATTTGTTCATATTTTGAAACTCTTTTCATAATTAAATGAAATGCAATAATAGATTCAAAGAGGTGAGGGACGATGGTTAATGGTTATAAGTAGAATCTGGACATGACCTTAACTTTCCTTAGATTCAAATTAGTAGAATAGTGTCTTGGTATTTATTTTTTATTTTGTCTTGTGTTGTTTCATTAAGAAGAGATTAGTTATGGTTATTTTGGGGGATTCACCTTTGATTCTTATTTTCAATCACTTATCAAAATATGGTCTTAGAATCATTAGAAATTAAAAATTTTTAGCTAACCATTCGTACCAAAATCTTAAAGTGTTAGTAGAGGCAGCGGAAATACTTTTTAATAGTATCCAAGTTTTAAAATATCACTTCCGTTGAGTAGCCCAACTTAGCCCAAGAAAATGAAAAATAAAAAAGAAGTTAAGTACGACTTAAGTAATTTTATAACTTTTTTAATGCAACTTTCAAAGCTTATGATAATAATAATACAACAGATATGTAAATCTGGAACTCTTAATAGGTTCTCAGTCAATATCTCAATGTTAAGTCATCATACATTTTAACTAAATTATTAAACAATCATTTCATATTAAATATAAAATAGGAGGCCATAGACAGGCTGAGGTCTTGCCAAACTGACAAGCTTTGATATAAAAACTTGAGCCCAAATCTTCAACCCTCCACTGCATAGGTGTAGGGTATGTGCTTGTCATTGCATCAATTGGAAATTCAAGTGTTCCCACAGGATAAGACCGTATAAAATTAGTGTGGCAAACATAATCAACCGCTCCAAATATTGATTTCCTTGTAACAATCCCTACACTAGTTATCCCCTTCGAGTAAGAAATGAAAAATATAAAGTTCATAAAGTCTCTTTTAATTTATATAATATTTAAAAAAAAAAACCAAAAAAATTAGAAAGAGCATGTGGGTAGGCCCATGAGCAGCACGACCTAACGAAACACGTACAACATAAGTGATGTTGTGGTCCTACTAGGCCGATCCCATCAAGCTAGGCATGACACGGCATGGCCCGGCCCAGGCACAGCTGGACCGGGGCACGACCCGTTTTACATGCCTCTGACCTGACCCCGCACTTGTGCCACCCCTAAATGATACTCTCTCCCTACGAATGGTAAATGTTAAATGAATAAACTACAAGAAAAAGCATATTTAGCGGTGGACAAAAACCACCACTACAAGTCCAAAATCGGTTGCTATATGTATTTAAAGGTAGAAAAACGTCCCCCATTTTTTTTTTTTGTTGTCGTCGAAGGGTAGTGTCACTATAGGTTTTAGCAGAGGAAACAAATTTCTGCCTGTAAAAAAATTTATACCGCTGGAAAAAAACTGTCTCTAACAAGTGAGATACTGCCGCTAAAAAACGTTTAATAGGTGGAAAAATGCCCTTTGAAGATTAAAGGAGTGAATTTTTGTGTATTAGAGGCAGAATGTAACCGTTGCCTATACATTTTCCGCCCCTATAAGTATATTTACTGGCAGAGTTTTTTTTGTCGTTTGTTTAATGTCATTGCACGTATTTTTTAGCGGCGGTTTTCATGGTCCGCCGTTAAAGTTTCTTTAAAAAGAAAGAACTCTGATTTCCGTTATTTCCCAGATTGTTCTTTTCTGGATGGGTCTCACTTAAACCACATGTTGGTAGAGTTAAACTTCCATCACAAGCACGCATTGAGCTAAGAGTTTACTTGACCTTGATTTTGAAAGCAATCGGAAGAAGCTTTGTAGCTAAAACAACTCCTCAATAATATACTCTTCAAATAAATATGTGGCAGTAGAGACTGGATCAAATCCATCTCAAAGGTTGATTACTCAACCGTCAGCTACTATTCACACAATAACAATTCATTAACTTGAGGTCACAATCTCTGCACATCAGATGTTCAAATTAAAGATGCCAAAAGAAATGCCCTATATCTGCATCCTTCTCTGTAAATTAACATTTCCATGAGCATTCAACCTGAATCGAGTCGATTTCGATTTCGATTTCGTGAGAAGATTTTGTTGATCAACCTCCTAAGAAGTTTGATACTGTCAAAACATAGACTTCCTGTTAGAGGAAAAGCCTCAAGCTCTCAGAGTGAAATCCAACTAACCAACCTTATTATCTACAACTAAGATTATTTATTTGGGGTAAACAGGCTAGCTGGGTATTGAATTTAGATGAGACCTGGAGCCAGACCCAAACCCAATTATAATAATGAATCAAAACATGTACCCAGAATGGCAAGTAGGTCTCATGCTTCTTTTATTCAAGCTAGCAGACCGAAGTGGCTCATTCCAGCATCACTTCCAAGTTCTTTTCTCAGAGATCCAAATACCAAAAATTAAAAAACACTCAAGATCCACACACCCAAAGCTTGGCCCACTTGTTTATTTGGAAAGCTTAGTTTATGTATTACAATCCTTCATCAATGTCAAAGTTAGTTATTACAGTATTGAAAAATCATATGTACATCTTGATCTACTAGTAAAAGGACTTAGTTACTTCCAATAGGTGAATAGTTGTTCCCTCCCACACTACAGTAGTCAGACGATCAACAAGGAACCCGCATGTAGTTCCCACCTGCACAAAGATTATTCATCTCAATGTAAGTGTTAATAGAACTCTCAGTGTTAAAAAAATGATGTAATTCAAACCACTTCTTTAGTGAAACAAATCATGGTGTAATTCAAACCACTGCATATTTTTCATGTTTACAGACCAACACACAACAGTACCTTCAACGAAACATGACCAAGGCATACATTTTGTTTTAGCCACATGGTCCCCAACCACAACAGTGATGAAATCAGAAGGAAAACCCAGCATACAAGTAGTGACTGAGATGCACAACGTATAAGTAAAAAATCAAAGCCATCTACATAGCAACATTAGATGATGCTAAAAACTAGAAACAAAACTAGATCGCAAGGCTCATGGACAAGCACTTGCAACAGTAAGAATTCTAGTATCCAGAAGAGGGTCAAATGCATAGGATTCGACATGTATGAAACCAAGGCGGACGTACATATGCCCCAGGTCATTTTTGAAACTGCGATATATTTGAATGGGCCTGGACATGTCCCACGTATATCTAATAAACAGTCGCCCTGATAAACAAGCTTTTTGGGCTCGCGGTACCACCGGGGTTAGCGGACGTGAGAGTCAGTTGGGTCCAACCCTTTTGTGACTGGAGGCAAAGCGAGCATCAACATTTTTTTATACGGTTATGCCAGATTTTCTACTTTACTTGGAATTGCAAGTGGGGGTATGTAGATCTACCTTCACAAGTAGAAAAGGAAATCAACTTTTTTTTATAGTTTTTCATTGCACATATATTTAATAAAAGAGACGAGATGTTTTGAATGCTGTAAAAGGTGATTTCATTTGGTTTGCCGTGAAATGCGACATTTATCGTAAAAGGCGATTTTTGCAGTGAAAGACGATTTACAATTTTTATCAATAATGAAAGACAAGATTTGTGATTTTTTTATGTCTTTTTAAACAATACAAAATACAATGAAAAACAAGAAAATGGGATCTAACTTCTCAGGAGATTGTGGGGACTCGTTCAGATTGACGGTTGCAAGTCGTGTGTGGATTTCGCCATTATCCTTCAGATAAGAAAAGAGGATGCTCTTGATTCGCTTGGGTCTGCTTAAACCTCAGATTTTTAGAGGATAAAGACCAAAAAAAGGTCCTATGTCCAATAAAAAGCGGAGTAGACGGGCTGAAAAGCCACGTCTAAGCCATGGAGACAGAAGGAGAAGGCCTGAGGGGGAGGGGGGTGGGCAAGGAACTTTTGTCACCTTGTTGTGGTGGTCGGTGCAGGAATTCTTCAATGGAGGAGAGGTCGTTGTAGCAACTTTGGCAAAGTTTTCTCTTGTTTGTGAATTTTTTTGTCTATAGATTTTTTCTAGTTGATTTTTCCGGTCCTTTCTTCTTGGAATGAGCTTATTTTATAGGCTTTTGGTGGCCATGAGGAGAGTTTATGGGCCTTAAATGCATTAAAGCCACATGATGAGAGGAGTTACAAGTTTTTAATTCATTATTTTGCAACTCCTTTTTCTTTGCTTTTGATTGGCCAATGGAGAATTAAGGGCTTTTAATCGCCTTTAAGTTTCATGATAGGAGGAGTTACATGGTTTAATGCCATGATTATGGTTGACTTGTAACTTACGTTTCTTTGCTTCTGATTGGCCTTCCGAAATAATGAGTAAATGACCGTATTAACTTGTCATAAAATGAGTCATTAACTGCATTAAGTGGTCGCCAAAGAACTTGAAGAGTCGCGGGCCGTGTCGCGTCTTTTGAAATTCTTCTTACGATGATCGCTAATGGATCTTCATGTTGTTTTATGTTTGATGGTCATGGAACTTCAGACAATGATTGCTATCAGTGGGCCAATGCCATCTGTCCTGTCGATTTCTTGATCGATCGGGCAGAAAGTGTGTTTTCTTAGTCGGCCGGTTGACTATTTTGAAGCATCCAATGACGATTCCATGCTTTTGACGGCGGATCCGTGATGTTGACAAATATCGACAGATTCCGTGCCTTGAAAATCAGATTATTGAAAAACCATTAGGGCCTGACATCTCGAAACGCGAAAAAGGACAAAAAAATGGTCTTTCGGTGAAAATCTGGCGACCCGGATCTCCATGGTTGCCAGCGACCATAGGTTCTTTTCCCCTTTTGGTCGCTGATTTTTGGTCGTTTCTCGGTTTTTTTCAATTATTTTTTCTTCTGTATTTTTCCTGACATTTTTCTACATGTTTTGATCTGATTTCCCTGCAGAAAACTTGATGAGAAGCCTTGCATATCAGAGCGCAAAATTTCCGATTTTCCGAAAAAGCCAAAGACTTTATTGTTTGCCAATTTGCTGTCAGAAACCAAAACTTAGTCAAATGATGTCGGAATGACCTGAAATTTGATGTGAAGCCTCCTGAGCAGTAAATAAGATCAACCATAGGCTTTTGTTTGAGTTTTGAAGCCGTGCGGGGTCCTGTCGCTAGTAAACTTGATTTTGTTGCTAGAAAAATGTTGCGTTTTGATTTATGATCAACCGATGTTCGATTGACCTGAAATTTGATGGGAGCCTTTTGGAGTTATTTTGGGACGATCCATTAGCTCCGATTTGAAAATCATGGTCCTGGGGAGCTCCACTGACGGGATGCCTGATTTGGCTTCCTAGAGTCAAAGTCTGGTCAAATATTGTCGAAATGACCTGAAACTTGACATGTAGCCTTTTGGAAGCATTTTGAAGTAACCTATGTGCTCTGTTTGATGAGTGATAGCCTCGGTGGTTATCACCGCCTAGAGGTTTGATTTTGCTACTTGAGGGTTGATGTAGGATCAAACATTATCTGTTTGACTTAAAACTTGACAAAGAGTTTTTTGGAGGTATTTTGAAACCATATATAGGCTCTGATCGAAGATTTGCTGTCTTCGACGCTGTTGCCGTCGGGAGCTCCTATTCAGCTGCTGAAAGGGTGAAGTTAGGCCAAATAATATTGAAATGGTCCGAAACTTCATTTGTACTCTTCGTTTGGCTATTTTAAAGGATCTTGCAGCTTTTGTTTGATTCTGATAAGATTCAATGCTTGAAGTAGCATTACATGTTTATGGTAAGATGCGGCTTCATGTAACTTCTTGATGTCGAAGAGGCAAAGTGACATTTTTTGTGTCGACATGCCCCACATCACAAAAGCTTAGTGAAAACACTCTTCTCTTTCGACATCTTCCCACCGAGAGTACCATATCCTTTCACGCCGTTCTCTCTTGACGACAACTTTCTAAGAGTTCGAGATCTTCTTCGCACCAATTGAGCTTCTAGTCGCCCATCCTCTCATGGTTAATCTCTTTCTCATACCAAATAACCCTAAATAAAGCAGTCTCCCTCCCTCTTTAGATGTAGTATAATCAAAATCAATCTATACCTAAATTTGAACCCTTAATCTCCAAATCATAATTTCAAATAAATCCCCAAATCCTAACTCAAACCCTAAGCCCTAAATCACCGAATTTGAGCATATCTACAGGTCCGAAGATGACCAAATCACAAACTGTATGAAACTACAACATCTAAATCACACCCTAAGCAGTTGATTCTCTGCACTGCTAAAGCTAGAACATCTTATTTTCTCTGGCAAATGCAATAGGCTGGTTTCTTCTTACTGCTAAAATCTGCATCCCCCCACTATAGGAATTTTTCTTGAATCTACCAGTTTTTTAGAGTCTTTGGGGGCTACTAGTCCTTTTCTTCTTTAATACATATTTGCCTTTTGAGATACTGTTTTGATCAAGACGAAGAACTACTTTTAGTATATGAATTCATGTCAAGAGGGAGTTTGGAAAGGCACCTTTTTAGAAGTAATTTGTGAACAATCTTGCTATTATAATTAACTGTAATTAGTTGTTGTCAGCAAGTCCGAGCTGCTAATTTTTGTAGCTTTTTTCTTTCCTTCCAAAAGAATTGCAACCATTGTTCATGTTTCAAGATTGATGCATTTTCTGTAGGGGGTCCAGCCTTTCAACCACTTTCATGGAGCATGCGGATCAATATAGCAATTGGTGCAGCTCGGGCCCTTGAATCCTTACACTCAGTTGCAACCATATATCGTGATTTTAAAGCATTTAATATTTTGCTTGATTCAGAAATCTCTTCCATTCTAATTTCTTCTGCTACAAAGAAGGGAGAAAGAACCCCTTGCATGGTTGATTTCTTAATTCTTTCTTTCATTTTTTTTTTTTTTTTCTAGAGAACTATAATGTGAAAACTTATGATTTTGGATTAGCAAGGGATAGCCCACAAAATGGTGCTTCACATGTCTCGACAGATCCTAAGGGCACATATGGTTATGCAACTCCTGAATATGTGGCTACAGGTAATATTCATTGCTACAACTTTTTATGATTTTTGTGTTCTTTTTTAGTAGGTTGAATGGTAGTGGGCTTTCTTTATTTTAGTTAATCTCAAATTGCTCTCTAGCTTTATGAGTGGGTGGATAGTGTTGGATGTCACGCCTGTATGTATATGATTAGGTCGTATCGCAACCTGGTTCCAGGGGTGTGAGAATCGGGGCCAATTAAAAAAATTTCTTTCTAATTACAATAGTGTCCTTAATTCCAGATGGATCGAAATCTGCAATGAGGTTATGATTGATGATTAATATACCATAAACAAATTGCGGAAACATCAACTCATACAATCTATGTAGATGGTAAGGTAAACACAACATATATTAATTGAGCAGTTGCAGCATCATAAGCTAAAATAGAGTTACAAAATATCTTAAAGTTAGGTTTATGGCCAATGGTAAACCCATGGCCCAAAATACACCTCCACAAAGTGAACCTGTAGTTCATCATATTTCCTTTTTCCCCTGAAAGATTTTTCCTCGTATGAACTACGGGTTGCATCCTTTGATATTTCTTTTTCAAAGTCATCTTAATATTTTTGCAACTGGTCTCTGGCAATGTAGCGTGAAACTCACTTCAAGTACAAAGATTTTGTGCATATAAAGCCTTGTAGAGGTCTTTTTGTTTACTTCCAATTATGAATGTTGCCATCACTTGCTTTAGTTCCAATTAGCTAGGTTTCAAATTGGTCAAAGATTTGTACAAATAAAAAGGTAGAAAGCTAATAATCATCTCTACTTCTTTCTTTTTTGTCATAAAAATATGCAAATGGTTGAAAATTCCTGGATCTCTAACTATGGAATCGATATATAGATTCCACTAGTACAAAGTCGAAAACTATTTTGCAATTGATCATTAAACATTTTAATGTACTCGATCAGGTCCTTCCTTCTCTTGGAAAGTTAATTACTTGATTATTTAAAGTTAAATGTGTAAATTTCTTCTATTGATTTTTTTTTTTTAGATATTATCTTTATTAGAAGTTAAATATTTATTTAAAATTCATGTGATTATCATGTCAAATCCACAAAACCCTTGGTTCAAAATTTTCCAAATCAAACACCTCATATCCGTATGAGATTCCAACACATTTACATATACTGAATGCAACATATACTGCATGTATGCATACAAGAGAAGTGAGTCATAGGAAAGTTGTGCATGATATGGGCTCAGGTGTAAAGATGAAAGTGCCCAAAACAGCTGGTTGGCATGATATAAAGTAGATGGAAGATCAAACAGTGCATGGACAATGACCCATTAGAACATGTAAGTAGACCAGATCATCAAAACTACATGGTGGGATCATATAGTTGAGAACTCCGCAGTAGTTTCAGAGCCTCTACTGTACAAACTACAGACCCATCAAGGAGAAGAAAATTGAAGATAGAACTTGAATAGTTTTTTAAGTGAGAGAGAGAGAGAGAGAGAGAGAGAGAGAGAGCTATAAACGAAAAGGAGAGACAGTGGAGGGAAAGGGGAGGGGGGGATGAGGTGTCTCACCAGATAGGGGGGTGTTTGAGAGATGACATTATTAGTACGATGGTTCCAGTGAGCCTTTTTTCCCTTGAAATGCTGAGATGCAAGTACCAGGGGAACTTCCCAACAATAGGCTCTCTTCCCTCGCACATATAGATGGTGCCAACCAAACCCAGATAAGCATTCCTCCTTTAGAAACACTCAAAAGGCCAAAAAAAGGCCCAAGAAGAACGCAGATAAGCAGGAACCAAACCAAACCCAAAATCCCATATTGAGAGGGAGAGAAACATATGGAGCAGTGGGGGAAGAAGATAGTCCTTTGCAAGGACCGTAGCACATGCTGCTGTGGGTAAAATAATTGTACTTGTGCATGGAGAAGAGGACACGATTAAGATCCAGGTTGTAGATGAAGGGCTCAAAAAAAAAAAAAAAAAAAGGAGCGGGAGAGTGGTGGGTTTGGCTTACAAAACCCTAACCCTTGTATTGAATTTCCCAACCCTCTCTTTCTCATCGTTGTGTTAAATTTTTTTCCCTTTTTCTATTCACTATCTAGTTATCTCCCCAATAAATAAAAAAACTCCACCCCAGCTCGTTCTCGTGCTTTTCTTATTAGTATTAGTATTTCTTGTTTATTCAATACAGTTTCTAGCTGTATTTAAACCCTAACCCTAATATCTAAACTCCAACCCTCACTTTCTCAACTTATTATTATTATTTGAGTATTTAAATGTCTCTTAGCCCTAACCCTAAAAATGCAAACTGCAAATCTCTCTTTCTCAAATTTGTATTCATCTTTTATTTTTCATCAAAACTAACCCCTGATATGAATGAAAAGTCCGACACTGTCTTCTCAACATTCTATATTATTGTTTATCCCTTTCTCCACTCTCCATGATTACTCCTCTGTTTCTTTTTCATGAACCTACTCACGAACGTACCTTAGCTCTTTCTCTTATCAATGTCTAGCTGTCTTTCATCCCTTTTTTGTGATGGTTTTGACCCTACTACAAGCAATTTACCACCCTATTTCACCTCAATCATCCACATTCATGTTCCCTCAAAGCAATCACATTCATGCCTTATTTACTTCCATCCTGACTTCTGCTGGTGCCGCTTCTTCTTCTTCCTCTTTGTCGACGGGGGTGCCATCACCAAGGAAAGATGTTTCCTTTCAACCATGGAAAGAACTGCATCCCACACTCGTATGATGCCGATCAATGCCTGTTGGGTGAGCAGACCTTCTCTAGAAACGAACCCACTTCTTCTTTCAATCAGTTCTCTCCCTTTCTTGACCACAACAGCCGCTTTCTTAACTATGAGCAAGAGCTGCTATCTAGGCACCTCACAAAACCCCCACAAATGGTTTCAACTTTTACTGCAATAACATCAATGGGAAATGTAGGTGCCAATAACACAGAAATGGCTGTTTTGGGCACCACCCAGAAGATGCTTTTTAGCAAAAAGAGCCCTCCGGGAGAGAACTAGGGAGAAGATGAGTAAAAAGCTTGACAAATCAAAGCAACTGCCCAATGGGAGCAACCATGGCCCTTACCGATTGAAGCCCCTCAGCCCTCTCGGATTCCCCAGGGAGTCCAGTTCTCGCGTCAGTCATGACAAGAAATCATTTGAATTGGGTGGTGAGATCAATGAGCCCAACAAGCTAGGACTATCAACATATGATTATTACCAACACATCTCGAATTCGCAAGGGGAGAACAACAGCGGTCTTGTATCCTTTAATAACAATGGCATGATGACCTTCTTCCCAGAGAATTGGGACATGAGTAGCACAAGGACACGTTTTAGCTGTTGTGATACACCCAGCATGCATCTATTTACAGGTAAAACCCATGAACGAATTACTGGTTTACTACTCTTCAAATTGCCTTCCGCTAATCTGTTTCCAGACATTCCATGTTTGAGCTAAGCTATGCTTGATTACTGTAATTTTCACTTGATAAGATGTATGAGCATACGAAAAGTTCTAATTATGGTCATCATGGCATTGAATTTATGGCAATATCATCACTGTTTTACTTAGTAATGTTGAGGGTGTGTTAATTTTAGTTTGGATGAGATAACTGCAGCTGATTTCTCCATGTTAGCTTGAATGCGTTTCAAGTAATTGAAATGCCTACCATTACAAGTGATGACTTCAGTGAGGGTCGGTTTCAATGGCTCCAAATGTATGCTAAAACATACGTGGTGGTTTTATAACTCTATCTGAAACCTACAAAAACAGCGTGTAATGGTTCATTATTGGGCATATTCACTATTCCAACCAAGCAACCAATAACTCTTGTTTCTTTGATGGGCTACACAAATTTGAAGTCAGGTGCTTGCTGCAATCAGTGACAGCAGCATTGAATCATTTAAGAGCAGCACATTGCATATGTTTTGATTAAAGTGGAAACTGGAAACTAATTATTTGCAGATTTGTTATTCGCCTTTTCAAAGCAAACTTTGTTGGGACTCGTAAATTATGGCATATCATTCATGCTTATTCTTTTTGGCATTAAGGTCCCTACCTCTTTCTAAAGTTAAATAATTTGGATGCAGAAAGATAATGTTTTACCAGGAGCCCTTCTTTCTGTTTTGCGGAAGGTGAAGATGTTACGGTCCTAAGTTGTCATAAGATTAATTTGACACGTACCATCAGTCCTGGGGCTTTTGTCTTATTGGTTAAGTACATAACATTTGGTATCAAAGCCAACCTCCACGTCTCAGGTTCGTGTCACGAAAAGGGCTATCCGGAGTAGAGTGAGAGCCGTCTAAAAAAAATAAAGAAAATGGCTACCTACCACCAAAGTGAGAGCCACCGTGGAGAGAGCTACCTGGAACAAGGTGTAAGCCGTCCCAAGAGGGGAAAAATAGCTACCTGCCATCAGAGTGAGAGCCGCCGAGGACGTCGGCTGAGAAAGCATGGTGGTCTGTTACGGTCTTAAGTAGTTATAAGATTTAATTTAACACGTTCTATCAATCCTTGGACTTTTGGCATATTGGTTAAGTACATAACAAAAGATGACCCATAGAGTATCCGAAGAGGCTATTGAGGGGTGATATTGTTTAAGTTTATTATATTGATTTTGTTCAGCGACATATGCTTTCATATGGTTCCTACTCATAGTCAATGTAGTTCACATCATTTCTACAATTTATCTTGGGCACCACATCACCCATGACTTAATTTTCAGTGTCTTTCTATTCTCCATGTTGTGTTTTCTAACAAATGGATAAGCAGGTTATTTCTTATATTCTATGAAAGACAACTCTAATTGTGTTTTGGGTGGATAGGCTTTTGATCTAACACATGGTTTGGAGCATGGAAAACTCTCCACAATTGTTTTCTCGAGCCTAATGGAACTGAAGGTGGGTGGACATGGACACATGGTTTGGCAATTTCTGAGGGTGAAGCTAGAAAACATTGCTAGACATGTCAAGCGAAACAAGAGAAATACCGAATATTGGAGCAGGTTCTACAAGTGGTGTGAAAATAGTGCATATAGAACAATGGTGAGTTTAATTTCCCTCTGTAATATGGTTTGGAGCTTAGGTACTTCATGAAGACCTCTATTGGATTTGTAATTTTCAAATTAATATTTTCTATTTTGTGTCTTGACTAGTTTAAAATATGTGTTTTTTCAAGGTTTTTTATTTTGAGATTTTTTTTTTAATTTTTTGAAATATGTGTTGAATCCCAGAGAGTTCAGGATTCAAGACCTTACTTCAAAGTGGTTTATGGTAGAGGCCTATTTATGATTTTCTCTGTTTTCCTTTGCTTTCTTTATTTTTCCACTTTTTCGAACATTTCTTCGCTTATGTCGGCGAGTGAACGAATTTGTTTGGGGCCGGGCCAATGTTAGTCCTGAGAGGGAAAGGAGGCCTGGTCCATAAAAAGATTAAACACCAAATGCTTCCTTTCCTCCTCTCACAACAACAAGAGAGGATGTGGAGAATTACAATTTATAGTGTACTGTTACAAATGGCTTGCAATTACATAAGAAGAGGTAAGTAACACCAAACTAAATGTTATGAAATAACAATAACATAGCTTTACAACCAAATCATGTGAAAGAGATAGGAGAAACAAGCCACAGCAGGATACATGGTTTACAGCCATTTAACAGTCTAGAACATGCAGTTTTAAAAAGTTCTACTATTCTGTTTTCATTTTACATGATTTTATCGATTTTGATGAATAATCATCTATCTTTATTTTAACAGTCATTCTTAATGCTTCTAATAGTGTGGTTAGGAACATTTACAATGAGCCTTATTTACTATATAATGTAGTTTAGGGGAGAAGGTTTTGATCATCAACATAATGATAATCAGCTGAACCCCGTGTATCTTGTATTTGACTTACATTATTGAAATTATGGGTTAGACTATCATCGGTAATGTTGGCTTCTTGCCAATTTTATGTGGATAATGAAGAGGATAGTATTGTGTTTGACTAGGCTACACCTGGGGAATACACTTTACATGTCTTATTTACTTGTGATTTGTCTTTCTTAGAGCATTCTAGAACTATTCCTGATTATGTGCCTATATTCGTGCCTTGTCATGCATCAACTATCAAGAGTTTTGATTTGCTATTTATTTAGTTGGTTTATTTAGCTTATTGAACAATTTAGTTCATTGGCTTATAATAGATCTAATTAATTCGGATTTATGATTGATTTAGACATTTACTTAGAGACTGTTTGGCAATTCTTATCTGTGGTGAATAAATATGTGCAAAATAAATCTGTGGATGATAAATATGCGTAAAATATATGTTTTAGAAACAGACTATTTGGTAAAGCAAATACACTATTTGAAATAGATATTTTATGAATATGACAGTTCACGTTTTTATATAAATTTGTCAATAAGAACGATGGATCAAAGTCTAAAATTTGATCCCTCTAGATTTTTTAAACTTTTCTAAGAGGAGAGGTTTAGATCGTGAATTTACGGGCCCATAGAAGTCCAAAAATGCAAATTTTAGGATTTGCATTTTTTTTAACAAATATCTCAAGATTCATAAAAAAAACCTACTCAAATTTGATAGCATTATAGTTTTTGAGTTCTTGAAGATAGGCAACTTGTTCTGATTAATTCTTTGGGCGCCACAAGTGAAGAAAAAAGAAAAAATGGACTAGCTGGAATCACTTGAATACCCAGCCATTTTATATCAAATACATCCCACGTTCACAGATTTTCTTCAATCTCTTGAAACCCATGAAGAATCAAAGGTTGCGATTTGGTCCTCACTATCGTTTTTCACTTTCCTATGAGGATCAACCGTTCGGATCTTGATATAGGGTCCCACAAAAGTCTAAAAATACAAATTTAAGTGTCTGTATTTTTTACAAATATTTCAGGATCAATGAAGAATCAACGGCTTAAATTTAATGACATAATATTGTTTTGAGACCTTGAAGACAGTCAACGATTCTAATTGAATTTTTGGGGCCCGTGATGAAAGGAAAAAAAAGAAAGAAATGGACCAGCCGGGATCACCTAAAAAATCCAGCTATTTTACATCTTAATTTTCTTCAGTTTCTCAAGATCCACGAAGAATCAAGGGCAAGGATTCAACCCCATAGCTATTTTGACATTTTCAAAGAGTGTCAAGTATTCGGGTCTTGATATAGGGACCCACAGTAGTCCAGAAATTCAATTTTGTTGTTCACAGATTTTCATAAGTTTCTCAAGATATGTGAAGAATCAACTGCTCAAATTTGATATGACAACCATGTTTGGACTTTTGAAGACAACCAATGATTCAGACTGACATTTAGGGTCCAGCAATTAAAAAAAGAAAAAGAAAAAAGACCCGGACGTCAAACGTAATTATAGGCTACCTGCATTAGACCAAAATATTTGTCCCTAAAAGCAGTTGTTCTACTGCATGTTTGGGATATCTATTTCCAACCGCTCTACTTGTCTAAATATCTAAAACAGGTAGAGGTTTGAAAAAGAAGAGTATTTGGCATACGATTCTTGTCTCTATTTTCTTTAAAAAAGTAGAGGCAAATCCTCTTAAAATGAAAAGCCATAATTCTATAATTCTGAAAATAAGAGCCGAAGGATCACAAAAAGTAGAGGCAGATATTTTATTTTGAGATGAAACACGGTTTTTAATTTTAGACTCCTTTTTATCGTTTTTCTATGGCCCTAATTAATTTGGATAGCTCTTTTAGAATAAGTGCCAACATGGCCCTAGGTAGAGATGTCAAATGGACCGGGCAGGGCCGGGCAGAAAAAACAGCCCACAGCACGGCACAACCCTTGCCATGGGTTGTGCTGGGCCGACAGAACGGGCACGGTAGGCCCGTTTCGGCATGGCCCGCTGCGGGCTGACCCATTCATAACTGTCGGCCTGTCAGGCACGCCTAGCCCACAGGAACTTCCTCTTTTCTAATCTAAATTTTCACAATTCAGTTGAGTAATGTACCAATAAACATCCTACAAATTTTTTTATCTTTTTATCCCAGTCATCCTAAATCTCAATTTATACAGAGGAAACTAAAGGAGAAACTTAAACTCAAATTTCTCACCTAATCTCTATCTGCTAGAGTCCATCAGTGTCACTTGATGAGCATTGATGTAGATGATGAGATCCTGAAGTCAGTATGATGCATGGACAATGTATATGCCCTTTATTTTTATACAGAACAATGAAGAAAAATTAATCGAAAAAAAAAAAATTAAAAAGGCACACCGAGCAGTCGGTTGGACATCCCAGGCCCTAGGTCCTTCTCAAATAGACAAAAAAAATGTCTAATGATTAGTTTAAAAAGACATTTCACCAGGATCATCAAAACGGACTTTTGGGTCTATATTTCTTTTTGAAACCACTTTAAGAGAAATAGACATAAAAACTAGACACACCAAATGTCACCTGAATAAATTGAATTATTTAATTAGTGTATTTGACTCTGATTATTATGATGAGATTGATTATATAATTTCACTATAAGATTTTACCATGATTACCATTCATGAATTGAGATCCAAGGGTCCTAATGATCTTGAATGTTTAATTTTTATTAAAGAGGTACAGAGAGATCATTGCAAAAATGTATGAACTAGGACCGTGTCCAGCTTGATCGTAAGATCATTGACAGGCCATAACTCTGATACCATGTATATTTGTAAATAAAGGAATGCATTTGATAGAATTTCACCCTAACGTATTATTGAAGCCTCTTCTAATATGCTTACTTATAGTAAATGCTAGTATTTTACATTAAAGTATATATATTATGAATGTACAATTTTTAAAGTTTTTATACATTGAGACACCATATCAAACCCAAATATTGGGTGTGAGCCTAACAGAGACAATCCAATCCAAATTGCATTTGGTTAGAGAATTTGCATTTCTGTTTAGTTCAGGTTGGGTATTCTCAGTTACCATTCATGCTTATTTCGGGTTTGCCCACTCACAATTTGTATCAGGCTTGGGATGAGATGGTACCCAAACCAACCTGCCAGAGCTGCACCCCGATGAGGATGGTGCAAACAAACCCAAAATGACAAGTTCAGATTCCGAACCCTAAGAAAATAAAATCTTCTTGAACCATTGAATTTGAGGTGTATGAATCAAAGGGATTAGGTGTTGAAAAAATGGTTAGAGCACCCATGATTTTAGTCAACTTTGAGCCAAAATAAAAGTGGTACCCACTTATCTTTTTAGGTGGAGCGACATGGGAATGTGATCTACTCTATGAGTTGATTAAGAACATGTATTGTATTACTCTAATCCGTTGATAGGCGAATGAGAAATTGACTCCTAAGACTACTACTTGAACATGGTAAATATGGAAACACAATGCAGTTGTAAACTTACATCTCACATTGCTTAGGAGCTAAAGATTATTTGAATATAAATAAGTTCGCCTTGGTAGTAAAGGTTGAGCCCTTAGGGGCCTCCCACTTTTGTGTAGGAGAGAAGACGTAGCCTCACTACCCATTGGGCTTGGGCTTGGGCTTGGGCTTCATGCGTGAGTCGGGCCTAGCTTGATCCACTACCCATTTTTATTTTTGGAAAAATTTTATTTAATAATTTTTTTTTCCAAATGGGGTGTGTTTGAAGTCCAGAAGGATGTGTCCATGCGTAGCTGGAAGGATGTGTCCAAAGAAACATTGACATTGCATCTAGGTCATTGGTCGGAGTCTAGAGAGAGAGTCTGCCGCAGTTTGTAGTGCTGCTACTGTGTGAAGAAGATCATTGTCTTTTAGGAGACAAACGCCACAGAAGATGGTAAGCACCATTACAGGAGGCGAAACTTATCTTTAGGACATAGTGTTAAAAACTAGCCTTGATCACCTCACTTATTCAGATTTCCGAATTACAGTTCTTTGCTTTCTGCGTACAAACTATAAGTGGATTTACATTTCAAGATAATATTTCGTATTATTGTTGTTCTGTTTTTCTGTAGTACAAGCATGTTTTCCTAAATACTGAACTAGTTCTATATGTACTCGGACTAACATTAGGATGATCTAATCGAGTTGATATTTTCATATCCCAAGGTTTTATTGAGATCTTTCAATCCCTCACCTCCCCATGATTGGAATATAGTTTTATTTTTCTAGTGAGTACTCTATAAAAATAATATCATGAGAACTAGCTTGTGGGGCCCACAAGAGGCATAAAAATTTATGAGATCTCAACAAGATCTAGGGTTTAGCAAAATATCTATTCGATGAGATCATTCCAACCACTTGATCTATGATTTATAAGGGATACCAAAATGCAACACAAAATTCGCTATCACATTTTGTTCAAAATCTATTTGGTGGTTCATGATATCCTTACATTAGTTTCGGGTTTCCCATTCTTTTCTAAGTTTTGGTGCAGTTAAACTGCACCCCTAGGGATGTCAAATGGGCCGGGCCGGCCCGGTTCGGCACGGCCTGGCCTGCCAGCCAACGGCACGGCCCATGACATGGGCTGTGCTGGGCCGAGTAGCCTGGGCCCGATGGTCCATTTGGCACGGCCCGCCTGGCCCGCCCAAAAATAACTATTTTTTTAAAAAATTCTTCATTTTAACCCCTCAACAGCCATAAAACGATCATATAAGGGGTATTTTGTGTCATTTTTAATTTTACAAAGTCTACAAATACTCTAACCCTCCCACTCCTTTTCTTTTAATCAAAGTTTTATTTACCAAAATATATATATATATATAAAGGATGTCAATCATTATATAACAAGTGGGCCCATTGTGACAAAATCACTATGGAAATTGGGCCCAAATAGAACACAAACTTCTTCTGTGCATTTTTTATTTTGACACATACCAAACATCACTAGATGGCTTTGTTTGGCCAAGTAAGCTTGGAAAATAGATTGGGAACTTGGGTCAAATTGAAACCAATTCTAAATTTATTGACCCAAATTACATCCCTTTCTAATATTCTTCTCTGGCCTGGTCAATAATTATAAACTTATAATAGCAATCCAAAAAATATATATAATGTTACTTTTACTTTTATTATGATTATATTATCCCATTAAAACATAATCAGCTCTAAGTATAGTTTAGTCTCTTCACTTGTGCCTCAGACCAAGGATCTCGTCTTGGACTCACAAGTGTCTCTTTGGAATGCGTCCAATCAGATATTAGGTCTCAACCAACCAATATATATAGCCCTAGCCATAATAAATATAAATTTAGGTGAGAGAATAAGGCTTTTTAAAATAATTTTTTGTTGAATTAATATTAATTATTTGAACATGAGTTGGTCGAGTTTCACCGAACCACTTAAATATCTTTGTCATTCATGGTACTCGTGTTTTAATTTTTAATTTTAATACAGAAAAGAAGAAAAAAATTAATCGGGAAGAAAAATGAAAGAGGCACGTTGAGCACGCCCGGCACGGCCCGTGGCAGGGGCCGGCCGAGGTTGGGGCGGCCCGGCCTGGCTCGTTTGGCATGCCTACTCACCCCAAAGTGGCTTCAAGGTGACCAGTTCTAGCCCAACGAGCCTAACTGGTCACCATTCATGGCTGCACCCAATGGGCCGACCTGGGTTCATTTTATTCTAGAAAACATCAGGTTTATGGGCCTGGAATTGTCGGCGCAATATCTAGTTATGGCCCAATCATAATAGGAAGCAGACAGAAATGGCTCAAATCAACAATCTAGATAGAGTCTGGCAATCATCCGAGGGCCCACGGTTGGTATGGATGCCAAAAATCACATATCCTCTCAGTTTTCAGGCCATGAACAGTATTGAAAAGGAATTGGACAGAAAGACAGGAGAACATGCCTGGAAAGATAATATCTGACACTATTATATATCTAGTCCCAGCAATGAAAAAGATCTTTACTGTGTCCGTACAAACTCTGCCATTAGCCCACAACTTAGACCATGGGTAAGAACACAGCACTGATCCGGATTCAAGGGAATGGAAAGCCAAGTATTGAATGGCTGGAAAGCCTACAATCGTCAGAATATTGGGCCATAGCATAAAATAATCTTTCTGGACTTGGGTGAGAGCCACATTTATAGACTCCTGGCCTAATTAGGTTTTGATATATAGCATGCATATATCCTCAGGAATAAAGAGTCTTCGAATCCTCAAGTTCGTACTCCGGCCTGAGATAATGACGTGCAAAGATCCCCAAGAGGGGAAGATCCCAGCCTTCCAATTCTTGGACTTTGTTCTTCTTCTTTTTCTTTCAACAGAACAGTAAAAAAAAAAAAAAAAAATCACTGCCTCGATCAGTCGTCTGAACACCATTGATGCCACCTCTTAGATGATTCATCTATATTTGATTTCGAGTTATGGCTAGTGGATGTAATGGGGCACCAGATCAATGGTTCCAACGACCCCAGGACTTCCTTATTTATTCCTAGGTGTAAAATCATTCAAGATTTTCAAGTTAAGTTCCCAACAAGGGAATGACTGAGCCAAATGTAAGAACTAACATTTTCAACTTCTAGACAACATATATACTTAAACACAGAGTAATGCAATACATGCATTGTAACATAGTCATACACATCTTTAAAGATAAATAAATTGCCAGATGATTATACAAGAAACAAGCACACCCAATAACATTTCCATCATAGTTTTAGCCCCCACCCCAAAAAAAAAAAAAAAAAAAAAAATCCATCATAGAGAGAAACAGAGAACATCTAACCATGAAAAACATGTCAACTCTACCTCTTGAACATTGCTCGAAGTCTTCTATTCTCCCCACCAAGCAGTAATAGCAGCCATCTCCCTTACTTTCCTACAAAATGCAGAAAGAAAGAAAAACATGATTTCATCATGCATGGGTATGGTCTGGTCTTGGATCATGAAAATGACAGAAGTTGGGCAGCATTGCATTTAATTACTTACGAGTAGTTGGAGAGAAAAAGATGTTGAGAGAGACATCAGAAACTCAGACCCAAAGGTCTTAATATTTCTTCAGTAGTGGCAATGTTCCAGAAAAGGATGATTTTGTTGATATGTATCTGATGTTTAGACTTGGAGTTGGAGAGAGAAGATGGTACTTGTAGTCTTCTGAAAGTAGCAGAGTAGAGATAGTGTGGACCATGTCATTGTGGTCAATATTTCTTGTATTTTTTTAATGGGATGAGATCTGAGTTGGGGAGCGTAGAAACTAGAATCTAAAGAAAACCTAGCCTGACTAGTTGATGGGGGTAGGAAGTGTTCTTTTCTTTATATTTTGTTTTGGGGCTGAGAAGGGTCAAGGAGGTAGTGGGGCATGCTTGCTTGATTGCGAGATTCTATTATTTATTGGACAGGGAATGGTCTGCCATAAGGTTGGTTACATGGTCTGATTGGATTTTTACTTTGTAAAAGTGGGATCCACAGTTGGGTGATTCAGTTTTTTAGTATGTGGGCTCTACTTAGGATGGTCTGTTCATACAATTTTGTTAGACTTGAGATTGTACCCACGCATTAGTTTACTTTCTTCTTGCCTTGGGTTGAGGGGTGTCAATGCCCAACTTGGATAAAAAACAATTTTTTTAAGTGAAGGTCCAACGGGCCAGACTTGGGATCTCCTTATGGCCCTAACAAACCCTCAAGGGCCCAGTATGGTAGGGGGTTAGGCCTAGCACTGCCTCTAGTCATGCCGTGCCAGACCATGCTGGGCCAGGCGAACACCGTGCCCTAATTTTTTCATATTTCGAAACTCTTTTCATAATTAAATGAAATGCAATAATAGATTCAAACAGGTGAGGGATGATGGTTATAAGTAGAATATGGGCTTGACCTTAACTTTTCTTAGATTCAAATTAGTAGAATAGTGTCTTGGTATTTATTTTTTATTTTATCTTGTGTCATTTCATTAAGAAGAGATTAGTTATCGTTATTTTGGGGGATTCAGCTTTGATTCTTATTTTCAATCACTTATCAAAATATGGTCTTAGAATCATTAGAAATTAAAAAATTTTAGCTAACCATTCGTACGGCCAAAATCTCAAAGTATTAGTACAGGCAGCGGAAATACTTTTCAATAGTCTCAAAGTTTAATATATCACTTCCGTTCGGTAGCCCAACTTAGCCCAAAAAAATGAAAAATAAAAAAGAAGATAAGTACGACTTAAATAATTTTATAACTTTTTTAATGCAACTTTCAAAGCTTATAATAATAATAATAATACAACAGATATGTAAATCTGGAACTCTTAATAGGTTCTCAATCAATATCTCAATGTTAAGTCATCATACATTTTAACTAAATTATTAAACAATCATTACCATATTAAATATAAAATAGGAGGCCATAGACAGGCTTGAGGTCTTGCCAAACTGACAAGCTTTGATATAAAAACTTGAGCCCAAATCTTCAACCCTCCACTGCACAGGTGTAGGGTACGTGCTTGTCATTGCATCAGTTGGATATTCGAGTGTTCCCACAGGATAAGACCGTATAAAATTAGTGTCTCAAACATAATAAACCGCTCCAAATATTGATTTCCTTGAAATGATCCCTACAATAGTTATCCCCTTAGTAAGAAATGGAAAATAAAAAGTTCATAAAGTCTCTTTTAATTTATATAATAGTTTTTAAAAAAAACTAAAAAACTTAAAAAGGGCATGTGGGTAGGCCTATGAGCAGGACGACCCAACGAAACACCTACAACATAAGAAATGCCTTGGTCCTACTGGGCCTATCCCTTCGAGCTAGGCACGACACGGCATGGCCCGGCCCATGCATAGCTGGACCGGGGCACGACCCGTTTTACATGCCTACTCTGACTTGACCCCGCACTTGTGCCACCCCTAAATGATACTCCCTCCCTACTAATGGTAAATGTTAAATGAATAAACTACAAGAAAAAGCATATTTAGCGGTGGGCAAAAACCGCCACTAAAAGTCCAAAATCGGCCGCTATATATATTTAAAGGTAGAAAAACATCCCCCATTTTATTTTATTTTTTTGGTCGTCGTCGAAGGGTAGCGTCACTATAGGTTTTAGCAGAGGAAACAAATTTCTGTCTGTAAAAAAATTTATACGGATGGGGAAAAACCGTCTCTAATAAGTGAGATACCGCCGCTAAAAAGCGTTTAATAGGTGGAAAAGTGCCCGTTGATGATTAAAGAAGTGAATTTTTGTGTAGTAGAGGCAGAATGTAACCGTTGCTTATACATTTTCTGCCCCTATAAGTATATTTACTGGCAGAGTTTTTATTGTCGTTTGTTTAATGTCATTGTACGGATTTTTTAGCGGCGGTTTTCATGGTCCGCCGTTAAATTTCTTTAAAAAGAAAGAAATCTGATTTCCGTTATTTCCCAGATTGTTCTTTTCTGGATGGGTCTCACTTAAACCACATGTTGGTAGAGTTAAACTTCCATCACAAGCACGCATTGAGCTAAGATTTTACTTGACCTTGATTTTGAAAGCAATCGGAAGAAGCTTTGAAGCTAAAACAACTCCTTAATAATATACTCTTTAAATAATTATGTGACAGTAGAGACTGGATCAAATCCATCTCAAAGGTTGATTACTCAACCGTCAGCTACTATTCACACAATAACAATTCATTAACTTGAGGTCACAATCTCTGCACATCAGATGTTCAAATTAAAGACGCCAAAAGAAATGCCCTATATCTGCATCCTTCTCTGTAAATTAACATTTCCATGAGCATTCAACCTGAATCGAGTCGATTTCGTGAGAAGAAGATTTTGTTGATCAACCTCCTAAGAAGTTTGATACTGTCAAAACATGGACTTCCTGTTAGAGGAAAAGCCTCAAATTCTAAGAGTGAAATCCAACAAACCAACCTTATTATCTACAACTAAGATTATTTATTTGGGGTAATCAGGCTAGCTGGGTATTGAATTTAGATGAGACCTGGAGCCAGACCCAAACCCAATTATAATAATGAATCAAAACATGTACCCAGAATGGCAAGTCAGGTCTCATGCTTCTTTTATTCAAGCTAGCGGACCGAAGTGGCTCATTCCAGCATCACTTCCAAGTTCTTTTCTCAGAGATCCAAATACCAAAAATTAAAAAACACTCAAGATCCACACAACCAAAGCTTGGCCCACCTGTTTATTTGGAAAGCTTAGTTTATGTATTACAATCCTTCATCAATGTCAAAGTTAGTTATTACAGTATTGAAAAATCATATGTACATCTTGACCTACTAGTAAAAGGACTTAGTTACTTCCAATAGGTGAATAGTTGTTCCCTCCCACATTACAGTAGTCAGACGATCAACAAGGAACCCGCATGTAGTTCCCACCTGCACAAAGATTATTCATCTCAATGTAAGTGTTAATAGAACTCTCGGTGTTAAAAAAATGATGTAATTCAAACCACGTTCTTTAGTGAAACAAATCATGGTGTAATTCAAACCACTGCAAATTTTTCATGTTTACAGACCAACACACAACAGTACCTTCAACGAAACATGACCAAGGCATACATTTTGTTTTAGCCACATGGCCCCCAACCACAACAGTGATGAAATCAGAAGGAAAACCCAGCATACAAGTAGTGACTGAGATGCACAACGTATAAGTAAAAAATCAAAGCCATCTACAGAGCAACATTAGATGATGCTAAAAACTAGAAACAAAACTAGATCACAAGGCTCATGGACAAGCACTTGCAATAGTAAGAATTCTAGTATCTAGAAGAGAGTCAAATGCATAGGATTCGACATGTATGAAACCAGGGCGGACATACATATGCCCTAGGTCAATTTTGAAACTGCGAGATATTTGAATGGGCCGGGACATGTCCCACGTATATCTAATAAACAGTCTCCCTGATAAACAAGCTTTTTGGGCTCGCGGTACCACCAGGGTTAGCGGATGTGAGAGTTCGTTGGGTCCAACCCTTTTGTGACCGGAGGCAAAGCGAGCATCAATATTTTTTTATACAGTTATGCCAAATTTTCTACTTTACTTGGAATTATAGGTGGTGGTACGTAGATCTACCTTCACAAGTAGAAAAGGAAATCAATTTTTTTTCTAGTTTTTCATTGCACATATATTTAAGAAAAGAGATGAGTTGTTTTGAATGCTGTAAAAGGTGATTTCATTTGGTTTGCTGTGAAATGCGATGTCTGCTGTAAAAGGCGAATTTTTCAGTGAAAGACGATTTATAATTTTTATCAATAATGAAAGACAAGAGTTATGATTTTTTTATGTCTCTTTAAACAATACAAAATACAATAAAAAGCAAGAAAATGGAAGCTAACTTCTCAAGAGATTGTGGGACTCGTTTAGATTGACGATTGTAAGTCGTGTGTGGACTTCGCCATCATCATTCAGATGAGAATAGAGGATGCTCTTAATTCGCTTGGGTATGCTTAAACCTTAGATTTTTAGAGGATAAAGACCAAGAGGAGGTCCTATGTCCAATAAAAAGTGGAGTAGACGGGCTGAAAAGCCACGTCTAAGCCATGGAGATAGAAGGAGAAGGCCTGGGGGGGGGGGGAGGGGGGGTTGGTTGGTTTGTCACCTTGTTGTGGTGGTCGGTACAGGAATTCTTCAATGGAGGAGAGCAACTTTGACAAAGTTTTCTCTTGTTTGTGAATTTTTTTGTCTATAGATTTTTTTGGTTGATTTTTCCGGTCCTTTCTTCTTGGAATGACCTTATTTTATAGGCTTTTGGTGGCCATGAGGAGAGTTTATGAGCCTTAAATGCATTAAACCCACATGATGGGAGGAGTTACAAGTTTTTAATTCATTATTTTGTAACTCCTTTTTCTTTGCTTTTGATTGGGCGATGAAGTATTAAGGGCTTTTAATCGCCTTTAAGTTCCATGATAGGAGGAGTTACATGGTTTAATGCTATGATTATGGTTGACTTGTAACTCCCGTTTCCTTGCTTCTGATTGGCCTTCCAAAATAATGAGTAAATGACTGTATTAACTTGTCATAAAATGAGTCATTAACTGCATTAAGTGGTCGCCAAAGCACTTGAAGAGTCGCGGGCCATGCCGTGTCTTTTGAAATTCTTCTTACGATTATTGCTGATGGATCTTTATGTTGTTTTATGTTTGATGGTCATGCAACTTCAGACAATGATTGCTACCAGTGGGCCAGTGCCATCTGTCCTGTCGATTTCTCGATCGATCGGGCAGAAAGTGTGTTTTTTTAGTCGGCCGGTTGATGATTTTGAAGCATCCAATGACAATTTCATGCTTTTGACAGCGGATCCGTGATGTTGACGAAGATCGACAGATTCCGTGCCTTGAAAATTAGATTCTTGAAAAACCACTGGGGCCGGACATCTCGAAACGCGAAAAAGGATAAAAAAAAATGGTCTTTCGGCGAAAATCTGGCGACCTGGATCTCCATGGTTGCCAGTGACCATGGGTTTTTTCCCCTTTTGGTCGCCGATTTTTGGTCGTTTCTCGGGTTTTTTCAATTAGTTTTTCTTCGGTATTTTTTCTGACATTTTTCTTCATGTTTTGACCTGATTTCCTTGCAGAAAATTGATGAGAAGCCTTGCATATCAGAACGCAAAGTTTTCAATTTTCCGATAAAGCCAAAGACTTTATTGCTTGCCAATTTGCTGTCAGAAATCAAAACTTAGTCAAACGATGTCGGAATGACCTGAAATTTGATGTGAAGCCTCCTGAGCAGTAAATAAGATCAACCATAGGCTTTTGTTTGAGTTTTGAAACCATGTGGGGTCCTATCGCTAGTAGACTTGATTTTGTTGCTAGAAAAATGTTGCGTTTTGATTTATGGTCAATCGATGTTCGATTGACCTGAAATTTGATGTGAGCCTTTTGGAGTTATTTTGGGACGATCCATTAATTCCGATTTGAAAATCATGGTCCCGGGGAGCTCTGCTGGCGGGATGCCTGATTTGGCTTCCTAGAGTCAAAGTCTGGTCAAATGTTGTCGAGATGACCTGAAAATTGATATGTAGCCTTTTGGAAGCATTTTGAAGTAATCTATGTGCTCTGTTTGATGAGTGATAGCCTTGGTGATTATCACCGCCTAGAGGCTTGATTTTGCAGCTCGATGGTTGATGTAGGGTCAAACATTGTTGGTTTGACTTAAAACTTGACATGGAGCCTTTTGAAGGTATTTTGAGACCATATATAGGCACTTATCAAAGATTTGCTGTCTTCGACGCTGTTGCCGCCGGGAGCTCTTATTCAGCTGCTGAAAGGGTGAAGTTAGGCCAAATAATGTTGAAATGGCCTGAAACTTCATGTCTACTCTTCTTTTGGCTATTTTGAAGGATCTTGCAGCTTTTGTTTGATTCTGATAAGATTCAATGATTGAAGTAGCATTACATGTTTGTGGTAAGATGCGGCTTCATGTAACTTCTTGATGTCGAAGATGTAAAGTGACATTTTTTGTGTCAACATGCCCACGTCACAAAAGCTTGGTGAAAACACCTCTTCTCTTTCGACATCTTCCCACTGCGAGAGTACCATATCCTTTCACGCCGTTCTCTCTCGACGACTTCTTTCTAAGAGTTCGAGATCCTCTTCGCACCAATCGAGTTTCTAGTTGCCCATCCTCTCATGGTTAATCTCTTTCTCATACCAAATAACCCTAAATAAAGCAGTCTCCCTCCCTCTTTAGATGTAGTATAATCAAAATCAATATATACCTAAATTTGAACCCTTAATCTCCAAATCATAATTTCAAATAAATCCCCAAATCCTAATTCAAACCCTAAGCCCTAAATCACTAAATTTGAGCATATCTACAGGTCCGAAGATGACCAAATCACAATTAGGCACACTTTAATCTTCAACTTATACATAAATCAGGCCTTAGGGTTCATATGTTTCGATAACTTGAATTACATTTAAGTGACGATTTTTCTTCTTTGCCATCAACCTACAACCAACTATCGCGAATTATTTTTACAGTTAAGGTAAGTGCAGGCAGCCAAATTCCTTCGATCCAAATAGAACCCCTTTCGGAACCTAAATTGGGTAATTGGGTGCTCACCCAAATCACCATTTCAAGGCAACCAAATTCTTAGGATTAAAGGAAATGTTTTCTTAGGCTGTTTTAATGATGATGAATTGATGATCACTTGGGAAAGGTAGTGGGAAAACCCTTCAATTGGGTAGGAGATCTGAGCCTGGAAAAAAGTTTTATATCTATTGATCAAGACGAAACGAAACTACCTTTAGTAAAATAATGAACTTCATGTCGAGTATGGGAGGTTTGGAAAGGTCACCTTTTCAGACTATTTGTAATAATTTTTCTATATAATTACGTATAATAGCTGTTGTCAGGCAAGTCCGAGCTGTTAATTTATTGTAGCTGTTTTCTTCCTTCCAAAAAGAATTGCCAAACAATTGTTCATGTTTCAACGATTGATGCCATTTTCTAATAGGGGGTCCGCCCTTTCAACCATTTTTCAATGAGCATGCGGCTACAATATCAAATTGGTGCAGCTCGGGCCCTTGGCAAATCTTACACTCAGTTTCATGTTTGGGCAACCATATATCGTGATTTTAAAAGCATTTATATATTTTGCTTGATTCAGGCAACTCTTCCGTTTGGTTTCTTTCGCTACAACAGGGAACGAAGAACCCCTTGCATGGTTGATTTCTTAATTCTTTCTTTCATTTTTTTCATTTTCTGGAGAAACTATAATTGTTAAAACTTGTGATTTTGGATTAGCAAGGGATGGCCCACAAAATGGTGCTTCACATGTCTCGACATATCCTAAGGGCACATATGGTTATGCACTCCTGAATATGTGGCTACAGGTAATATTCATTGCTACAACTTTTTATGATTTTTTTGTTCTTTTTGGTAGGTTGCATGGAAGAGGGCTTTCTTTATTTTAGTTAATCTCAAATTGCTCTCTAGCTTTATGAGTGGGTGGATAGTGTTGGATGTCACGCCAGAATGTATATGATTAGGTTGTATCCAACCGGTTCCAAGGGTGTGAGAATCGGGGCCAATTAAAAAAATTTCCTTCTAATTACAATTGTGGCCTTAATTCCAGATGGATCAAAATCTGCAATGAGGTTATGATTGATGATCAATATACCATAAACAAATGCGGAAACATCAACTCATACAATCTATGTAGATGGTAAGGTAAACACAACATATAATAATGGAGCAGTAGCAGCATCATAAGCTCAAATAAAGTTACAAAATATCTTAAAGTTAGGTTTATGGACAACGGTAAACCCATGGCCCAAAATACACATCCACAAAGTGAACGTTCATCATATTTCCTTTTTCCCCTGAAAGATTTTTCCTCGTATGAACTACAGGTTGCATATCCTTTGATATTTCTTTTTCAAAGTCATCTTAATATTTTTGCAACTGGTCTCTGGCAATGTAGCGTGAAACTCACTTCAAGTACAAAGATTTTGTGCATATAAAGCCTTGTAGAGGTCTTTTTGTTTACTTCCAATTATGAATGTTGCCATCACTTGCTTTAGTTCCAATTAGCTAGGTTTCAAATTGGTCAAAGATTTGTACAAATAAAAAGGTAGAGAGCTAATAATATTACTTCTTTTTTTTGTTATAAAATATGCAAATGGTTGAAAATTCCTGGATCTCTAACTATAGAATCGATATATAGATTCCCTAGGACAAACTTGAAAACTATTTTGCAATTGATCATTAAACATTTTAATGTACTTGATCAGGTCCTTCCTTCTCTTGAAAGTTAATTACTTGATTATTTAAAGTTAAATGTGTAAATTGCTTCTATTGAAATTTTTTTTAGATATTATCTTTATTAGAAGTTAAATATTTATTTAAAATTCATTTGATTATCATGTCAAATCCACAAAACCCTTGGTTCAAAATTTTCCAAATCAAACACCTCATATCCGTATGAGATTCCAACACATTTACATATACTGAATGCAACATATACTGCATGTATGCATACAAGAGAAGTGAGTCATAGGAAAGTTGTGCATGATATGGGCTCAGGTGTAAAGATGAAAGTGCCCAAAACAGCTGGTTGGCATGATATAAAGTAGATGGAAGATCAAACAGTGCATGGACAATGACCCATTAGAACAGTAAGTAGACCAGATCATCAAAACTACATGGTGGGATCATATAGTTGAGAACTCGCAGTAGTTTCGGAGCTCTACGTACAAACTACAGACCCATCAAGGAGAAGAAATAAAGATAAACTTGAAAGTTTTTAAGTGAGAGAGAGAGAGAGAGAGAGATTTCAAGTGAGAGAGAGAGAGAGAGCGAAACGGAGATGGGAGGGGGGGGGGGGGGGGGGGGGGGGGGTGTGTGGGGGCGTGGTGTCTCACCAGATAAGGTTGTTGAGAGGGAAGGTGGGATGAGGTGTCTCACCAGATAGGGGGTGTTTGAGAGATGACATTATTAGTACGATGGTTCCAGTGAGCTTTTTTCCCTTGAAATGCTGAGATGCAAGTACCAGGGGAAGTTCCCAACAATAGGCTCTCTTCCCTCCACATATGATGGTGCCAACCAAACCCAGATAAGCATTCCTCCTTTAGAAACACTCAAAAGGCCAAAAAAAGGCCCAAGAAGAACGCAGATAAGCAGGAACCAAACCAAACCCAAAATCCCATATTGAGAGGAGAGAACATATGGAGCAGTGGGGGAAGAAGATAGTCCTTTGCAAGGACCGTAGCACATGCTGCTGTGGGTAAAATAATTGTACTTGTGCATGGAGAAGAGGACACGTGTAAGATCCAGGTTGTAGATGAAGGGCTCAAAAAAAAAAAAAAAAAAAAAGGAGCGGGAGAGTGGTGGGTTTGGCTAAAACCCTAACCCTAGTATTGAATTTCCCAACCCTCTCTTTCTCATCTTTGTGTTAAATTTTTTTCCCTTTTTCTATTCACTATCTAGTTATCTCCCTAATAAATAAATAAACTCCACCCCAGCTCGTTCTCATGCTTTCTTATTATTATTAGAATTTCTTGTTTGTTCAATACAGTTTCTAGCTGTATTTAAACCCAAACCCTAATTAAACTCCAACCCTCACTTTCTCAACTTTTAATTATTATTATTTGAGTATTTAAATGTCTCTTAACCCTAACCCTAAAAATGCAAACTGCAAATCTCACTTCTCAATTTGTATTCATCTATTATTTTCTATCAAAACAGTGTCTTAACTCTTAACCACCTCATATCAAAACTCCA
>QPKB01000003.1:21700945-21718045 GCA_003546025.1 Camphora micrantha | reverse complement strand
TCATTTGTGCTAGAAATCACTACAAAGCAATCAATATAACTTGGAAATCACAAGAAAGATTCATTACCTACTTGTGGCTCCAAGCAAAGAGATCTTGAACTTCATCAATGGGGAAAACAACTTGAGGAAGAAGATGAAGTTGAAAGTAGACTCCTTAAAAGCCACTTAAATCACTCTTAGCTTCACACTTGATGGAGAGAAAATGGAAGAGAAAAGAGGAATGGAGAGTTGCCTAGGGTTTTCTTGAGTTTCAAGAGGTGGAAATGAAGGAAGAACCCATTTCATTCTAATATAAGAGCTTTCACACTAAAATCCCCTCTCATTTAATCTATTTACATTTTGAGTCAAATGAAACTTCACTTTGTCCATTTGAGGTCAAATGGAATTGTGTTAATTATGAAAGTTAACGTACTCTTCGAGATACACACGTTGGTATCAAGAATTTTCGTATTTGACGAAATACGTAAAAATCCGTATTTACAGAAAAGTCCTTGGCCTACCTTGTTTGAGTCTAAACTCACTCTAATCAATCCAATTACATTCAAATCCACTCTATTATTATTAATGCATCATTTGAGACTAGTTTGTCCCTCTTTGGTCATTAATCTTGATTAACCCAACTATCCATGCTTAATTAGCATTAATCTCGATTAATTAGCCTTAATCATGATTAGTTCGGGTCGGGGTGTAACATATGGTAGTTGCCAATTTGTACATGTTTATTAATTGACACTGTGTCTCCTATTGTCATTGTAGAAATTGTCTAGACTTCTCTAGAATTGGAATTGTTATTATACAGATTGAATGAATGCAATATGAATGTGTTAATATGCTATTGCAAGATTTGTTTATATATTGTTGAACTGTCTTGTTTATTAGTGTTATTGATGGCATTACAGGTTTAATTGCCCCTGTCGGTCCAGCAATGCCCCTGGTGGCAGCGGAGGAGACTACTCCGGTTCCTCTAGGATGACTGATTGAATGGAATAGACGGGATACCATCTGAAATGGGTATCCGAGTGTGAAATGGAAATTGAGATGTTTTGAGAAATATTTTGAGGAACTGTTTATAGATTTACTTTGAAATGTAATTAATTGTCATCTGCATAATGTTTTGAATATGCAGTGTTTGATAAATGTATATTAGAAATGATACATGTATAAAGACTTTATTTTGTTTACATGTAAATTGTAAATTGATATTGTCAAATATAATTGTTTCCGCAAAAAGTTTTGTATTTGACAGGTATATTGAGAATGTTATCCCTTATGGATTCCGCTTTAACTTCGGTTAATTCGAAGTTTACGGGAGTAAGTATGTTAATCACGGCTCGGGGTTACCGGATCTCGGGCACGGGGGGTTACCGAATCTCGGGCCCGGGTTGTGACAGCAGGCTATATAACTCATCTCGTCTATACAGATTTGATCATTCATTCCGTATTTACATTTTAAGATTACATTTTAAGATTATATTCCGTATTGTTGTTGTCTTGTTTTTCTGTAGTACAAGTCTGTTTTCCAGAACACTGAACTAATTCTATATGTACTTGGACTAACATTAGGGTGATCTAATCGAGTTGATATCTTGCATATCCCAGGGCTTTATTGAGATCTTTCAATCCCTCACCTCCCCATGATTGGGATATTGTTTTATTTTTCTAGTGAGTACTCTATAAAAATAATATCATGAGAACTAACTTGTGGGGCCCACAAGAGGCATAAAAAATTATGAGAGAGGTAGGAATAGAAAGATCTCAACGAGATCTAGGGTTCGGCAAAATATCTATTTGATGAGATCATTCCAATCACTTGATCTATGATTTATCAGGGATACCAAAATAAAACACAAAATTCTCTTTCACATTTTGTTGAAAATCTATTAGGTGGTTCATGATCCTTACATCAGTTTCGGGTTTCCCATTCTTTTCTAAGTTTTGGAGCAGTTAGACCTCACCCCAAAGTGGCATCAACGTGACCAGTTCTAGCCCAACAAGCCTAACTGGTCACCATTCATGGGCTGTACCCAATGGGCCAACCTGGGTTCATTTTATTCTAGAAAACATCAGGTTCATGGGCCTGGAATTGTCGGCGCAATATCTAGTTATGGCCAAATCATAATAGGAAGCAGACAAAAAATGGCTCAAATCAACAATCTCGATAGAGTCTGGCAATCATCCGAGGGCCCACGGTTGGTATGGATGCCAAAAATCACATACCCTCTCAGCTTTCAGGCCATGAACAGTATTGATAAGGAAGTGGACAGAAAGACAGGAGAACATGCCTGGAAAAATAATATCTGACACTATTTTATATATATATATATATATATAGTCCTAGCAATAAAAAAGATCTTTCTTGTGTCTGTACAAACTATGCCATTAGCCCACAATTTAGACCATGGGCAAGAACACAGCACTGATCCGGATTTAAGGGAATGGAAAGCCTACAATCGTCAGAATTATATTGGGCCATAGCATAAAAAAATCTTTCTGGACTTGGGCCACCAAACCATGAGAGCCACATTTATAGGACTCCTGGCCTAATTAGGTTATGATAGCATGCATATATGCTCAGGAACAAAGAGTCTTCGAATCCTCAAGTTCGTACTCCTGCCTGAGATAATGATGTGCAAAGATCCCCAAGAGGGGAAGATCCCAGCCTTCCAATTCTTGGACATTGTTCTTCTTCTTCTTTTTCTTTCAACAGAACAAAATATAAAAATATAAAAAATCACTGCCGCAGTCATCTGAACACCATTGATGCCACCTCTTAGATGATTCTTCTATATTTGATTTCGAGTTATGGCTAGTGGATGTAGTGGGGCACCAGATCAATGGTTCCAACGACCCCAGGACGGACTTATTTATAGGAAGGTGTAAAATCATTCAAGACTTTCAATTTAAGTTCCCAACAAGGGAATGACTGAACTAACATTTTGAACTTCTAGACAACATATATACTTAAATACAGAGTAATGCAATACATGCATTGTAACAGTCATACACATCTTTAAAGATAAATAAATTGCCAGATGATTATACAAGAAACAAGCACACCCAATAACATTTCCATCATAGTTTTACCCCCCACCCAAAAAAAAAAAACCATTTCCATCATAGAGAGAAACAGAGAACATCTAACCATGAAAAACATGTCAACTCTACCTCTTGAACATTGCTCGAAGTCTTCTATTCTCCCCACCGGCCATCTTCCTTACGTTCCTACAAAATGCAGAAAGAAAGAAAAACATGACTTCATCATGTATGGGTGCTTAGTTTGGTCTGGTCTTGCATCATGAAAATGACAGAAGTTAGGCAGCATTGCATTTCATTACTTACGAGTAGTTGAAGAGAAAAAGGTATTGAGAGAGAGACATCAGAAACTCAGACCCAAAGCTCCTAATATTTCTTCAGTAGTGGCAATGTTAGGATGATTTTGTTGGGATATATCTGATGTTTGAACTTCGGAGTTGGAGAGAAAAGATTGTACTTGTAGTCTTCTGAAAGTAGCAGAGTAGAGATAGTGTGGACCATATCATTGTGCTCAATATTTTTTGTATTTTTTTAATGGGATGAGATCTGAGTTGGGGAGCGTAGAAACTAGAATCTAAAGAAAACCTAGGTTGACTGGTTGATGGGAGTAGGAAGTGTTCTTTTCTTTATATTTTGTTTTGGGGCTGAGAAGGGTCAAGGACGTAGTGGGGCATGCTTGCTTGATTGCAAGATTCTATTGTTTATTGGAGAGGGAATGGTCTGCCATTAGGTTGGTTATATGGTCTGATTGGATTTTCACTTTGTAACAGTGGGACCCACAGTTGGGTGATTCAAATTTTTAGTATGTGGGCTCCACTTAGGATGGTCTTTTTATACAATTTTGTTAGACTTGAGATTGTACCCACTCATTAGTCTACTTTCTTCTTGGTTTGGGTTGAGGGGTGTCAATGCCCAACTTGGATAAAAAACAATTTTTTTAAGTGAAGGTCCAACGGGCCACAACAAACCCTCAAGGGCCCAGTATGGTTGTGAGGTTGGCCTATCACAGCCTCCAGTCATGCCGTGCCGGACCATGCTGGGCCAGGCGAACGCCATGCCCTAATTTTTCCATTTTTTGAAACTCTTTTCTTGATTAAATGAAATGCAATAAAAGATTGTTGTAGAGGTGAGGGATGATGGTTATAAGGTAGAATCTGGACTGGACCATAACTTTCCTTTGGTTCTAATTAGTATAATAGTGTCTTGGTATTTATTTTTTATTTTATCTTGTGTCATTTCATTAAGAAAATATTACTTATCGTGATTTTGGGGGATTCACCTTTGATTCTTTATTTTCATTCACTTATCAAAATATGGTCTTAGAATCTTTAGTAATTAAAAATTTTTAGCTAACCATTCTTTTCAAAATCTCAAGGTGTTCGTAGAGGCAGCGGAAATACTTTTCAATAATATCCAAGTTTAAAATATCACTTCCGTTGAATAGCCCAACTTAGCACAAGAAAATGAAAAATAAAAAAGAAGATAAGTACGACTTAAGTAATTTTATAACTTTTTTAATGCAACTTTCAAAGCTCATAATAATAATAATAATAATAATACAACAGATATGTAAATCTGGAACTCTTATTAGGTTCTCAATCAATATCTCAATGTCAAGTCATCATACATTTTAACTAAATTATTAAACAATCATTATCATATTAAATATAAAATAAGAGGCCATAAACAGGCTGAGGTCTTGCCAAACTGACAAGCTTTGGCATAAAAACTTGTGCCCAAATCTTTACCCTCCATTGCATGGGTGTAGGGTGTGCTTGTCATTGCACCAATTGGATGTTCGAGTGTTCCCACGGGATAAGATGGAATAAAATTTGTGTGGGAAACATAATCAACCGCTCCAAATGTTGATATCCTTGAAACGATCCCTACAAAAGTCATCCCCTTGGAGTAAGAAATGAAAAATAAAAGGCCTATAAAATCTCTTTCAATTTATATAATTTTTATTTTAAAAGAACTAAAAAAATTAAGAAGGGCATGTGGGTAGGCGGTAGGCCCGTGAGCAGCACGACACATAAAACATAAGTCGTGCAATGCATGGGTCCTACCAGGCCAATCTCCATCGAGCTGTGCACGACACGACATGGCCTGGCCCAAACAAAGCTGGGCCAGGGTACGACCCATTTTACACCCCTACTCTGACCTGACCCAGCACTTGTGCCACCCCTAAATGGTACTCCCTCCCTGCTAATGGGAAATGTCAAAGGAATAAACGAACAAGAAAAAGCACATTTAGCGGTGGACAAAAACTGCCGCTGCAAATCCAAAATCCACCGCTATATTTATTTAAAGGTAGAAAAACGTCCACCATTTTTTTTTTTTTTTTTTTTTTTTGTCGTGGAAGGATAGCATCACTGTAGGTTTTAGCAGCAGAAACAAATTTCCACCACTAAAAATACTGGTGGACAAAAACCACCTCTTATAAGTGGGATATCGCCGCTATTAGGTGGAAAAGTGCATTTTGATTATTATAGGGGTGGATTTTTGTGTATTAAAGGCGGAATGTAACCGTCGCTTTTACATTTTCCACCCCTATAAGTATATTCACAGGCAGAAATTTTTGCGGCGGTTTTCATGGTCCTGAATGGGTCCCACTTTGACCACATGTTGGTAGAGTTAAACTTCCATCACAAGCACGCATTGAGCTAAGAATTTACTTGACCTTGATTTTAAAAGCAATCGGAAGAAGCTTTGTAGCTAAACTCTTTAAATAATTATGTGGCAGTAGAGACTGGATCAAATCCATCTCAAAGGTTGATTACTAAACCGTCAGCTAGCTACTATTCACACAATAACAATTCATTAACTTGAGGTCACAATCTCTGCACATCTACTGTTCAAATTAAAGATGCCAAAAACAAATGCCATATATCTGCATCCTTCTCTGTAAATTAACATTTCCATGAGCATTCAACCTGAATCGAGTCGATTTCGTGAGAAGAAAATTTTGTTGATCAACCTCCTAAGAAGTTTGATACTATCAAAACAAAGACTTCCTGTTAGAGGAAAGCCTCAAGCTCTCAGAGTGAAATCCAACTAACCAACCTTATTATCTACAACTAAGATTATTATTTTGGGTAAACAGAGTAGCTGGGTATTGAATTTAGATGAGACCTGGAGCCAGACCCAAACCCAGTTATATCAATGAATCAAAACATGTACCCAGAATGGCAAACCAGGTCTCATGGCAAATCAAGTGGCTCATTCCAGCATCACTTCCAAGTTCTGTTCTCAGAGATCCAAGTACCAAAAACTAAAAAGCACTCATGATCCACACACCCAAAGCTGGGCCGACTTGTTTATTTGCAAAGCTTAGTTTATGTATTAATTACAATCCTTCATCAATGTCAAAATTAGTTACTACAGTATTGAAAAATCATATGTACATCTTGACCAACTAGTAACAGGACTTGGTTACTTCCAATAGGTGAATAGTTGTTCCCTCACCCATTACAGTAGTCGGACGATCAACAATGAACCGCATGTAGTTCCCACCTGCACAAAGATTATTCATCTCAATGTTAAGTGTCAATAGAACTCTCAGTGTTCAAAAAATGATGTGATTCAAACCACTTCTTTAGTGAAACAAATCATGGTGCAATTCAAACCACTGCATGTTTTTCATGTTTACAGTCCAATACTCAACAGTAACTTCAACTAAACATGACCAAGGCATACATTTTGTTTCAGCCACATGGCCCCCAACCACAACAGTGTCTTAGATGAAATCAGAAGGAAAACCCAGCATGCAAGTAGTGTCTGAGATGCACAACGTATAAGTTAAAAATTAAAGCCATCTACATAGCAACATTAGATGATGACTATAAACAAAACTAGATCACAAGGCTCATGCACAAGCACTTGCAATAGTAAGAATTCTAGTATCCAGAAGTGAGTCAAACGTATGAAACCAGGGCGGACCTACATATGCCCCAGGTCAATTTTGAAACTGCGAGAGATTTGAATGGGCCTGGACATGTCCCACGTATATCTAAAAAACAGTCGCTCTGATAGACTTGCCTTTTGGGCTCGTAGTACCACCGGGGTCAGCAGACGTTAGAGTCCGTTGGATTTAACCCTTTCATGACCGAAGGCAAAGCGAGCATTAACATTTTTTTATACCAGTATGCCAGATTTTCTACTTTACTTGGAATTGCAAGTCGTGGTCCGTAAATTCACCTTCACAAGTAGAAAAGAAAATCAACTTTTTTCTAGTTTTTCATTGTACATATATTTAAGTAAAGAGACATGAGTTGTTTTTAATGCTGTGAAAGGCGATTTCATTTGGTTTGCTGTGAAAAGCGATGTTTGCCGTAAAAGGCGATTTATAATTCTTATCAATAATGAAAGACAAGAGTTGTGATTTTTTTTATGTTGTGATTTTTTTTATATCTCTTTAAACAATACAAAATACAATGAAAAGCAAGAAAAGATGATCTAACTTCTCAGGAGTTTGTGGGAACTCGTTCAGATTAACGGTCACAAGTCGTGTGTGGATTTCACCATCATCCTTCAAATAAGAATAGATGATGCTCTTGATTCGCTTGGCTCAGCTTAAACCTAAGATTTTTAGAGGACAAAGACCAAGAGGAGGTCCTATATCCAATAAAAAGAGGAGTAGACGGGCCGAAAAGCCATGTCTAAGCCATGGAGACAGAAGGAGAAGGCCTTGGTGGGGAGAGGGGGGTGGCCCCCCAAGGGATTTTTGTCACCTTGTAGTGGTGGTCGGTGTAGGACTTCTTCAATGGAGGAGAGGTTGTTATAGCAACTTTGGCAGAGTTTTCTCTTGTTTGTGAATTTTTTTTGTCTATAGATTTTTTTTTGATCAATTTTTCTGGTTGATTTTTCCGGTCCTTTCTTCTTAGAATGACCTCATTTTATAGGCTTTTGGTAGCCATGAGGAGGGTTTATGGGCTTTAAATGCATTAAAGCCACATGATGAAAGGAGTTACAAGCTTTTAATTCATTATTTTGTAACTCATTTTTCTTTGTTTCTGATTGGTCGATGGAGAATTAAGGGCTTTGAATTGCTTTTAAGTTCCATGATGGGAGAAGTTACATGGTTTAATATCATAATTATGGTTGATTTGTAACTCCTGTTTCCTTGCTTCTGATTGGCTATTCAAAATAATGAGTAAATGACCGCATTAACTTATCATAAAATGGGTCATTAACTGCATTAAGTGGTTGCCAAAGTGCTTGAAGAGTTGCGGGCCGTGCCACGTCTTTTGGAATTCTTCTTGTGATGATCGCTGATGGATCTTTATGTTGTTTTATGTCAGATGATCATGCAACTTCAGACGATGATTGCTACCAGTGGGCCGATGTCATTTGTCCTATCGATTTTTCGATCGATCGGGCAGAAAGTTTGTTTTCTTGGTCGGCCGGTTGGCGATTTCGAAGCATCTGATGACGATTCCATGCTTTTGAAAGCGGATCTGTGATGTTGACGAAGATCGACGGATTCCGTGCCTCGAAAATCAGATTCTTGAAAAACCATAGGGGCCGGACATCTCGAAACGCGAAAAAGGACCAAAAAATGGTCTTTCGGCAAAAATCTGGCGACCCGGATCTCTATGGTTGCTGGGAACCATGGGTTTTTTTTTCCCTTTTGGTCGCCGATTTTCGATCGTTTCTCAGTTTTTTTCGATTATTTTTGCTTCGGTGTTTTTCCTGACATTTTTGTACATATTTTGACCTGATCCCCCTGCAGAAAACTTAACGAGAAGCCTTACATATCAGAGCACAAAGTTTTCGATTTTCTAGGAAAGCCAAAGACTGTGTCACATGCCGATTTGTCGTCAGAAGCCAAAACTAGGTCAAACGATGTCGGAATGACCTGAAATTTGATATGAAGCCTCCTAAGCAGTAAATAAGACAAAACATAGGCTTTTGTTTGAGTTTTGAAGCCGTATGAGGTCTTGTCGCCAGTAGACTTAATTTTATCATGTGTCGCGCTTTGATGTATGGTCAACCGATGTCCGATTAACCTGAAATTTGATAGGAAGCCTTTCGGGAGTCATTTTGAAACGATCCATTGGCTCCGATTTGGAAATCAGAGTCCTAGGGAGATCCGCTGCTGGGAGGCCTGATTTGGCTTTCAGGAGTCAAAGTCTGGTCAAATGTTATCAAAATGATCTGAAACTTGACATGTAGCCTTTTGGAAGCATTTTGAAGTCACTCATGTGCTCTGTTTGATGAGTGATGGCCTCAGTAGTTATCGCCTCCGAAAGGCTTATTTTTGCTGCTCGATGGTTGATGTAGAGTCAAACATTGTCGGTTTGACCTGAAACTTGACATGGAGCCTTTTGGAGGTATTTTGAATCCATATATAGGCTCTAATCAAAAATTTGTTGTCTTTGATGATGTCGCCGCCAGGAGCTCATATTCAGTTGCTGGAGTGGTGAAGTTAGGCCAAATAATGTTGAAATGACCCAAAACTTCATGTGTACTATTCTTTTGGCTGTTTTGAAGGATCTTGCAGCTTTTGTTTGATTCGGACAAGATTTGATGCTTGAAGTAGCATTGTCTGTTTGTGATAAGATGCGGCTTCATGTAACTTCTTGATGTTGAAGAGGCAACGTGACATTTTTTGTGTCAACACGCCCCACGTCACAAAAGCTTGATGAAAACACTATTCTTTTTCAACATCTTCCCACCAAGAGTACCATATCCTTTCATGTCGTTCTCTCTCAACGTCTTCTTTCTAAGAGTCCGAGATCCTCTTCGCACCAATCAAGCTTCTGGTCGCTCGTCCTCTTTCTCTTACCAAATAACCCTAGATAAAGTAGTCTCCATCCCTCTTTAGATGTAGTATCATCAAAATCAATCTATACCTAAATCTGATCAACCCTTCATCTCCAAATCATAGTTTCAAATAAATCCCAAAATCCTAACTCAAACCCTAAGCCCTAAATCAACAAATCTGAACATATCTACAGGTCCAAAGATGACCAAATCACCATTGGGAAAACTTTAATCTTCAACTCATACATAAATCAGGCCTTAGGGTTCATATGTTTGGATAATTTGAGTTACATTTAAGTGACAATTTTTCTTCTTTGCCATCAACCTACAACCAACTATAGCGAATTATTTTTACAGTTAAGATAAGTGCAGGCAACCAAATTCCTTAGATCCAAATAAAACCCATTTGAGAACCTAAATTGGGTACTGGGTGCTCACCCAAATCACCGTTTCAGGGCAACCAAACTCTTAGGATTAAATAAAATGTTTCTTTAGGCTGTTTTAATGATAATGAATTGATGATCACTTGGGGAAAGGTAGTGGGAAGACCCTTCAATTGGGTAGGAGATCTAAGCCTGGAAAAAAGTTTTGTGTCTATTTAAATGAAATATATTTTCTCTTATGGTATTGTTAATGTGAGAGAAGTCAAAAAATTTAGCCCCACCCAAACAAATATCCTGAGTCTGCCACTGTATGAAACTACAACATCTAAATCACACCCAAGCAGTTGATTCCCTTGCAACATATTTGCCTTTGGAGATACTGTTGTGATCAAGACGAACAACTACTTTTAGTATATGAATTCATGTTAAGAGGGAGTTTGGAAAGGCACCTTTTCAGAAGTAATTTATGAACAATCTTGCTATTATAATTAATTGTAATTAACTGTAGTCAGCAAGTCCGAGTTGCTAATTTTTGTAGCTTTTTTCTTTCCTTCCAGAAGAATTGCAACCATTGTTCATGTTTCAAGATTAATGCATTTTCTGTACGGGGTCCAGCCTTTCAACCACTTTCATGGAGCATGCAGCTCAATATAGCAATTGGTGCAGCTCAGGCCCTTGAATTCTTACACTCAATTGCAATCATATATCGTGATTTTAAAGCATTTAATATTTTGCTTGATTCGGTAAACTCTTTCGTTCTGATTTCTTCTGCTACAAAGAGGGAGAAAGAACCCCTTGCATGGTTGATTTCTTAATTTTTTTTTTCTTTCTTTTTTTTTTTTTCTGGAGGACTATAATGTGAAAACTAGTGATTTTGGATTAGCAAGGGATGGCCCACAAAATGGTGCTTCACATGTCTCCACAGATCCTAAGGGCACATATGGTTATGCAGCTCTTGAATATGTGGCTACCGGTAATATTCATTCCTACAACTTTTTTATGATTTTTGTATTCTTTTTTAGTAGGTTGCGTGGTAGTGGGCTTTCTTTATTTTAGTTCAAATTGCTCTCTAGCTTTATGAGTGGGTGGTTATTGTTGGATGTCACTCCTGTATGTATATGATTAGGTCGTATCCCAACCTGGCACCAAGGCTGTGAAAATCGGGGCCAATTAAAAATTTTCCTTCTAATTACAATTGTGGCCTTAATTCCAGATGGATCGAAATCTGCAATGCGGTTATGATTGATGATCGATATACCATAAACAAATTGCAGAAAGATCAACTCATACTATCTATGTAGATGGTAAGGTAAACACAACATATAATAGTGGAGCAGTAGGAGTATCATAAGTCCAAATATATAGTTACAAAATATCTTAAAGTTAGGTTTATGGCCAACGGTAAACCCATGGCCCAAACTACACATCCACAAAGTCAAGCTGTAGTTCATCATATTACCTTTTTCCCCTGAAAGATTTTTCCTCGTATGAACAACGGGTTGCATTCTTTGATATTTCTTTTTCAAAGTCATCTTAATATTTGAATTAGGTTTGCAACTGGTCCCTTTGAAACTCACTTCAAGTACAAAGAATGTCTGCACATAAAGCGCTGTAGAGGTCTTTTTGTTTACTTCCAGTTATGAATGTTGCCATCACTTGCTTTAGTTCCAATTAGCTAGGTTTCAAACTGGTCAAAGAATTGCACGAATAAAAGGGTAGAGAGCTAATAATCATATTTACTTCTTTCTTTTTGGTCATAAAAATATGCAAATGGTCGAAAATACCGGGATCTCTAACTATGGAATTGATATATAGATTCCTCTAGTACAAACCCGAAAACTATTTTGCAATTGATCATTAAACATTTTACAGTACTCGATCAGGTCCTTCTCTTGGAAAGTTAATTATTTGATTATTTATAGTTACATGTGTAAATTGCTTCTATTGAAATTATTTTTTAGATATTTAATTTTATTAGAAGTTAAATATTTATTTAAAATTCATTTGATTATCATGTCAAATCCACAAAACCCTTGGTTCAAAATTTGCCAAATCAAACATCTCATATCCGTATGAGATTCCAACACATTTACATATACTGAATGCAACATCTACTTCATGTATGCTTACAACAGAAGTGAGTCATATCAAAGTTGTGCCTGATATGGGCTCAGGTGCAAAGATGAAAGTGCCCAAAACAGCTGGTTGGCATAATATAAAGTAGATGGAAGATCAAACAGTGCATGGACAATGACCCAATAGAACATGAAAGTAGACCAGATCATCAAAACTACATGGTGGGATAATATAGTTGAGAACTCTGCAGTAGTTTCAGAGCCCCTACTGTACAAACTACAGACTTATCAAGGAGAAGAAAATAAAAGATAAAACTTGAATAGTTATTCAAGTGAGAGAGAGTGAGAGAGAGAGAGAGCGCTATAAATGAAAAGGAGAGAGAGTAGAGGGAAATGTGGGTGTCTCACCAGATAAGGTTGTTTGAGAAGGAAGGTGGGGATGAGGTGTCTCACCAGATAGGGGGTGTTTGAGAGATGACATTATTAGTACGATGGTTCCAGTGAGCTTTTTTACCTTGAAATGCTGAGATGCAAGTACCAGGGGGAAGTTCCCAACAATAGGCTCTCTTCCCTCCCACATATAGATGGTGCCAACCAAACCCAGATAAGCATTCCTCCTTGAGATACACTCAAAAGGCCAAAAAAGGCCCAAGAAGAACTCAGATAAGCAGGAACCAAACCAAACCCAAAATCCCATATTGAGAAAGAGAGACATATGGAGCAGTGGGGGAAGAAGATAGTCCTTTGCAAGGACCGTAGCACATGCAGCTGTGGGTAAAATAATTGTACTTGTGCGTGGAGAAGTGGACACGTGTAAGATCCAGGTTGTAGATGAAGGGCTCAGAAGAAAAAAATGGAGCGGAAGAGTGGTGGGTATGGCCTACAAAACCCTAACCCAGGTATTGAATTTCCCAACCCTCTCTTTCTCATCTTTGTGTTAATTTTTTTTCCCTTTCTCTATTCACTATCTAGTTATCTCCCTAATAAATAAATAGACTCCACCCCAGCTCGTTCTCATGTTTTTTTTATTAGTATTAATATTTCTTGTTTAATCAATACAGTTTCTGGCTGTATTGATTGAGTATTTAAATGTCTCTTAACCCTAACCCTAAAAATGCAAACTGCAAATCTCTCTTTCTCAAATTTGTATTAATCTATTATTTTTCATCAAAACAGTGTCTTAACTCTTAACCCCACCCCTCATATCAAAACTCCAACCCTCTCCTTCTCAACTTATTAATATCATTATCAGCTATATATATTCTAAATCTAACCCCTGATATGAATGACAACTCCGACACTGTCTTCTCAACATCCTATATTATTGTTTATCCCTTTCTCCACTCTCCATGATTACTCCTCTGTTTCTTTTTCATGAACCTACTCACAAACGTACCTTAGCTCTTTTTCTTATCGATGTCTAGTTGTCTTTCATCCCTTTTTTGTGATGGTTTTGACCCTACTACAAGCAATTTACCACCCTATTTCACCTCCATCATCCACATTCATGTTTCCCCAAAGCAATCACATTCATGCCTTGTTTATTCCCATCCTGACTTCTGCTGGTGCCGCTTCTGCTTCTTCCTCTTTGTCGACGGGGGTGCCATCACCAAGGAAAGATGTTTCCTTTCAACCATGGAAAGAACTGCATCCCACACTCGTATGATGCCGATCAATGCCTGTTGGGTGAGCAGACCTTCTCTAGAAACGAACCCACTTCTTCTTTCATTCAGTTCTCCCCATTTCTCTACCACAACAGCCGCTTTCTTAACTATGAGCATGAGCTGCTATCTAGGCACCTCACAAAACCCCCACAAATGGTTTCAACTTTTACTGCAATAACATCAGTGGCAGATGTAGGTGCTAATAACACAGAAATGGCTGTTTTGGGCACCACCCAGAAGATGCTTTTTTGCAAAAAGCGCTCTCCTGTGGCTGTTGGTAGAAAGAGAAGCTCAAACAGGGAACGCCACAGCAAGATCTTTACTGCTCAAGGCCTGAGAGACCGTAGGATGCGGTTGTCTGTCGATGTTGCTCGCAAGTTCTTCGGTCTGCAAGACATGCTTGGCTTTGATAAAGCCAGCAAAACTATTGGTTGGTTGATGACGAAGTCAAAGACCGCAATCAATGAACTCACTAAAGGCCTCTCCCAAAGTGATGGCTGTGGTGGTGACAGCGATGGAGGTGATCAGAATTTGACTTCAGAGTCTGAAGACATCTCTGGATTAGATGAGACTACAGCTGATGTGAATCAACAGGAGAATGATTTGAAGCAGAAATCGTTGGTGGCCGCTCCAAAGGTGAATAGGAATCAAGGTTCGAAGAAGGTTGCGATTTGCCCAGCTGCTAAAGAGTCCAGGGCGATCGCAAGAGCAAAGGCAAGGGAGAGAACTAGGGAGAAGATGAGTAAAAAGCTTGACAAATCAAAGCAACTGCCCAATGGGAGCACCCATGGCCCTTACGGATTGAAGCCCCTCAGCCCTCTCGGATTCCCCAGGGAGTCCAGTTCTCGCATCAGTCATGACAAGAAATCATTTGAATTGGGTGGTGACATCAATGAGCCCAACAAGCTAGGAATATCAACATATGATTATTACCAACACATCTTGAATTCGCAAGGGGAGAACAGCAGCGGTCTTGTATCCTTTAATAACAATGGCATGATGACCTTCTTCCAGAGAACTGGGACATGAGTAGCATGCACAAGGACACGTTTTAGCTGTTGTGATACACCCAACATGCATCTATTTACAGGTAAAACTCATGAACGAATTACTGGTTTACTACTCTTCAAATTGCCTTCCGTTAGTCTGTTTCCAGACATTCCATGTTTGAAATAACTAATGCTTGATTACTGTAATTTGCACTTGATGAGATGCATGAGCATAAGAAAAGTTCTAATTATTGTTTTCATGGCATTGAATTTATGACAATATCATCATTGTTTTACTTAGTGAGGTTGAGGGTGTGTTAATTTTAGTTTGGATGAGATAACTGCTGCTGATTTGTCCATATTAGCTTGAATGTGTTTCAAGTAATTGAGATGCCTACCCTTACAATTGATGACTTCAGTGTGGGTGGGTTTCAATGGCTCCCAAATGGATGCTAACACATCGGTGGTAGTTTTATAGCTCTATCTGAAACCTACAAAAACAGCATGAAATGGTTCATTATTGGGCATATTCACTATTCCAACCAAACAACCAACAACTGTTGTTTCTTTGATAGAGGAAAGAAGACACAAAAATCTTACCCATAAATAGAATCATACCATGTATACAGGAAAGGATCACATGCATGTCCAGAAACAATTACATGATCCCAATTCCAGCAATGTAAACAAGAAGTTCCAAATTTAACTAATTTATCCACAATTGGTTTTGATCCATGTAGTACAAGAGTATGAGTATCATTGGTCACAAGCAAACAATCCATATCAATCGAAAAGAAAATTCAGAAGTGATAATAGAATTTTTAGTGATTTCAAGTTCCAAATATTTCCAGTTTCTTACAGAATGTTTATAGCCTTGTTCAGGTGTTTTTTTTTTTAAATTGTTACTCTTTCTTAGACATGGTTATAAAGAAATTGTTGCTTTAATGTCAAACAAAGAAATCAACCAAAGTTTATAAAAGGAGTCGCAGCTAAATGAATAAAATGATTCAAATTCAAATATATCTCTCAAATACTATAATTGAAAGGAGTAAAGAATTGGAAAACTGAAGAAAAAGATGGAAATACTAAAACTATATGAGGACGTTTAATTAAGAAAACATTCCAAGGTTATGTTTTAAGCTGGTATTTTTGCCTTCATTTTGGTTTCCAAAATTCTCCAATGGTCATGGTGGTTGACATCATTTTTCCTACACTATAGATTTTTATATAGTAATGGCAATGATCTTATGCTATATATCATCAGTATGGCATGGCCAGCGAACTAATTAAGCCTGATTTAAATTCTGTGGAGCTAGACATTTGGAAGATTCAACTCATTCATATCACATATATCACTACATATATTGGCACTTGCGCAAATCCTCACCAGTTGGAATGACATCCCCTGTTGGGTTTCTCTTGTGTGAAATTTATAGTAATGTTTTCCAAACATATTCAATCAGGAGTGCATAGAACACCGAAAAATGTGGTAAAATTTGGGGCGGTGCCTAAATATAGAGAAAGCTCATGTGAGGCACGTGGTATGAGGAAGGTCGGTATGAAAAAGGTGGGTACACAGATTTGAAGTCAGGTGCTTGCTGCCATCAGTAACAACAGCATTTCATCATTTTAAGAGCAGCACGTTGCATATGTTTTGATTAAAGTGGAAAAGTGGATACTACTAATTTGCAGATTTGTTATTCGCTTTTTCAAAGCAACTTTGTTGGGACTCGTAAATTATGGCATCTCGTTCATGCTTTTTTTTTTTTTTTTGGGCCCTATCTCTTCTAAAGTTAAAGCATTTCGATGCAGAAAGATTATATTTTACGAAGAGCCCTTGTTTCTGTTTTGAGGATGGTGAAAATGTTACGGTCCTAAGTTGTTTATAAGATTTAATTTGATGCATTCCATTAGTCCTGAGGCTTTTGGCGTCTTGGTTAAGTACATGACAATCGGTATCAGAGCCAACCTCCACGTTCTTAGGTTCGAGTCACGGAAAGGACTATTTGGAGTAGAGTGAAGCTGTCTAAAAAACAAGGAGAAAATGACTACCTACCGCCACAGTGAGGTAACCACGCGAAGGAGGGGCTACCTGGAGCAAGGTGTGATCGTCCCAAGAGGGAAAAAGAATTATCTGCCACAGAGTGAGAGTCGCCGAGGATGTCGGCTGCGTAAGCGTAGTGGTCTGCTA